>CM050943.1:32241383-32761383 GCA_027789145.1 Solanum arcanum
AAAGTTATTTTTTTTGGGAGTTAGCATACCACTGGATCATAATTCTGCTACGTAAATATGAATTCTTTCGAGTGTAATTTTTAGATTCTTAGTAATTATATTATGGTTCAAATTTTGATATATTGGTATGTATATTATTTAAATATTGGGTGAATGATATTTTGTGAGTACCATTTAAATTATGATATTGAAAAAGAAAATTGGGATGAAATTCTAGACTTGAAACTTGGAAAATATAATAGTTGAAATGTTACTTGGTATCAAGAATTACAAACATGATTATAAATTTGTAGTGTATTTTAGGTCAAGGTTAAACACATAAAAGTGTGAGTGTTGTTAGTTATGAAACCTTGTTGTGAATATATACTTGAATAGATTCCATTGGTTCAGAAGCTCAACGGAAAGGGAAGGCTCAAGTCCAACAGTAATTATTCGATTGACTAAGACAAGTGGATTTCTAAACTCTTGTTAAGCGTATGAAATTCGTGTATTTCCTTGTGTGGTGTTGAGAACGATTTGGAGACTTGTTGCTTATTTGTTAGTGTTGTATTTCTTGCTGTAAATTGTGCTATGTTATCAAAATGGTTATCTCCTCATTTTCATTTAAGCATGTCAATTGCATTGTATCTGAGACATAATTGTGGTATAAGGATGTATCATTTCGAGGGTCGTATCGCGCGCCGCGATGGATATTTTATTCCGGGGGACGTATCGCGCGCCGCAAAGGTTACTGTTATCGAGGGTCGTGTCGTACGCCGCGACAGATGCATGGACAGATATGTCCCCCATGGGTCCCGGATTGAGGGACAACGGGTGTGTATCGTTAAGAAAGACATGCATCACGATATTTGACATTGCATCTCATGGCATTGCACATTTTTATTATTGATGAACTTGAACATGTGTTTTGCTGATCTTGTGATTGTTTCTCTGTGAAGCTTGTGACTGTTGAATATTGAGTTGTTATTGAGAATGTGTAAACTGTTAGAGTGTGGTTATTGAGTGGTGTGTTTGGTAAACTGTTAGGCTGTAGCATGGAGGTTTAGATAGGGCGTAAGGAGTACCCGTATTTTGTTCACTTAACTTGTGTTTAGAGGTTTTCTTGTTGGGTACCGCGTGGTTTGGTACTCACCCCTTGCTTCTACAAATTTTTGTAGGTTACGAGCCTGAATTTTTGTGATACCTTCCATTCTCTTCGTTTCCGAGGCATCTTGTGGAGGATTGTGAGGTAGCTGCTTGTCATACCAGCGCACTTTCCTACTCCAGTTTATGACTTTGTTTTTACTTGAAAGACAACTTCATTTTAAACTTCTATTTTGTTTCAATTCTAATATTTACATTAGAGGCTTGTGCACGTGACAACCTGGTTTTGGGGATTGAATTAATATGACTTGGTTTTTTTTATAGAAATTGTTGTTGGATTGTCATTTACTTCCGCACTTTGTTAGATATTGGGTTTTAGGCTGACTTGTCTTTGTGGGATAAGACAAGTGCCATCACACCCATTTCGGGTCGTGACAGAATTTTTTAGTTAATCAAATAATTTCAAAATTAGTTCATGAAGGAAAATTTGTTCAAGCTATATAATTAGATTACTCATTTCATTAATTGTGATTTATTCACATTGAGCTTAATTTTATCAAAAGTGATTTTTAATGCAAATTTAAATTAATCAATGTATAGAGATGAATATATCCTTCTATTATCAGATTCATACGAATGCCATATTTTTTTTGGTACATAAATTTATATATAAAATCTACTTAGATTATAATTTAACAAATATAAACTTTAATGTTAATTTTTTTTTATATTGACCAATAAAATTTAGAGATAATTGGTGTATATTTTTTTTAACTTCAGCACTTTTATCCAAACGCATAACTGCTTATTTTAAAAATAAGTTTCAGCACTTTCAAAAGTACTTTTTTAAAGCTACTTTTATTAAGTCCATCCAAACGGGCCCATAGTTAGGAATTCTATTTAGAGATCAAATCAGGTTTTCTTTATAAATAAGATGTATAAATCTCTAAATATCATTCAAGAAGAATAAGAAATCTTCTCCCTATTTTATTTTTCTTGTTATTTATATAATTTTATAACACATTATCAGTACGAAATTCTAACCAGGTGAGTGGTTCTAACCAGGTGAGTGATTGAATAATAATGAAATTTGCATGCTACTTGTTCAAAGCATGAAATCGAGGTAAGTATGTAATATGTGCCCAATTGTGCTATCACACTCCTGTTAGTTAAATTACATTATCTTAAGTTTGTTATACTGTAAAGAACTAATTTTCATTACTATTTTTATGATTTGGCCCTATCATACCTTTTCCTTTATGATAATTTTGGTTCGAAGTAAAAAAAATATACACCAATCTACGAAAAAGTAGAAATCTAGTACAGGTTATATATTAAAGCTTTTGCTACTTGTTCATTGATTAGGTTTAGTTTATTACCTTGTTGTTACTTATATTCAATTTCACAAGATGTGACGGTAAAGTAGTACAAGTCTTTTACTTCTTACTTTTGATTTAATATATATTGATATCATTACATACTAGTAACAAAGGCTTGCAAAGTGGAAAAACAAATATTATTAAACGCTCTAGTGTGTCTCAACTAAGGCAATGCTATATATTCATGTCCAATTGTACTAAGAGGATAAAATATTAGATTTTTTTTCATTCACCGTGATGAAAGATGTTCGATTTAAGTCGCATCAATTTATATATGGCATGACAATTCCGTTATATGGATAAGATGTTGAGTTCGAATCTCAATGCATTGTATTGATGATACAATGATGATAAAAGTTAGTCATGAAACTTATCAACTGAAACCGCTTCATTCCCCAAAGTGAATGTAGGGGTGCATATATGTCTAAAAGAAAACAATTGATTGAATAATGCACATAAATACGTATATAAGATACTAAGTTATCATAATTTGATATACTTATATGTTTGTGTTCCATTTATGAAGAATGTGAACTTTTGATAAATGGTAAAAATACAGATTTATTCTCTAAAGTGAATGAGGTGTAAGCCACCATGCTACATGTGAAAAATATGACGACCTTTTATTGTAGTTGTGGTATCACTATGTCTCTAGGCAGACATGTGTTATTTTTTTTATTTGTATTGAACAAGGATTGGTGACGCATTCTTTAGTAATCAAAAGTTTCCTACTTTCAATACTTTCGTACTTTGGCATGATTGTCTCGAACATCATGGGTCCATATCGTCTAGCACATCATGCGTCTATAATGATAAAACGAATTGTAGATAATTCAAATAGACATCCATTAAAGAACATAAAGATTCTTTCAAAACGAAGTTTTGGAACAGAATTATGCTTCTTGCTAATGGTGATTTTTCTTGTACTCTTTGTTATCAAGGCAAGTTGATTTTGAGACTATAATCAATGAAAGTTAGGATTGAATCCCCTGCGTTCTTATTTTTTTTATACATGGAATATTTGTGGATCTTATCACTCACCTAGTGTGTTGTTTACATACTTCATGATTTTAATAGATGATCCTTATATATGGTCTATATGTTCCTCTTGTTATCTCGCAGCTCGAAATTCATAAAATTATTAACACAAATAATATGATTATTGACATATTTTTTTATAATCAGATTAAGTCCATTCGCCTTGATAATAATGTGGAGTTTTCATCCCAAATATTTAATGATTAATGTCTATCGATTGGGATAGAACAAACTCAATACTAAAGTGAATGTGATAGTGTAAAATAAAGTTTATCAATACGGATATGCGTTTTATCGTGATGGAATCATGACTCACCCGTAGAAGATGTAGAGTGATTAATAAGAAACAAATTTAAAATTACTCTAGGAGTAATAAAATTGAAATTTGCTCATATAATAGTAAATTAAAATTTTACTTAAGCAAAAAGGCACAGGACATAGTAAACTTGGAGTTTATGATTGTTAATAATTTTATTAGTTGACATCATTCTAAAGATCTGTATACTGAGTAGTTGATATACATTGAATAACTATAATATTTTTCAAGAACTTTTATGTTGTTTGTTCTCATGACAAGTTAATTGCAACAATTAATGTGGACACTAGATCTCTAAATACTGAAAATTATAAAAGGTAAATATAGGCTAGTTCACCAATTATGTAATATGATACAAAGAAATGTACCTATAATATAATCACATGTGCATTCGTTGTCAACTTGCATTTTGACATTCGAAAAATTATTTATGCAAGATAATTAAGTTAAGAGCACAACTTTCAGAATATGTAATCAAGATAATTTATCTTGATAATATTAATATATATTCAAACTGATATGACATTAAATGTCACAGATAGATGGTGAAATCATTGCTTATGAAAATAAAGTTTCATGTATTGATATAAAATATGATACAACACACAAAAATAACTGTGTACATCAAACCGATAAATTAGTGACTGTGATGAAAGCTGAGGTTTATTTAATTATTATTACTATTAATAGTAGTAGCAGTAATAGAACGTTTATCTTTTGTATATCTTTTAATTTAAAAAATTTAAATATATTTTACCATATGTGAAAATGAAAAGGTAAGCGGTGTCAAATAGTAGTAGAGTAATGAATTTAAGCAGAAAAGGAAGTAAGATGCCCCATTTGGGGGGGGGGGGGGGGGCTGAGGCTGAGATGGTAGATGGAGAAAGGGATTTTGACCTATCTCTTGTGGCTCCACTTTCTCCTTTGCTATAAATATGCATACCTCTTCTCTGCCTTTGTTGCATAAATGAAGAAAGATTATTCTACTTTGACAAAAATGGAAAACAAATCTGCTGAAGAGAAACAACACATCCCTCTACTCACTCCTTATAAAATAAAAAAATTTCAGTTATCTCATAGGTCAATTTCTACTTTCAATCATGTCTTCTTTCTTTTTTTCCCCCTTAATTTTGCTACTCATTTCATATTTGATCCTTCACTAAATTCATAAGCCGTTGATGATATTTTCACTTTGTGTTGAGTGAATGAGTATTATAACTTCTTCTTCTTTTCCTTATATCATAAAAATAAACAAATATGACCAATTGCTTATGATTTTAGGCTTGGATTCTTCCTAATTATTCTATTTAGAGATACCCATTTGAATTCTCTCTTTTCGTTTTGATGCTTAGCTGTTATAGATTTCTCATTTGTTTTTGTGTTTGTTAGCTGATATTCCTAATTTATTCAAATGAAGAACGATGACTCTGTTCTTATCTTCCTAATTTACTCTCTTAATTTTGATGGACAAATATGTTGTGATTCTTATATTTAAAGCTGCAAAGGGCATTGAAAACATAGTATATTACTATCAATGGAATTTAAATCTATTATTTTGCGATTGATGGATAAGATGGTTGTTTATATGATGTTATGCAGAGTGGTGTTGGTTCCATTAACAAAGCAAAGATAGTATGACAGTGTTCCAAAACCACATTGCTATCATTTATTACTCTCAAAGAACCACAAAAGGAGGTCTTCTAATAGCAGAGGCTACAAGAGTTTCTGACACTGCTCAAGGGTACATTGATACTCCTGGAATATGGACAAAGGAGAAAGTGGAAGCCTGGAAACCAATTGTAAATGCAGTGCATGACAAAGAAGGAATCTTCTTTTACCAAGTTTGGCATGTAGGCAGAGTTTTCAACACATGTCATTAACTCACTTGGAAGAGAAACTTAATGTATCACTAAATGTAACTTTTGTGCGCCTTGATTGACTCCTAGCTACAGGTTTTCAGCCCAATGGTCACGATCCTATCTCCTACACGGACAAGCCACTAACACCTCAAATTCGTTCCAATGGCCTAGATGTTGAAGAATTTACCCCACCACGTCACCTGACAACAAATGAAATTCCTCACATTGTTAACGATTTTCGGCTTGCTGCTAGAAATGCCATTGAAGCTGGTAAAAATTTCTTCTAAAGTTCACTGATTGGTAAAATAGAGCAATTTTGACATGTCCTACGTAGAAAAGGGTAAATTTTGTTTAAAATATTTCAACTCATTTCATATTGTATATGTTTGGAGTCTGCTACCAATATCCTTTTGCCGGTTCAACTGACATATATGAACTCTGAATTAGAACGTTTGCTGCAAACAATACAACAGAGAGACAAGAAATGTTTTTTGTAACTTAAATCTTGTACAATATTTTCTGAAATTAATTGATGAGTTGATCAGTTGTGATGTACAATACTTTCATTGAATAACTTATCATGTGCTATCACATCAGTATTGTCTTCAAACTAACATTCTTTCAAATCAAGTTTGTGTTATGTAATCTGTTCCATTTGTAGGATTTGATGGGGTTGAGATCCACGGAGCTCACGACTATTTAATCGACCAGTTTATGAAAGACAAAGTCAATGATCAAACTCACCAATATGGAGGGTCTTTAGAGAACCGTTGTAGATTTGAACTGGAAATAGTTGAAGCTATTGTAAATGAGATAGGAGCTGACAGAGTTGGAAGAAGGCTTTCTCAATTTGCTGACTACATGGAATCAGGAGACTCAAACCCACGTGCTTTGGGCCTTTACATGGCTGAATCCTTAAATAAGTATGACATTGCATCCTGCCACATCGTTGAGCCTAGAATGAAAACAATTGGGGTAAAAGTTGAATGCCCTGAAAGCCTTGTACCTTTGAGGAAGGCATTTAAATGTACTTTTTTGGTAGCTGGTGGTTACGATAGAGGAGATGGAAACAACACTCTGCTTGAAAACCGAGCTGATCTTGTCGTGTATGGGCGTCTATTCTTAGCCAATCTCGATTTACCAAAGCAATTTGAGCTAGATGCTCCTCTCAACAAGTATAAAAGGGAGACATTCTACATATCTAATCCTCTTGTTGGCTATACTGACTATCCATTTCTAGAAACCACGGCATGATGCCAAGGGTTAATAGATACTTCTTGTCTCACAAAAGAAGTGATCTATTAATAAAGATCACTAACTTTTTCTGTATTTGAATTCTGTATGTTTTCATCATTTTTAATGATAAATAAATCCACGCTCTACCGATCATTCTGAGTTATTTCTTAGTTGTAATGAGCCGGAAGATCATTTGTGGAAATTTTAAATACTCATTAACTAAATTAATTGATGGGTAATTATAGATAATTGACTTAATTGATAGTTAATAGGTTAAAGTGATAATTTATTTGAAACCTTACTATACTAAAATAAGTAGTAGGGTTACCACTTTTATAAAAACAAAAAAAAATAAGAAGAAGAATAGAAAAATTACCCGGGTGGTGTCGGACGATAGAGGCGGAGAAAGCACGGTCGATGCCATGATGAGAAGACCCAAATTTTCTTCATGTAACAATTTTGTTTGAGAAAAAAAAAGATTTGGAATTTTCCTTTCTTTTAAAACATTGCAATTATCACTTCCAAATATTATAAGATAAAATATTGGTTTGATTTATGAGGAAACTAACACCAATAAATTCCATTATCACTTTGGTTTTTGGAAAAAAATGAATTGTGTTAAAGATTGATGTTTTGGTGGGAAAAAAATATAAATGGGCTAATGGAGGATTAATTATTGGAGTAATTGTGGTATGTGGGTGTGAGTGCGCTATTTCAAAAGGTATCAACACATAAGTATCATGGTTACGATTCTTGATTGAAAGTTTATTGTGTGCTATCACTTGATCAAGTTTTGTTATTACTAACAATCATAATTAAAACATGTGTATTAAATATTTCAATTAGTTAGTTAGTTAGTTAGTTTCCATTTTATAGTTATTGATGTCATAGTTAGTTACATAACAAACTAATTAGTTAGTTACATATTCTTTTCTTTTCTAACAGATTGATTCATCCAAGTCACATGTATATATACCACTCATGAATGATGAATGAAGTAACAATCTTTCTACAAAATACAATCTCAAAATCTGCATTGCTCTTCCTCTCAATTCCCAGTTAAAGAGCTTCATAGCCTCGTCCATGGCTGCTCTTGTGTTGCTTGCAGGTTTTTAATATGGTATCAGAGAAAACGGTTAATTTCTCTCTTCTTCTTCTTCTGGTTATCTGTTTTGATTGATATCCTCAATCGATAACAAGGTTTGAAGTTTCTGTGTTAATTCACAACCTTCTCTTCAGAGTTCCATCTCTGTTTCCTTTCTTTTTCTTATCGAACAATTCATAGTAAGCTTTGTTGTGTGCATTCATGGCTATCGAAAATACTACATCCACATCTGAGGGAACTAACACATCTGGAAGTGATACTAATGGTGTTTTGTATGTGCATCCCTCAGACAATCCAGGAATGATGCTTGTCCCTGTTCAGTTTGATGGAACAGGATATAGGTCTTGGAGAAGAGGTGTCATAAGGGCTTTATTAGTGAAAAATAAGTTGGGTTTCATTGATGGAAGCTGTGAGAAACCAAATGACAATTCACCTCAATTATGTCAATGGCAGAGGTGTGATGATATGGTAACATCTTGGATTCTGAACTCTTTAATCAAAGAAGTTTTAGACAGTGTGGAATATGTAAACAATTCTGCTGAACTTTGGAAGGAGTTGGAAGATAGGTATGATCAAACCAATGGAGCAAAATTGTACCAAATCCAAAAGGAGATCAATAATCTCACACAAGGAGTTTTAGACATCACTGTCTATTACACAAGAATGAAGAAGTTGTGGGAAGTGTTGAATACTTTGAATGTGAAAAATCATTGTAGTTGTGTTTGTGTATGTGGTGCAAAGGATGGTATGCACAAGGCTGAACAAGATAGGCGTTTAATTCAGATTCTTATGGGATTAAATGAAGTGTACACAGTGATAAGAGGAAATATCCTCATGATGAATCTACTTCCTTCCATGGGTCAGTCTTTCTCATTGTTAATCCAAGAGGAAAAACAAAGAGAGTTTAAGCCTATTAGTAGGATGTCTACAGATTCAGTTTCTTTGAATGTTAAAGCTGGTGATAACAAAGGCCATGGAGCAAGATTTTTTAGAACAAATTTTCAAGGAAACAATTATGCAAATGGTTATGGAAATCATGGTGATGCTAATAATAGTTTAGGAGGAAATAGTAACAACAATAGAAGTGCCATAGTGTGTGACTATTGTAAGAGGACTGGGCACATCAAGGATAAGTGTTACAAGTTGCATGGGTATCCTCAAAGAAGTAACAATCAAAATTATAGACCAGGAAATTACAATGGTGGTCAGAGTTTTAGACAACAAATCTCAAATTATAAAGGAAAGAAATTGGTAGCAAATGTACATGGTACTATAAGTGACATGGTGTCTGCTAATGGAGAGGAACAATCACAATCACAAGGTGACAATTTAAAGAATGTTAACTTCACGAAGGAACAATATGGACAGATCATGAGCCTATTGCAACATTTCCAGAATGAGAATATGGGAGAAGATGCTAATACTAATAATGCTTCTGGTATGACGCTGGATCAATGAATTTTGCAGGTATTGTGGTTTGCTCTTCCTCTACTGTTTTTGACAATCCTTCATGCAAGTGTTTTGAATCAAGTGCTAAATTGTCGATCATTGACCCAGGAGCATCAAACCACATAACTTTTAGTAGAAACTCTCTAATCAATATCAGAACCTTACCTTTTCCTATACTATTTTCTCTTCCAAATGGATACAAAGTCAAAGTAACAGAGTTTGGAGATGTACCAATCACATCTAGCATCATTTTACATCAAGTTTTATATGTGCCTTCTTTTAAGTATAATCTAGTTTCAGTTCATTCCCTAACCACTACCATGAAATGCACAGTCATGTTCACTAGTGCATTGTGTCTATTGCAGGCCCCTTTAGTGAAGAGTCCTCAGGTTCTTGGTAATTGTAGAGATGGGCTTTACTTCTTATGCACAAAGTGCAAATCAATAGATGTCAGATTTGTTGTTGTTTTCCTAATAATAGTCTGTTTTCTAGTTCCATTAAAGATGAAACATGTACTTCTTTTTCTGCCAATTCTTGTCCTCCAGATCAATACAAAGTGCTTATTTCTAATTTTGTTCCTCTTAAGTGTAAACCTTATTCTAGTAATGTGGATGTTCTGGATGATCACAACTCTTGAAGTACTACTGGAGATAATGTAGATATACTGTGGCACAATAGACTTGGCCATGTACCTTTTATTAAAATGAAAAGTATCACTGACTTACCAGTCATTTTTTCTCCCAAACAACGTTTTTCCTGAAACATTTGTCCAATGTCAAGACAACAAAGATTACCTTTTAGTCATAGCATAAGCCAAACCAAATCCATTTTTGAACTTCTACACATTGACTTATAGGGACCTTATCATGTATCCACCTATGACAACTACAAATATTTCATTACATTGGTAGATGATTATAGCAGATCAACTTTGACACATCTCTTAAGTACCACGAGCAATCCTCTAGAGGTTTTGAAAAACTTTATAGCAACGGTGGAGAATCAATTTAGTACCACAGTCAAAGGCATTAGAACATACAATAGACTGGAATTTACTAATAATAAAACACACCAATTTCTTTCATCCAAAGGGATTATTCATCAGAAAACTTGTCCATACACACCTCAACAAAATAGTATAGTGGAAAGAAAACATAAATATTTGTTGGAAACAGATAGAGCTCTTTTATTTCATCTAAACTACCTATAGGATATTGGGGAGAGTGTTTTTTAACATCTACACATCTTATTAACAGACTTTCATCAAGTCATTTGAAAAATAAGTGTCCATATGAAGTATTGTACAATAAGAAACCAAACTATAGCAAACTTAGATCCTTTGGTTGTCTTTGTTACCCTACAGTCCCAAAAGTAATTAGAGATAAGTTTGAGCCAAGAACTACTCCACATATTTTCTTGGGATATCTTTTTGGAACAAAAGGTTATAAGGTAATGAATCTGGCTACAAAGAAGATACATATCTCCAGGGATGTGATTTTCCATGAACATGTTTTTCCTTTCACTTGATCAACTGAAAGTATCTCTTTTTCTTCTGTTTAGAAGTCTTTTTCATCTCCTGATTATACTGATTTGGATTCATATAAAAACTATGTAAATGATTGTGACGATGTGACTGATACAACTCCTTCTCATCTACCTAATCACACTACTCAAAATCCTAATACACCTTCCACCACTGCCATTACATCTTCAACATCATCTCAACATGATACTTCCACAGTAGTACAGAGAAGGTCTCATAGGGAAAATAAAATACCATCACATTTAAAAGACTATATTGTCAATATTCCCAATTTGAAATCAGCCAACACCAACACACAAAACACACAACTCAACGCCAACTTATCCCTTACTGCACTATTTACCAAACACCATCATATATCTCCTGAAGTCATTGCATCTAATAGTCAGTCACTTGTTGAGAACATTTGTCATGATAGTGAGCCATCATCATATGAGGAAGCATCACTAAACCCTGCATGGAAAAAGGCTATGACACAAGAATTTGAAGCATTGTATGCTAATGATACTTGGGATCTTGTTGCTTTACCACCAAATAAACAAGCAGTTGGATGTAGGTGGGTGTACAAAGTTAAACATAAAGCAGATGGAAGCATAAAAAGGTTCAAGGCACGACTGGTTGTGAAAGGATATACACAACAGGCTGGAATTGACTACACTTAGACTTATTCACCTGTGGTTAAAATGACTACAGTGAGAACTTTGATAGCTTGTGCTATAAAGAAAGGTTGGGCTATGTTTCAACTTGATGTAAATAATGCATTCCTTCATGGAGATCTTGATGAAGAGGTTTACATGAAATTACCTCCAGGACTTGAAGTGCCTAATTCAGAACTGGTTTGTAAGCTGAAAAAGTCTCTTTATGGTCTTAAACAAGTAAGTAGGCAGTGGTATTCTAAGCTAACTGAGACATTGTCATCCAGAGGTTACTCACATTCACATTTTGATCACTCTTTATTTTATAGAAAGGAAGGATCCTTGGCAGTGTTTGTTGAAGTATATGTGGATGATGTTATTTTAACAGGCAAGGACACAACTGAGATTGCACAATTGAAAATATGTCTGGATAACACTTTCAAAATCAAAGATATTGAAAGACTTCATTATTTTCTGGGCTTGGAGATTCTTGATACAACAGATGGAGTACTCATTTCTCAGAGAAAGTTTATTTTAGACTTACTCAAAGAATATGATTGTTTCAATTATACACCCTTGTCTTCTCTTTTGGATCCTACTATTAAATTGAGAGCCAAGGAAGGAACTCCTTTGTCTGATCCCACTTTCTATAGAAAGTTGATAGGCAAGTTAAATTTCTTAACTAATACTAGATTGGACATAGCTTTCAGTGTACAACATTTAAGCCAATTATTGCAAGATCCACGAGCTCCACATCTACAAGCAGCTTATCATCTACTTAGATACCTCAAAAAGGATACTACTTTAGGAGTTCATTTGTCTAAAGACCCTGACTGCACAGTTCAAGCATTTTGTGATTCAGATTGGGCATCATGTCTAGATTCAAGGAGATCAGTCAGTGGCTATTTAGTATTACTTGGGAATAGTCCTATTAGCTGGAAATCTAAGAAACAAGAGACAGTTTCCCTATCATCAGCTGAAGCAGAGTATATATCACTCCGAAAGGTTGTGGGAGAGTTAACTTGGATTCACAGATTGGTTACTGAATTGACTATTTCTATTTCCTCTCCTATTAGTGTTCATTGTGACAGTCAATCTGCTATCCACATTGCTCGTAATCCTGTTTTTCATGAGAGAACTAAACACATTGAGGTAGATTGTCATTTTGTACGTGATAAGCTTCAGGAGGGGCTCATTTCTTTACATCATGTGTCTACTTCTGATCAACTTGCTTATATCCTTACTAAGGCACTCACTGGCATCAAACATTCAGCCATTTTGCACAAGTTGGCTGTGAAATCATTACCTCCAACTTGAGGAGAGGTATTAACAATCATAATTAAAACATGTGTATTAATTATTTCAATTAGTTAGTTAGTTAGTTTCCATTTTATAGTTAGTGATGTCATAGTTAGTTACATAACAAACTAATTAGTTAGTTAGATATTGTTTTCTTTTCTAACAGATTGATTCATCCAAGTCACATGTATATATACATCTCATGAATGATGAATGAAGTAACAATCTTTCTACAAAATACAATCTCAAAATCTGCACTGCTCTTCCTCTCAATTCCCAATTAAATTCATAGCCTCGTCCATGGCTGCTCTTGTGTTGCTTGCAGGTTTTTAATAGTTATATTAAAATAGATTATTAAATATTAGGTGTATTACATTATGTGCATATTATTAGATTTATAATATTGGAGAAATTGATCTTATTGTGATAATTTGTTTGAATAAATTTATTATTATTTGAAAGTCCAAGGAAAGGGGTAGGCTCAAGTCTCAGAGTGATTGTTCGACTGTTTGAGGCAAGTGAATTTCTAAACCCTTGTTAAGTGTATGAAATATGTGTATTTCCTTGTGATATATGTTTGGGAGTAATGGGACTTGGTGTTTGGTTGACTTGTACATATTGATTAATTCTAATGATGAAAAGAAAGGGTAATAAAAGGTAGTGTAAATAATTGGTTGTGTGTGACGTGTTGATAATAGAGAATGCTTTGAAAGGCTTGTTGAATCATTGTTGATGTTGTTGTGAAGTGTGCAATGTTATGAAAGTGGTGATATCCTCTTTATTTGTGTGAACATATCATTTGCATTATTCTGAGACATAGTTGTGAAAAGTGTTATGTGCATTGAGAAAGAATACGAACTTATAGAGGACGAACCATTTCGAGGGATGTATCGCGCCCCGCAATAGATACTATATTTCATTGGACGTATCGTGCGCCGTGTGGTTACTATTATCGAGGGTCGTGTTGTGCGCTGCGACAGATGCATAGACAGATATGTTTCCCATGGATCCCGGACTGAGAGATAGCGAGTGTGTATCACTAGGTTAGACATGCATCATTATACTTGGTATTGCATTCAATTGCACTATATATACTTATCATTAGTGAACTTGATATTGTATTTTGGTGATGTTGTGATAGTCTTTATGCAAAACTTGTGATTGATGAATACTGAGCTTGTTATTGAGGATATTTAATTTGTTGAAGTGTTGTTGCTACGTATATGTAAGTTATTGAAGTGTTGTTGTTAAGAATAGGTATTTTGTTGAAATGTTGTTGTTGAGGATATGTAATTTGTCAAAGAGTTGTTGAGGAAGATATGTAATTCGACTAAGTGTTGTTGTTGAGCTACGTGCTGTGTAAATTGTGAGCTGTTAGGATGGACTGATTGTTATGCAGGTTTAAGTTGTGGAGGTTTGGTATGGATGGTAGGAGTACCCATATTTAATCCCCTTAGCTTGTATTTAGAGGTTTACTTGCTGAGTACCGTGTGCTTTGGTACTCAATCCTTGCTTCTATGATTTTTTTGTAGGTTACTAGCACGGACCTTTATGATATATTCTCTTCTTTTTCGAGGCTTCCCGGAGATTTGTGAGGTAGTTGTTTCTCATCTCAGTAGACCTTCTTACTCCTGTTTATGATTTTGTTCTACTCTAGAAAGTATGTCATATCAAACTTGTATTTTCTTTTGATTCAATTGTATACTTTATAGGCTTGTACACGTGACAATCAGGTTTTGGGGTATAATTTAAGTTGATAGAAAATTTTCCGCATCTTATTGTAATGGTTGAGTTTTAGGCTGACTTGTCTTTGTGGGATAAGACGAGTGTCATCACGTTCATTTTTGGATCGTGATAAAATGGTATCAGAGCCCCAGGTTCATAGGTCTCACGTGTGTACAAGTCCAGTCTAAATAGAGTCTCGAGGATCGATACGGAGACATCTGTACTTATCTTTGAGAGGCTATAGTGACTTTTGGGAAAAATCTTTACTTGTTGGATCTGTATCGTGGGACTTGGTTTGATTTTAATTTTATCGCTTCACTCCATTATCTTTCTCTTATGTGATGACTCGTGCATAGTTCCTCATGTAAGTGTTTGGTGTCTTGTATATGTTTTGGATATTAGGTTTTTATAAATGTGGAAGCAATAGACTTATGGAAGGTTGTGTTGTCAGGTTTGAAATTTTTAATGGTTTAAATCGATTAAGTTAGGTGATAACCTAACGAAATATTTTAAGAATATTTAAATGATGAAGTTGAACAGTTCTTCATGAACGCATTATCTTAGAAAAGTTATTTAGCAACGAAAATAATAGTTGTGTAGTATTGGCAATATCTTGATTAGTTTGATTATTGGAAGTGAAATGATTAAAAGGATTGATAGGTAATGAACAATGTCACTTTGAAAGCTACAGTTGGTATTGTTGACATAACATATATATGTTGCGTAGAGAATGATATTGTGTCAATCAAGGTTAGAATATCTTTCAAAGATTGAGTGTATATAAAAAGGAATGCATATTGTTTTGGACTAGAGAACAAACATATTTGGTAGTGTATGTTAGTTACTTAATGGGACATGAAGTTATAGACTATTTGATTACAATCTTCTCAATAGGTATGGTATGTTCTAGTGGTGGATGTACAGACTTTCACGATGCGATACTAATGGTATATGAAAAAAGATATGTTGATTGTTAAAAGTGAATATTAACTACCTAAGGAGTTATCAATTGTATCACATGATCATATAATAAAGTTCGATGTTGAATTCATATTTGAGAAATCAACTAGATTGTTAATACGAATTGATGTATTAAGCATTATTTATAAGAAAGCTTATAGTGGTGGATCTTTGTTATTTTATTCATGTGTTCAGGTTGTGAAGTGTATCTCCAAGATTTTAAATGAGTAGTATTTCATCATAAGCACGTTGAAAGTGGATCAATATTAGGATGACAAATTTATAGGTAAAGGAAGTCTCAAGGAGTATACTTTTGTGAACGTAAATGAGAATTTTAGTAAGAAAGTGCGTATAAAATTGTGTTAATATTTTGAATGTGATTGGTATAGTTGGTTTGAGATGTAATCTCGATAAGAGTTGACTTTGTGGTGATGGCAAGGGCTAACTGAGCATAATGGTAATAAGAATTTGTGTTGGGTTACGATTGAGGAGAACTATATAATAAAGATTGTTGGTTAACTATATTTTTACATGGTAATGATAACTTGCGGGTATCTAATGTTATGATATGCTATTATTTGGTGAATAGAGGGCTGCAAAGAAAGTTGTGGTAGGTATTGAAACACCGCTCGAATAGAATTTAAAGGAGTTAGAGTCATAATGAAAAATACTAATAAATTAGTGGAATATAGTGTAACCTTCAAAAAGGGGTGTGAGAGTAAGAATGTTTTCTCTTATTTCAAGGGCCAAGGAGGTATCTTCAGAGGGGTTGAAAATTTGGTTCATAGATACGTGATTTCATTCGTTTTGTTCAGATTATGATAATATTTAGTGTCACAGGATCACCATATTGGTTTTTTAAAAAAAATATTAGATAAAACTTGAGAAAGAAGTGTAAGGACGTTAAGCTCAAGTATGATGATTAGTTCATTTGTATCTTTGAGCTTGATACTGAGTATGGTAGAAATTTTAGCGAAAGATATGCTAAGGTTGATGGAGAGGCGATCAATGATAATCTATGAAACGTGAGTTCATAAAAATCTTCAAGGTATGAGATAATGTGATAGATAAAGTGATTGAGTTACATAGTTGAATTCAAAAATTCAAGTTTTTCATGGTGAAAGTTTGTGGTAGTGTCTTTTGTCAAGGTATAAATAAGTAAATTAAGAAAATGATCGATTGCATCGGGATTTGGCCATTTTGAAGGACTTGTACATCGATTTGAGTCAAAACATATGTACTTTTGATTGTTAAAGGGCCTAAGAAAGTATTTATCTTAATGATTTTGTTTAAAGTATTCGATCAAGTGATAAGATTGGTAAGAAAGTCATCGAAAAGAAAAAAAATTGTGGTATTGAAGAGTTAAAGGTATTTAAAATTTGCGTCATGAAAAAAAATTTAAGAGATTTGAAGGAATAAGATCTCTCGTATAGATCCTTGGTATGGAGTTAAAGTTTGTATAAATTCTTACCTTTGTGTTTGACTATGAGATGTGACCTAGTTTGGTACCAATTTACTTAGAGTTTATCATCGATTTTATGAAGTTTAGGTGTGTTTAGGAGGAAGAAATGGTGAGTGGAAAATTCTATGTGATTATGTCAAGCTAGATTGATCAAAATGTATTAGGTAACTTATGGATGTTAAACGGTGTGGACCTATATATCTACATGGTTAATGAGTATTTTGATGGAACTGAAACTATTTTGATGATGGGACGATATACACTATTATGATGTGTTACATAGGCATTTGATGGTGAGTAGAGGTTATGAGCTTATAGTACACAAAATTATTTGAGTGATAGAGAGTTTCTCTAAGATTAGGGACGATGTATATGATGGTTTGAAAGGTGGTTGAAACTTGATATGTGAATGATTGCATAGAGTTGACATTTGGTATGAATCAATTATTTTACCTTGATGGGAAAGTTCTTTTAGATTTGAAACTAGTATCATCAGTTTTGGGTGTGACCTATATTTATCATAAAATGATTAAATGAAAAGAAAGAGAGTCATAGTTCAAAATTTTTAAAGGCTACAATGTGTTTGATAAGAAATTTTTTATACTAATGACAGTTTAGCAGTAAAGAAAATGGCTAGTTTGGTTATGATATTAGTTAATTTTAAGAGTCTTGGCTCTAGTAGAGTACTATGAGAAGTATGTGGAGTCATACAAATGGAAATGTTTGATAGAGACACTATAGAAGAATTATTTAGTGTTATTCAACTTTGGTTCCATATATTCTTACTTGATCACCTACTTCGTTTAGGATGGAGTATAATTCATTGCATATGTCCACATGTTTTTTTACATCTATGCGTAAATTCCTAGTGGTGGATCGGATATACCGATCCTCTTATGTCCTCTTGATAGAGTAGGATCCTTTAACAGACTTGGTCATTTCATTTATGATAAAGTTGGCGTTGTTGATATAGTTAAAGTATCTCAATACGTCTGCAAAAACAACCTTGCTTATAAGAACTTATATAAGAGCTACTATTAAGAGTTACAATTGTCTAAAAGTGTTGTTAGAGATTCTGCATTTTGAAGTGTATTATTTGTTCGGTGTTTACTTAGTAATTTTCTTCTTTGGATTTGATAAGTTTTATTCTCCCTTGATGGGCACCCAATGTCTGAAGATCGGTTTTTTAAACTTAAGTTGGTGAAAAGATTATGTTGTGAAAAAAAATCTTGATAAGATCTGTGATGGTTTGTGCATTATGAGTGTATGGTGGTTGGTTAAAGTTCACTTTGGGTTGTAGTCGGAATTGACCGAGAAAGTTATCATGGATATATGAAGAAATAGTAATTTTTATGGTTGTGTTAAGGTCTAGTGAGTTTCGTTTCAAATTGGGTCCATTTTTTAGTCTTTGACTTGGTAATCACTCCTTCTTAGAAGATTTTCCAAATTTTGTTTCGAAATTTCAGTTCTTGATAGTTGATTTTGATGGAATGGTCCCAAGTATTAGTTCACTTGGAAATAGAATCATGACTCTGAAAGTTTTACATTAGGCTCTTGGTATCCCCTTAGTATTTGACTTTCCTTGACTTTATGTTCAAGGACTAACATGGTTTTTAGTGGTGGATATTGTAATGACTCGGAAGGTCATTTGTGGAAATTTTAAATATTCATTTAACTAAATTTAATTAATTGATGGATAATTATAGATAATTGACTTAATTGATAGTTAATGGGTTAAAATGACAATTTATTTGGAACTGTACTTTTTGACCCTTGTGTATTAAAATAACTAGTAGGGTTATCACTTTATAGAAACAAAAAAATAATAAGAAGAATAAGAGAAGAAAATTACCCAGGTGGTGTCGGACGATAGAGGCGGAGGGCATGGTCGATGCCATGATGCGAAGACCCAAATTTGGTTCATGTAACAATTTTGTTCGAGAAAAATAAAGATTTGAAATTTTCCTTTCATTTAAAACATTGTAATCATCACTTCCAAATATTATAAGATAAAATATTGGTTGGATTTATGAGGAAACTAACACCAATAACTTCCATTATCATATTGGTTTTTGGAAAAACCAAATTGTGTTACAGATTGATGTTTTGGTGGGAAAAAAAATAAGTGTGCTAATGGAGGATTAATTATTAGAGTAATTGTGGTATGTGGGTGTGAGTACACTATTTCAAAAGGTATCAACACATAAGTATTATGGTTACGGTTCTTGATATATAAGTTTTGAGTTTGTTTATCCTTACGTGATTGAAAGTTTATTGTATGCTATCACTGGATCAAGTTTTGTTATATTAAAATAGATAATTAAATATCATATGTATTATGTTATGTGAATATTATTAGATTTATGATATTGGAGAATCTTATTGTGATTATTTGCTTGAATAGATTGTAATTATTTGGAAGTCCAAGGAAAGGGGTAGGCTCAAGTATCAGAGTGATTGTTTGACTATTTGAGGCAAGTGGATTTCTAAACCCTTGTTAAGTGTATGAAATATGTGGATTTACTTGTGGTATATGTTGGGAGTAATGGGACTTGTGTTTGGTTGACTTGTTCATATTGATTAATTCTAATGATGAAAACAAAGGGTAATAAAAGGTAGTGTAAATAATTGGTTTCGTGTGATGTGTTGATAATAGAGAATGGTTTGAAAGTCGTGTTGAATCTTTGTTGATGTTGTTGTGAAGTGTGCAATGTTATGAAAATGGTGATATCCTTTTTATTTGTGTGAACATGTCATTTGCATTATTTTGAGACATTGCTGTGAAAAGTGTTATGTGCATTGAGAAAGAATAAGAACTTAAAGCGGATGAACCATTTCGAGGGAAGTATCACGTGCCGCGATAGATACTATATTTCATTGCACGTATCGCGCGCCACGATGGTTACTATTATCGAGGGTCGTGTCGTGCACCGCGACAGATGCATGGACAAATATGTTCCTTATAGATCCTGGACTGAGAGCCAGTGGGTGTGTATCACTAGGTCAGACATGTATCATTATACTAGACATTGCATTCCATTGCATTGTACATACTTATCATTAGTGAACTTGATATTGTGTTTTGTTGATCTTGTGATTGTGTTTCTGCGAAACTTGTGATTGATGAATACTGAGCTTGTTATTGAGGATATTCAATTTGTTGAAGTGTTATTGTTCAAAATATGTAAGTTATTGAAGTGTTGTTGTTGAGGATATGTATTTTGTTGAAGTGTTGTTGTTGAGGATATGCAATTTGTCAAAGTGTTGTTGTGGAAGACATATAATTTGTCTAAGTGTTGTTGTTGAGATACGTGCTATCTAAAGTGTGAGCTGTTGGGATGAGCTGATTGTTATGCAGGTGTTAGTTGTCGAGGTTTGGTTGGGGTTGTAGGAGTACCCTTGTTTCATCCCTTTAGCTTGTGTTTAGACGTTTACTTGCTGAGTACCGTGTGGTTTAGTACTCACCCATTGCTTCTACAATTTTATTGTAGGTTACTAGCCCGGACCTTATGATATATTCTCTTCTATTTTGAGGCTTCTCGGAGATTTGTGAGGTAGCTGTTTGTCATCTCAGCAGACCTTCTTACTCCTGTTTATGATTTTGTTCTACTCTAGAAAAAATGTAATATCAGACTTATATTTTCTTTTGATTCAATTGTATACTTTAGAGGCTTGTACACGTGACAATCAGGTTTTGGGGTATTAATTTAAGTTGATAGTAAATTTTCCGCATTTTATTGTAATGATTGAGTTTTAGGCTGATTTTTCTTGGTGATAAGACGAGTGTCATCAAGTCCATTTTTGGGTCGTGACATTAGCTCTACATTTCGGCTAGCGAGGGCTTGATATACAAGGTGCATCAGTGGTCTATCTTCTATTATTATTAGCTACAAACGTATGTTTCAAGATTTTCCACACACATGTGTTCATGTATACACACATTATGTTGTTGTATGTGTGAGGATCATATAAAATCATAAAATAACTACTTTTTGCAATTATGTTAGTAGATGAAGTTAAAGATATACATACCATAAATATGGTTGAAACATGCCTACAATAATAGAATTGCAAAAAAATGCATAAATTCGTCCATGACCTTGTCCCGAAAAGTCAAATATACAACACCACCCGAGTTTGTACAACTTAATTAGGATATATGTGCTTATGATTTTCTTTTTGTAATATGTTATGAATGAAGAAAGTTTCTCCTGAACCTTATATTCCCCCACGATGCCTTTGGTTCATTTTTCTTTCATTTCATCATTATGTTGTGTTTTTCCAGAAACTAAAAATAAAATTTCTGGAGTAGGGCGACTTGGTTGACAGTATATTGCATAATACAAAGGAAGCTTGTGTTGAGAAGACGAAACACGAGTGGAAAAGAGTTGTTGTGGTTGAAAATAGGTACAAAACGTTTTGCTAGTAAACTTTTCCTGAGAAGAATTGCCTGAACTTGAGTTGTGATCTGATGTAGGTAATTTCTTTTAAAGATTTTCTCTTACTATTTGAATATATGAATATCCATCCAACTTTTAATACTTCATTGCCTTTATTACAATAAATAAATTACTCAATGATGTTTGAATTCGAGTGGGGATATTAGTTTATATCATCTTACAAACCCCTACATCCATGAAAAGAGTAGTGGTTCGTTGGTGTCATATTGTGGTTTCTAGAAATGCAACGGATCATCAGTATAGAATGTTTCCCTGTTATATTTGTTGAGAGGTGCATCAAGCTCAAATCTCCTTGGTAAATCCGGATTAGCTATGAACATACGTCCATATGCAACAAGATCAGCTCGGTCTTCGTCCACAACTTTGTTTCCATCTTCTCTATCGTAACTACCAGCTACAATAAAAGTACCTTTAAATGCCTTCCTCATGGGTATAAGGCTTTCAGGACAGTCATCTTTTTCCTTAAGTGTTTTCATTCTTGGCTCAACCATGTGGAAATATGCAATGCCATGTTTATTCAAGGATTCAGCCATGTAAAGTCCCATAGCACTTGTATTTGAGTCACCTGAATCCATGTAGTCAGCAAATGGGGAAAGCCTTATTCCAACTCTGTCAGCTCCTATCTCATTAAGAACTGCTACAACTATTTCGAGTGCAAATCTACAACGGTTCTCTAAAGACCCTCCATATTGGTTTGTTCGATCATTGACTTGGTCTTTCATAAATTGGTCAATTAGATAGCCATGAGCTCCATGGATCTCAATCCCATCAAAACCTACACATTTAACACATAATTAAAACAAGGAATAATACATATATTGGATCCTAAACTTGATTTCAAATTTTTTGACCTTCAATTTTCATAATGCACAAACAAGCACTTTAACAATTCAACTTTTAAATAAATAAACACATGAGTCCTACATGGCACAATACACGTATCACACCACGGAGACAAAAAATGACATGTAGGATTACATGCAGGACATACTTGTCTATTTGTTTAACTTTATACAAGTTGAAGTGTCTACTTGTGCACACCCAAAGTTGAAGGCATAAATGCGATTTCAAGCCAAGTTAAAGGGAATATTTATGTATTTTTTATTAAAGTAACTTTCCTTGGTAATAGAAAACATGTCTAGTACTACCTCTATCCCTATTTACTTGTCCATATTTTCTCTTTAGTTGTTCCTATTTACTTTTCCATTTTGACAAATCAAGAAAGAACAATTTTTTTTCCTATTATACCCTCAGAGGTGTTGGGAATTAAACACACAACAAACACAAATAATCTAGAGAAAAGAGAAACGGAACACAAACGGGACACACAAGAATTTAACGTGGTTCGGTTTCCCTACTCCACGACTGTAACAGGAGGATTTTATTTCACTTGTGCTCCTTCAAGAATTACAAATACAAGGATCATATTTATAGGAAAACCAAATGGTTAACCTAGGGTTTCAGTAATGGGTCGGGCCTGCTCACAAGCCTCCACAAAGCCCAACAATCTCCCACTTGGAGGCTTGAAGAATTTCAACTGTCATCCACTTAGAACACTTGTATGTCTAGTAATCTTTTTCAACTCTCTCACCTCTGGCGGCCTTCTCATCACCAATCGAAGGCCCGTTGAAGCTCCCGGCTTCAACACATCGATCCACGGCCGAAATCGCTTGACTCGCCCTCGGTCCCTACCGGCCCCACTTGAGACACGAATCTGCTGGATCCTAGAACTCCCCGAGAACAAACACTCTCCATACTCGGAAGAAATTTTACGGAGACGTATCAGCAATTTGGAATCTTGGTTCTCTTGACCCATCGTTTTCTAGGAGCCTTGGTCAAGCACGGCCGGTGCTCCCACCGCCACAAACGCCTCGACCGTTTTCCTGAACCTTTCCTTGCTCGTTCACCCTGAATCGACTGTGGCTCTGGGTTTCTTTCTTGCAAAGACAACCTTCTTCGCCACGAGATTCTGAAGCGGACTTTGTTTTTCTTCTCAATCGACGGTCACTCCCTCGCATCGGTAATCCGACAATATACAATGATCCTCTTTTTGTTCCACGAGCCATGACAAGATTGCCCTCACGACCTTCCACGCCCATTTCCGAACTTCACATGATGTCCTGTTCATCCAACCGCCTAACGTAAATCAAACTTTTCATCAAGCTTGGAACAACTCGACATCCTTCAAGGTCCGAACCGACCGCGTCTTGACACCATGTCACCCATGCCCGTAACATCAAGATCTCTATCGCCTGCGCAAGCCTTACCTTTCCAAAATCTCCAATAACCAGATTACGCAATGCTTCACCGCCAGGTAGCGTGAAAAGAAGCACCGTAATCCATGACCCAGAATCCACATTGCTCTCCGCGCAATGTATAAACAAATCCTCGTTGACGCCGTCTTCGCAATGTTGACTTGTTTGTCTTTCTGGCATTGATTCTGAAATGCCCCACCTCCTTGCAGCTCCAAAGATGTTACACCGAGCCATCCCGAGCCTTCGATCGACTCCTTCTTCTGCCTCGCCCCACTACCTCATTATTTTCTCGCCTCGACGACGTTTAGCATATCACCGATGATTCTCCGTAACTCCTTCTTCCGACATCCTCGCCAAGAACGAGATCACGAATCTTCTCAAAGGTGAATCCATTAGGTCCCATCAATCGCAATCGCCAGAATCGCTCCGGACCAACCGTCAGGCAATGATGATAACAGAGTAAAGCTTGAACTTCATCATCGAACTTAATGCCAACCGACAAAAGTCCGCTAAGATCGAATTCAATGAGTTGATGTGCTCAGTGAATCGAATCGCTTTCCTTCATCTTTGTGTTCACCAACTCTCTAATCGTAAAAATTTTGTTTGCCGCAGATGGCTTCTCAGACATGTTAGACAAGGCTTCCAAGATGCCTTTCGCCGTTTTTCCTTAAGAATGTTGAACGCAACATTCTTGGTCAACGAGTCGGATAATCGACATAGCTTTCCGATCCAAAATCGCCCACTCTGCATCGGACAATTTTCCTTGTTTGTCACCCAACACTACGCCCAAATCTTTCAACCAAAGAAATCTTCAATCTGCATCTTCCACCAATCAAATCGTACCATCGAACTTCTCAATTGAACTTCCCATCTTCTCGCCATCTCAAAGGACTAAATGAGATACTCGGTACAACTAATTTCAGATCTTGGTAATTTCACGTAAATATTGCACCACAAAAAACCGCACCTTCTGCAATTCCCTTAATCTGCGTTGACAATGGGCGGCCAACTGAATCTGCGCGACGGACAAAGACACTGACGACGGCTGTTCGCACTCGCTGGTTCTCCTAGCCTGGCCGCCGCTGAGGTTACCCACACGGTAACGGCTCTCTCCTCCTCGCACACGCTTCTTCACACAAGAACCCTAGGTGACAATTTCTCACGCTTTGTATTCTGATGTTGTTGAAACCTCGCTCTGATACCAATTGTTGGGAATTAAACACACAACAAACACAAATAATCTAGAGAAAAGAGAAACGGAACACAAACGGGACACACAAGAATTTAACGTGGTTCGGTTTCCCTACTCCACGACTGTAACAGGAGGATTTTATTTCACTTGTGCTCCTTCAAGAATTACAAATACAAGGATCATATTTATAGGAAAACCAAATGGTTAACCTAGGGTTTCAGTAATGGGTCGGGCCTGCTCACAAGCCTCCACAAAGCCCAACAAGAGGAGGTATGTTTTACCAAATTCAATTGCATTTCTAGCAGCAAGTTGTCAACCGCCGTGGTGGTGGAAATTGTTGGACATCAGAACAAATTAGAGGTTTTGATGGCTTGTCTGTGCAGGAGATAGGAGCCTGTCTATTAGGCTGAAAATCTGTGGTAGGAGTCGGTTAAGAAGTAGGAAGCATGCATCAAATTTGAGTATATGAAGTGAGTTAGTTAAGTACCTATGCTGGAAACCGTCCCTGTATGCCAAAGTTGACAAAAGAAGATTACACCTTTGGCATGGACTGCACCTACAACTGGTTTCCAGGCCTCAATTGGCTGGTGTGTCCATATACCAGATGTATCTTTGTAACTTCAATAAATAATATTACTTGAAAACGATATTTGGAAGATATATGAGAAATTATAAGTTTATAACTGGTTACCCATGAGCAGTGTCAGAAATTCCACAGCCTTCTGCTATTACAAGACCCCCTTATGTGGTTCTTTGAGAGAAATAAAGGATAGCATTTGGTTGTGGAACATTGTCATATGATCTTTGTCATGTTAATGGTGCCAATACAACTCTGGGAAACATATCTAAGTGTTATAATAACAAGTAATTCAGATTTTATTCATCCTTTAAAGAATCAAACTTCAAATGACTTACAACATATGAATTAAAAAAAAGAATAAATTGAATAGATGTGGAATAAATATTCTATGTGATAATTGGAAGTTTTCCATTTTATAAGGCCTCAGTAAAGGAATTTGTTGTTTTCCTTCACCTGATTTGTTTTCTATTTTGGACTTATTTGTGAGAGTAGTCTTTTTTGATTTATGCAGCAATGACAGATGCTAGCTATGCATATTTATAACCTGTAGGGAAGGAGAAAGTATAATATAAGGGAGGTGCTTATATTCATTGCTTTTTTTCTTTTATTACTATATTATTCATATTTATTTCGAATTGTTATAAATAATACGTCAATATCCTTCGTTAATATCTTGAGTTGTATATATCCTACCATTAATATTTTGGAATGGATATACCCTTAGAATAAACGAGGAAAACATTTCATGATCTTAATGTTCAATCCAAATTTAATTTAATTCTTGTACATAATTTAAAAAAAAGAAGAAGCACCCATCTTTCATAATTTTATCTCAGCCGTAACCCAAATTGTAACCAAAAGCACCCAAAATAAAAAAAATAAGTAACCGCAAGACAATCAACTCTCTCAAATTTCTCTTTTCTTAGCTTCTACAACAAAGACTTATTTAAAACATTTCGAATTGAACAACATTTTCAAACGAAGAACATAATTTTTTTTCCAGAAATCCTTTGAACAATTACTTATTTCGATAACTTGGATGAAATCACTCATAAAGATTTTAATTTCGAATGTATGAAATTGGAAAAACATAAAAATACTAAAATCCCTTCCCCAAACTAAATCTATCATAAAACCACTTTTAAATTTTGATATTTTCTCAACTTTTATTGCATATCCAGTTTTTCATGCCTCTAGGAACACAGAAACTAGAGAATGAAGCACCCCACAAGTTGTTTGTGCTGACAATGTGCACGGTAGCTATGCTAACACCGAAGGAGTGCAAAATCAGATGGTGTTTGCTCATCTATTATGTGCGGGGCTCGAAGTCTAGAAGAAAAAGAATTAGTTTATGGGACAACTGTCTCAAGTGGGTGTTTAAGTTGAGTTCGGAGCCAAAAGGACAAAAAAATTGTCAAAAATTTCAAAAGGGCACATTAGTTTTCTTTTAACCAAAAGGGTAAAGTCGCTCATGACGGAGCGATTTTGATTTGATAAAATTGACTCCGTTACATAAAACTCGCTGCCCCAGCAACGATTTTATCAATTTTTTTCTTTTAAACATCGCTGCAGGTGCAACGTTTTTCTACAACCAAAAAATACTTTTAACAATTGAAATCACAGCTATAGCAACAATTTTCTTTAAAACGTGTATTTTATTTGTTAAATCGCTAACCATAAAGTGATAACCTTAAAAAAAAATTTATTTTGAACATATTGCTGCCTCGAAGAAAGCAGATTTTTTTAAAAAAAAATCAGCAATTGGGCAGAATTAGTACACTTTTTTCACTTTGATGTTGATATCGCTGCCACAACAGCGATTCTAAGTAAAAAAAAACAATTTGGACGAAATCGTTGCTAGGATAACGATATTAATATTTTTTGTGAAGTAACGTAGTCAAATTTGTCAGAAGAAAATTGCTTATGATAGAGCGGTTTTACCCTTTTAGTTAAAAAAAAGTTGATGTGCCCTTTTAAAATTGTTGACAATTTAGTTTGCCGTTTTAACTCCGAACTCTGTTTAAGTTAGATTAGATTGGAGAAGAAGAAGAATCAGGTTATGGATGAGTTAAAATTATAAAAAATGAATGGATTTTTATAATTGTAGGTAAAAATTAATTAAATAAAATTTGGCATTATGATATTTGTCTCTGCGTCTATTATAAGGGTATATATATATATATATATAATATTGACAATAAAAAATTGATCTTTTGCAACAATACTCACTCAAACAAACATAATTTGTGGAAAGTTCATTTTCAATTTTTTAACCTTCTACTTCTTCAACAAAATGTCAACACTACTTCATAGTAATTCCAACAATGGAAATGAATGAATGACTTTTATATGTAAATTTCCCCAAAATCTGTCATTACCAATTACTAAAATTATATATAAATATGAGACCATTTCATTTCAAACAAGCAAAGGAAATAAGTTAGTTACTTATCGTCGCCAACCACTATTAATATGACATATGTAACTATTTATTTTATTTAATATGGATGTCATTACTCGTTATAATAATTGATAAATACAATATTATTTAGTTAAGTGTAGCATTTTTCTTACATGACTATCTATTCTGTAGACTTACTTGCATCTTGATTAGTATCATTAACCACGTCCCACGTTACTATTCTTATATTTACTTATTTTATTTTCTCTTCTATTTTTATTCTTTTTATTATTGAATATTCTAAAGTTCACAAATAATGCATTACCTTAAATCTATCATCGGTTTAACAAAAAGGAAGAAGACACAATTAGGAATGGACGTGGAAGAAGAATACATATGAGATAACGGAAACTTTTTCATTTTAGGGAAAAAATAACAAATATACCTTCAAACTATAAACTATCGTAAATGATATGTATTTGTGTTATATTTTTGGGACATTGATGCTTCTACTATCTAAAAACTAGAGCATATATACCCTTCATAGTAACGAACATGTATCATTATCTTATCTACCGATCTGATAATTACTAAATATCGAATCGATAGATAAGATTGTACCACGTGTCGCTATTTAATATTTTAATAGAGCAAAAAAATATAAATGCTTTAATTTTTTAACAATAATAACGTAAACATTTTAAAAATATAATATAAGATATCAATATATTGTTTATTATAATTCAAAAATATATTTATCGGTCAAACTGAGGGATGTGCTGCTTCTCTTGAGCAGATATATTTTCCATTTTTGGATTTTTTCGTGTTTTTTGTGGTGGTACAACTTATACCACAGATAAGAGGTATGAACAGATATATTATTGGAAAGGGGCAAGTGTGATGTGATTGGTGTGGATTGTGGAGCCACACAAATGGTCCACATTATTTCTCTTTATCCATCTACCATCTCAGCCACCCTAAAATTAAGTATCTTACTGCCTTTTCTGATTTACATTTATTGTTTTTCTTTTTTAAACCGTCTATATCTTTTTTAGCATAATACATAAACGTGTTTTTAGACTTGATTTCAAATTAAATTTATATTTTTCAACGTTGAATGTTGATATACCGTGGTTTCACGGTATTATTAATACTTTTTTCTTAAGTTTAGTGTGTCCAAAAGCCTTTTTGTGCTAATTTTTATATAAGTTTCTCCTTATTTGCAGGAAATCTGTCCAAAGATGAATGCGGAGGTTCTTGAGCGATGAAATGCAGAAGAGACCACATAAGGAGCTTGTGACGGTCCGTCATGCTCGTGACAGTCCGTAGGTGGCAGCGTAGTGTAGCTGCTGAAGGAAGATGGGTAAGTCGGACCAAGTGTGGAGTTACGGAAAGCGTGACGGACCGTCATAGCCATGACGGTCCGTCCTGCAGGTTCGTCATGAAGATCAGAGAAGTAGTCCAGTACCCATATTCCAAGAGTTCAAGTGTTTTGGAACGGAGACCCTCGACGGACCGTTGTTCCTCTGACGATCCGTTGTGCCTCTGACGATCCGTCATACCTGCCGTCGAGGGTAATGAAGAGAGAAGTACAAGAAATTGCACAAGTATGGGACAACAGAATCCATGACGACCCGTCGTGACTACGACGATCCGTCCCGAGGTCCGTCGACCCAGCCGCGTTTTGACAGATTTCCAACAAATAGAGTCCTTGTTTAATTAGGTTTTTATTTTCTATAAATAGTTCGAAAAACCTCGTTTTTGAGGTTAGGCTCTGTATTATTTGGTTAGGCCCTTGATTATTGTTAGAATCTTTATTATTTTAGACCTTTTGTGAGATTCTTGATTATTTTGAGTTTCTTGTAATTGATTGTTGGTGATTTTTGTAGATTAACCAAGCAAACTTTCGGATTTTACTCTTTCTCATTGAAGTAAGTACATAAATTCTTATACCATATATTTGAATATTGTGATTATGACTATGGGTAACTAAACTTCATAACTAGGGTTTTGGGAACCATAGGAAAATAATGAGGTAATACCTAACTAAAATAACAATTTTAGAATAGTGTCTTGCATATATTGATAATTCTTTCGCTTAGAAGTCTTTTTAACGGATGACCAACGTTAGAAATCGCCTTAATGATACTTGCCGGACCAAGGAGGTAGATAATAGGAAAAGAATTATCAACATACATTTAGTGTATACTATCTAATAGGTTAGTATTGATTGGTACGAGGTAATAACTTAGTGAAATATCAAATACGATGCTTAATATGAGGTAAAGATAAGGGTTAGGATAGCAACACACGTAGCCGGACCAAGGTGCGTGAAATTTTCTAGATGCCGGGCCAAGGATTTAGAAATACATAACTTATCACTTTGCATTCAAGATACTAAGAAAGAATTGTTATAGTTAGACTTATCAAGTTATGAACCTGTGGGGAACACGTAAACCCTATTTACTTTCATTAATTGATTAAACTCCAACATTTGAAGCTGTTAAGTGTCTCTTTCAATTTCGCTAGTTGTTTTCATTTATTTAGAAATAGAAAACCCCCCTTTTATCATTTTTGCTTTCCAAGGAAGTAATTGACTAAACAATAGTAATAATAGATTGAAGTTAAGTCTAAACTATTTTCCTCGTGGGAACGATCCCAACCTCATTAGTTGAGTTATTTACTTGACACGACCGCTTTACTTCTTATTTGAGAAGTAAGTTTGAGCGTTTCAAATTTTGGCGCCGCTGCAGGGGAAAGTAGCTTTTAGAATTAACTTAAACTTATTACTATAGTTTAGTTGATATTTTCTTGATTTTACTTTGTTTTATTGTTTTTGATTCGTGCAGGACCACCCTCATCGTATGCCAAATACACGGAGAGCAAGAGAACCGCTGTTTCCCTACGATCACGAATTAGAGCGTACACTACGCAACATGAATAGAAACTTGGGAATTAATGATGATGATCCAAACCAGAACATCCCAGGTCCGGTTGATGTTCATGGTCAGTTGTTACCTGATGCTCCGGGTGAACACCAACAAAGAGGACAAAATCCCACTCCACGGACCCAAGCATACTACACAGGCTATGACAACATAGCAGACTCCGATGGGCCACTTGTCTCTACCACCAGGCCACACCTTCGTGGTAACTAGTAGCCTGATGCAAATAAAGCTAAGGTAAGGGCAGTGTGTAAAAGCTGTGTAGGGAGGCCTGACTTGGACTTGGATGTAATAGGGCTTAGAGTGTTTCCTCTCTCACTGACGGGAAAGGCTGCTATATGATTCACTGAGCTCCCTTACAACTCAATTTTCACTTGGAACCAACTAAGGGATGTTTTCTTAGCACGCTATTATCTAGTCTCGAAGAAACTAAACCACAAAGACAGAGTGAACAACTTTGTGGCACTACCAGGAGAGTCAGTTAGTAGTTCTTGGGATAGATTCACCTCGTTCTTGAGAAGTGTCCCAAATCACCGTATAGATGATGAGTCACTGAAGGAATACTTTTATCGGGAACAGGATGATAATAATAAAGCGGTGTTGGACACTATAGCAGGTGGATCTTATGGGGAGTGTCCTTATGATGAGATTGCTGAAAAATTAGAGAAAATCTCCCAGAATAATAAAAGCTTGGAGTACTAGGAAGTCAGATACCGGGAGAAATACCTTTGCAGTGCATGTCCACTCATAACCCAGCCACAGATGAGATTCCTGAAGAAATGGCTCAGATGAGAACTGAGCTTGGGTTGGTACTAAAACATATCACCGGGGGTGCAGAAAAGATAAATGCAGTTAGCTACTTGCCTAAACCACCACCACCTAATGATGAATGCTATTATGCGGATGACTCCTATGTAGTAAATGAGCAGACGGGGGTTTCCGATCGAGCGCCCAAGGCTCAAATCAGGATAATTGGCGCCAAGGTCAAGGGAACCAAGGTCGGATCTATGGTAACTATAATCTTGAGGGTCATTATGTCCGAGATGGAAACTACAACCGCGACAACAACTTCAACAGGGGTAATTACGGTAACAAAAATTATAGGAATGGGCCCTATGTCCCTCCTCAAAATCGTGAATTTACTCCTAGGGATGATGGAGATAGTAAAGCGCGAGTTGAGGATAAGTTGCTCAAAATGATGAGGAGGTTCGATGCTACTGATGAGCACATTAAAGATTTAAGATGTGATTTAGTTTGTATTGAGCAAAAAGTCGATACAAATGCAATATTGATTAAACAGATCCAGTTGCAAATGGCCCAATTATCTGCGACAGTGAACACACGGCAACCGGGCACTCTTCCTAGCAACACTGTCCAAAATCCGAAAAATGATGCGCACCGTATGGCAATCACTACTCGGGGTGATAAGCAAACCATTGACCCACCTATGCCGTTTAATGAGAAAAAGGTGAGAAAGGATGATGATAAGGTGGTAAAGGGTAGTGGTGAAGCAAAAGAAAGCACTGGAAAAGATGTAGAAGTCCCTATGAAGGTAATTCCCATGCCTAGACCACCACCACCCTTCCCTCAGAGATTAGCGAAAAAGACCGAGGATGGTAAATATCGGCGTTTTATAACAAAGCTGAAGCAGCTTTCTATCAATGTCCCTTTGGTAGAAGCTCTAGAACAAATGCTCGGTTATGCCAAGTTTATGAAAGATCTGGTTACAAAGAAAAGACCAGTCACTTTCGATGACGATGATAGAATGCAACATTGTAGTGCTATTACTACAAGATCTCTCGTACAAAAGAAAGAAGATCCGGGTGCGTTCACTATTCCTTGTACAGTCGGGTCATTACATTTTGCGAAAGCATTATGTGATCTGGGGGCAAGCATAAATCTCATGCCCCTCTCGATTTACAAGAAGTTGGGTTTGGGTGACCCAAAACCCACTGCGATGCGGCTACTGATGGCTGATGGAACAGTGAAAAGGCCTATACGGATATTTCCGGTAGATTTTGTTATTCGTGATTGTGAAGTCGATTTTCAAGTGGTTATGATTCTTGGAAGGCCATTCCTTGCTACAGGTAGAGCCTTAGTTGATATGGAAAAGGGGCAAATGAAATTTCGGTTGAACAATGAAGAAGCGACCTTCAACATTTGTAGGTCCATGAGGCAGAGGGGTGAGCTCCAATCGATATCCGCCATATCCCACAAAGAAAAGATGAAGAAGGAGAATGAACAAAAAAGTGAAAAACAAGAGTTTATGGTTGGGGATTTGGTGCTTTTAGACAGTTCTAGGTTGCCTTGTCTTCCGGGCAAGCTCAAGTCCAAACGGACTGGCCCTTACTTGATTACCCAAGTATTCCCTCATGGAGCAGTTGAGTTAAAAACCAAGGAGGGAGTGCGGTTCAAGGTGAATAGAGAACGAATAAAACTCTATTTTGGGCATACTGCATCAGTGAATGAAGTGATAGAGGCATACCATCTTGATGAAGGCTGAGTAATCAAGTGTCCTCATTCGTGCCGCGACGTTAAATAAGGCGCTTGTTAGGAGGCAACCCAATACTTATAGTTTTTTTCTTTCTAGTAATGGTAGCATTTTCTACTAATGGGTTTTAAATTTGCAGGCACATCACCAGGAAATTCTGCAGAAAATTACTCTGCAGCAGTCACTAACGGATACAGCGATGGACCGTCGCATGAATCTGTTGTGCCAGGTACATCTTTCTGTTATTTTCAAACTAGGGCACACGCGACGGAACCAACGACGAACCGTCACAACCGAGACGGACCGTCTCGGGGAATCATCGCGTCTTTAATGAAGCGTACCCGACCCGACCTGGCTGGGTTTTTTTAAAAATTCATCATTTAAAACCCCCACCCCTTCATTTCACCCATTCGTTCACTCTTTCTCCCATTTCTCTCCCTTTTCAACTTTCAAAGCTCTCTTACAACCGATCTTTTTCCCCCAAATTCTCCAAATTCCTAAAAGTCATCATCTACTAGTCGGAGCTGCTGCTGTGAGTGTCTTCTTGATCACCAAGTACCTTTCCCTCTTGTTTTTCTCAAATTCTCAGGTATGTGTCTCTAATTTCTACTCATTTATATTGCATTTTTGTTTATCAATTAGTATTAGCCTAGTTCTTCTTGATATGTTCCTTTTTTTTATAAAATTCTGTGTGACCTAGGTTAAAAATCCTCGACATTGCCATGTTAAAACCCTAGAAATATGTGCTTTAGCATTGCTAGTTTACTAGGTATTTGGGTTAGACAAATGTAGGTTAAAACACTACCAATTCGATTTGGGTCATAGGGGATGAATGAGGCATCTCAAGTTCTGTCACTGAGTTACAGCACGAGACCCCGATGGCGGACCGTTGTACCCACAACGGACCGTCATTGGGTTCATTCCAACCGCCCTAATACCCCACTGTCCAATTTTCTCCAAGTGTCCACCAACGCCACATGCGACGGACCGCTGTTCCCACGACGGTCCATCCTGCACAACCGTTCTGGTTGTCAGAGACCCTATTCCTAAAGGTCTCTCACTTTTTCTAAGTATCCTCCAACGGACACATGCGACGGACCGTCATCCCTACGACGGTTCGTACTGCACAACTGTTCTGGTTGTCAGAGACCCTATTTCTAAGGGTCTCTTATTTTTTTCTAAGTGTCCTCAAACGGACAACTACGACGGACCGTCATACCCACGACGGTCCGTCCTGCATGACCGTTATGATGGTAAGAGACCGCTCTCCTAAGGGTCTCCATATTTTTTTCAAGTGTCCTCTGACGGACACCTACGACGGACCGTCGTACCTGTGACGGTCCGTCCTGCACATACCGTAATACTTGTTACAGACTCTCCTTCAGGGTTCTCCATATAAACATAGTCCAAGTAAGACACGACGGACCCCATGACGGTCCATCGTATTCACGACGAGCCGTCACCTGGTCCGTTGTGTATCACAGTTACTATAGCATTGTCATTTTATTTTAGTTTCTTTTTATTTATTTTTGTGGTTTTGCTTGTCTAGTTTGCTCCTTCTAGTACTAATATTGATCCTTTACTGTTACTATCTACTATGGCACCAAAACAAGATCGAGTCTATGCACGCGGGCGATCAAAGTCTCTTGCCCTGTCTGCCCGCCAGGTCATTGGCTCTGATGATGAGCGTGACCCCGAGTACGTGCCTCCAGGCACTTCCACCCCATCCCGTGCTGCACGTGCTGCCAGAGCCACACCAAAAAAGGTGGCGTCCGGCGTAGTCACTGCCTCCCAGTCTGATGAGGAGCGCACACTGACCGGCACACCTTCTGGTCAGCCACTAATGAAGAAGGAGCGTCTGGCTCCTCAGGAGTTTCTTGGTCGGAGGAAGCCTCTGGACCTGCTGAGGTTCCCGCACCCGCACCGCGCAGCGTTGGCCTCGTCTGATGAGGCTGACAGTTTGGAATCCGCACCCGGTTTACCAGCTCGTGCTCTCACCCGGTTACTGACCAGCCCAACCGGTGGTGTGTCGACGCGCAATTTCAAGTCTATTCTGATGCAAAGTTCCTGAATGACAAAGGAGTTATGAGTCGTACACTTACATTGGAGCGGCGGGTCCTTATGGGAAGTCTGCCGACGATGCCTAAGATCAACAATCTCTTCACCAGACATCGACTGGAGTGGACAGCACGTCCGTTGGGACGTTATAGTGAAAAGTAGGTCCGAGAGTTCTATGCATCCTACTTAGCAACTCTCCGATCACAGATTGAAAGGCGGGCTGCCCCCGCCAAACAGGCCCCACTGGAGTAGGTTTCAGTACGTGGTGTTCAGGTTGATATCTCCCTACCTGCCATCCGCCGGTTTCTATACGGCGAGGATGTTGATGCTAATCGGACCCCTCTCACTGCCGAGTTTGACTACCGATGGCAGATTGTGAAAGATGGCCAATTCCTGTGTGAGCCATCGCTAAGAGAGACCACCAAGAGGTGGATGGCCTTGCACTTGTGCGTTGATAGAGAGGGTGCCGACTGGGTGACCGAGCTGAAGGGGGCCATCCTGACTTTCACGGCAAAATTTTTGTGGTTGATTGTCCGCCACTTCCTTTCCCCCATAGCTGCTGACAATATCGTTACATTGGATTGAGCAGTACTGATAGCGGTGATGATAGCCGAGTTCGAGGTGGATTTTTCATGGCTTCTACAGGCGGTCATGCACGAGAGGACTTTTAAGGTCACAACTACTTACAATTTCCCGTGCATGATATTTTCTCTATGTAGGTCCGCAGGTGTGCCTATATTGCATGGTGATCAGCTCAAGACCCCTCTGGGCACTGTTGATATCGGCCTCATCAGGGATGAGGCCATTGAGTTGGCTCCACGCAAAGGGCCCCATCCAGAGTTGCCTCCACTTCTTTACAATCTGGACGATATGGTAGCACAAGCTCGCACGGCTACGCAGGCGGCTTCCACTTACACTACCCCGGTCGAGTCTATCCCGGGTAGTAGCACTGCCCCGAGCTCCTCTCGCTCAGCCCCTTTACCCGCTCTAGTCCCTCTTGCTAGGGTCCCGAATTTAGAGGCGCAAATGGCTACACTTCTGCATCATATCCAGCCTTGGATGCAGAGGTCTATTGCCGAGGCAGAAGAGCGCTTGGAGTGGAGAATGGTCCAGCACACAAAGCGGAAGATCGCTGAGGTTCATCAGCACTTGGACGCTTTTGAGTTGCCGGTGCTAGCCCCTCCAGCCCCTCCGGTGGATGTGTCGACCCTTCAGGCTGCGGTCGATAGTCTTCGCGAAGATATTGATATGATCTTAGAGGCGAGGGTGCCTGAGTCTGAGGCCCCTTCTGCAGAGCCTGCTGAAGACACAATGATGGAGGCCCTATTCGCCACTTCAGAGATTCCACCACCTCCCCCTCGAGAGCATGCCAAGAGGCGTAGGGGTCGAGAGGAGGATGAAGCTCAAGCACGGATGAATGAGCCCCGTGATATGGAGGCTGCGAGGAGAGCCTCTCTTGCTGAAGAGGAGGCGCGTCAGATGAGAGCAGGAGAGTTAGCTATTGGGGCGTCTAGCTCCAGAACTATGGAGATAGCGGGAGGCACTGTTTATAGTGTTGTTGATTCTGAGGACACTACTGAGGGTGTCCAATAGTGGGTTCGGGGGAACCGGACCCACCAACTTACTGATCGTCGGCGCTTTGCGCCGCAGGTTTGCTTCACCTACCACTCTAGTATTTAAATATTTTTATGCATGGGGGACAATTGCATGTATTTTTGTTGGGGGTGGGGTAAATGGAAAGTTATTGCTAGGGTGAAGACTGAGTAGCCCAATTCACTATCCTCTTTTGGGGTTTTCTTGCCTGTGTTCCTTTTCCCCAAGAGACTGATTACTTTTTCTGTTGAATCGGCATGTCTATATCTTGTTACATAGTTTATTTCTGGAGCATGATGGCTAAAATGATATCCTGATAAAATGGAAAATGATGCATGACTAGGCATAGTAATTGATAAATGTGTGGCTCTAAGCATGACATAGAGGTACACCACTGCATGACCCTAAGTCTAAAATTCGAACTAGGTGTCTAATAATCTGGTAGAGAGATGAGATGTCAAGTGTGTGTGAGGAAGATTTGAATAGTCCACTATTTGTACTGAGCTAGAACTTGCCTGGTTAGTGATGCTAAAAGTTGTAATAGACAATTAGAAAAGGATCATAGGCCCTTATTCAATATAGCTTATTTTTAGTCTAAATAAAATAAAACCAAATGAAAATTATCCTTCTTTGATCCAAATGATTTGAGCTTAAATTAGACCTTTCTTTTTCACACCAACTGATCTTTTCTGGGAATAATGTGTTGGCCCAGGTCCCTCCTTGGACATGTGCACCTCAGCTTATGCCAAAAGCATAAGTTGAGGGTAGCTAATGCAGTAAACAACCTTTTTATGGCCCTGACCAAACTTTGAGTATTTTGTACTTTGACTCATGGCAAAGACATGAGTTCAGGTTGGCTATTATGAGGAATGCTCTGGAAAGTGGGGTTGAAAGAACAAAGAGAGAGAAAGAACAAAAGTATAGTGACTCAAGAATTAGTTGAAAGAAAAGTAAAAAAAAATTACAAGAAAATACAAGCAAGAAAAGAAGAGAGTCACTTACACAAATGAAGAAAAAAGGGAAAATAGCAAGGTGAAAGAATATGGGAAAGTGGGCAAAACAAAATGATAAAAAATGGTATGTTTAGCCGATATGTCAAGGAGGGAAAAAATTCACTTAAGTATACCTAAATATACCCTACCTGACCCTGAGCCTATGTTACAAGCTAAGAAAGTCTTATCGTGATCCTAAGGGTTGTATAGTGAACTTAAAGCAGTGAAAATAAGGGCAAGCTTATGGCAATAGGTATGAATGAGTGTGAATTTGTTCTGAGAGTGAGTTTTGAAAAGTAATCCTTATACTCAAACTGAAATCATTGTGTGAAAAATGAGGATTTAATTTTGAAGTGAGGACACTAGTTGCAGTACCGGAAATATTAGCACCTCGGTGAGAAATTGAAGAGGATAGGTATTAGTGCATGGTGAGTCTGTGTCATGCTCTAATCCCACATAATTCAATCCTAATAGTGATAGCATGCCTAAATATGATGATATTAATCGGGATTGATAGCCAAATGATTGCAAATGATAAAACATGGATACTATTGTACAAAGATTGTGTATTGAGTCATAGTGCGTCGCTTGAGGATAAACAACGAATTTAAGTTGAGGGTGTGCACAAATACACTTATACTTGTATAGAGTTAAACAAATAGACACACATATCCTACATGTTATTTTTTATCCTACATGCATTATGTCATGTAGGACTTATATGTTTATGTATATAAAAGTTGTTCTTATTTGTGTATTATGAAAGTTGAAGGTCAAAATTAAAATTTGAAGTCATGTTTAAGATCCAATATATGTATTGTGTCTTTTTTATAAGCTCAACGACCTGAAATTTATTTTCTTAAGGAAATTTTTTATTAATATATAATTTTATGAAAAATTGTACATAATAACAAATTATTAATTTAAAATCAAATTATATAATTATAGTTTGATTTTGTGGTACCTCATAGCAAACTCGTCACTCTCGTTCTCTCACTCACCTCTCTCGCTTTTATACTTCTACAAATGTATAAAATGTGTTTATGCTTGTATAAAGTGATAGAAAATATTATCTATACATATATTTGTTACCCTCTCCCAGATCTCGCTCTCCCATATCTCGCTCGCTCTCTCACTCGCCTTGCCTTTCTCACTTTATCAAACAAAAATGTATACATTGTGTTTGAGTTTGTATAAAGCGAGAGAAAATTATATATAAAAATGCAAATGCATATATTTTCGTTGTATACACTTATGATTATAGAAACACAATCTTTTCTAGCCCAGTTTTCTTTTGTGTTTCTCTCTTTTTCGCTTTATACAAACACATATTTTACCATTGATCTTTTATGTATACCAAAGCAAATAATACAACTGCTTTCTTTTGTAAATGTATAATGAAAATATACAACTATTTTTTTCGTATATGTGTAGCGAAATATACATGTTCAGGTTTTCTATGTAGCGCAATTATGCAAACTATAGTTATAACCTATAAATATGATTTTTATACTTACTATATATAAAAGTTGAAAAAATATAGCCCAAAATTTATATTTCAAATTTGTAGCTCAAAATAAAATTTGATATGTACTCCTTCCATCAAACAATAGTTGATGAATATATTATTTTGGAATATCCATCAATATTTGTCCACCTTATGAAATCAATGAATATTTTCACGCTTAGTTCTAAATTTACTCTTATAATTATAGTCACTTCCTTATTACATTTTCTAAGACAATGTATTTTTATATTTAAAGGGTGATTCAGTAAAATTACCCTTCTATTAATAGTTTTTAAAGAGTATATCAAGTCAATAGTGGATAACTATTATTGCACAGAGAGAGTAATATTATACATTTGGTGACCAATATACAACAATATACATAATTTCTATAGTTTCTTTCTTATAAAATGTTTAAAATTTTATATATAGTATTATGCACTCGATATGTAATATTCTAAGTGTAACGATCATTTTTGATTGTTTTGAGCACTAGAACTTTTTATGTTAGAAAATATTTTTCGATAGATTCTAATGGGTGTTTTGGACTATTCATAATTATAATTATGAAATCAGTGAGGTAGTTTTAATAATTTATTTAGTTAGTGGTTAGAAAAAATAATATTAAAATTAATTGTAGATCACTTTTACTATTTTCATAATTAGTGTTAATAATTAGGGATATTTTATAGGAGGAATAAAGATCTGTGCGAGGAAAAGGACGTCAAAACTCATTGTGCCTCATCACCACATAAACACAAAGAGCATATCGTAGCTTCAGGTAAATCAATCACAAATATTAGATCTTATATTACATTATGAGTTGTTTAATACTAGTTATTATATTACTAATATTGAAAAGTAGATAGAAAAAGTGAATTAAAAAGGTTAGAAATGGAGGCACTGATAAATTGGACTTTGGGGAATATATGATTGTTATGGATAGTATAATAGTGGGGTAGAAATTGGTTGATACTTGTGAGGGCATTACGTTATGATTGGAAGAAAGAATTCATTACAGGTGGAATTAATGTTGACATTATGGTTATGATTTGTACACGTTATGGTCATAGTTAGAAATATTGGACCATTTCTTTTGTTTGGTTTTCAATTATGGGGACTCATGTTTGATTATTATTTTATATACCATGTTTTGATATATTGGGACACATACATAAATATTAATTGTAGTATATTATTTGAATACCCTCAAAGTTATATTATTCAAGAAATTAAGACTTAATCTTAGGCTTAAATATAAAAGATAAGAGACCTGACATGTTAATAAACCTAAATATCTAGAAAATTGAGTATAGAGTTGTGTTTGATGATTTTTTGATCTAGGCTAGACATAGAATAATATGAATGTTTATAGGCTTGTTAACTTACAAATTATGCATATATACTTGATAGATTAAAAAGGTTAGGAAGCATTGAGGAAAAGAAAAACATTGGAGTAGTAGTTGCTTGACTTCAGTTCTTTGGTGGAGGTAGGTTATGCTTTATTTCTATTTGATAGATGAACTCTCAATAGATATTGATATGTATTAAGTGATATCGTAAAGTCTCCTATGTACTTGATTGTGTGGATTGTTGTTGACCTAAAATTATAAGATTGTTGAATTTCTAATTTTGAAGCCTCTCTATTAAAATGACGCCTTGAATAAAGAAGGCTTGATGAAATAAAATAACGAGATAATTGGATCGGAGTGTCACATTCCGACACGGTATTATTGGATCGGAGTGTCACGTTCCGACACGGTATTATGGGATCGGAGTGTCAAATTTCAACACAGTATATGGGATCAGAGTGTCATGTTCCAACACGGTATATGTGATCGAAGTGTCACGTTCCGACACAATAACATTAAAGGAAAGGAATCTTGAAAGTAACTTAATATACTTAATCTCAAAGAACCTATTTTCCAAATGAGTATGGTGTGGAGGCATGGGTCGTCATAGGTGTGATTGATGTTGTGATTGATCGTGTACCTATTATGGTGCTGTTGTCAATGGTTCATGTTTTTGTTGCTTGCCACCTTTTAAATATTGTAGTTAATTTTATATTATTATTCAATATATATTGATTTCTATTTTGAGTTTGCCGATGATACCTACTCAGTACGTGTTCGTTGTACTGACCCCTACTTGTATTTTCTTCTCTGTTCTTTTGTGGAGTTTAACAAGTGTACCATCAACTTCGACTCGCCCTCAGCTCTAGCCAGTCTCCAGCACATAAGATTTCAGGGTGAGCTATTAATTCTAGCTCGTGCTAGATTCTCTCATTCACGTCTTAATGTCTTTGAAGTTTGAACATGGACAACCTTTTTGCCTATTTTGGTTTCTTAAACACTCTTAGACTTGGTAATTTGAAAATAGATGTCCTTGACGTGTTGACTATCTGATTTTGGTATAACAAGTATTAAACTTTAGAAACTTATTTAAATTGGTTACTTAATAAGTATTGGACCTTCCACATTATTTATATTATTTATAGTTGAACTATTGGTATATGTTGGGGTTTAGATGTGTTGGTTCACCTACTTAGGGAGGTAAATGTGGGTGCCACTTACGACTCATTTAGGTGACAAACTTGGTATCAGAGTGTTAGGTTCAGTGATCTCATCACACAAAGACAAGTCTTGTAGAGTATTGAGGAATGGTATGTGAATGCCTTTACTTTTCTTCGAGAGGCTATAAGACTTTAGGAAAATTTCGTTCCTTCTCTCTTCGTGATATTACTTGGATCCAATTGGAATCTAGGTGATACAAATTGGTATCTAACCTTGTCACTCTATTTCGGAGATGGTTAGAACTAGAGCAACAATAGTGCCAATACTAACACCGGCAAGACATGGTGCATTTAAGCCAACCATTGGGGTTGTAACTCGAGGAGTAGTAGTGGCTAGAGGTAGTGGTAGAGGTTGCGGGAGGACGCCCACTAGATGCATAGGACAAACACCTTGTCCAGCCAGGCATAGAGTAGTGACTCCTCCACCGACTGATGAGGTAGTGAGAGAGGGTGAAGAAGGGGAAATGAGCAGATTCAGAATAAGGAAGTATCACCCCAGCCTACCCCAGAGATGATTAATAAGGTTCTCACTTATTTTAGTGGGTTATCTAATCAGGTACAAACATCTCCAGTGTTTTCTACACCAGCACCTCAGGTTCAGGGAGTAAAACATGCAGTGATGTGGCTCTCCACATGGATGGATCATTACAAGTAGACACATTTCCTCGATTGACTACAAGGTCTATAATGACAGGTGATCAACATGACCTTTTCATTAGGTTCTTAAAGTTGAAACCTCCAGTCTTCAAGGGTGCTGAATCTCAAAATGCCTATAATTTTCCGGTTGATTTTCATGAGCTATTGCATAAGATGGACATAGTAGAACGATTCGGTGTTGAGTTTGTGACCTACCAGTTTCAAGGGGATGCCAAAATGTGGTGACGGTTGTATGTTGAGTGTCAACCAACAAAGGCACCACCTATGACTTCGGCATCATTTTCTAAGTTATTTATGGAGAAGTATATACCCTGGACTTTGAGGGATAGGAGGAGAGATGAGTTCCTGAGATTAGATCAAGGAAGGATGTCTGTTGCTGCTTATGAGGCCAAGTTTTGTGCACTGTCCAAGTATGCCACTTAGATTTGCTTCAGTCCACAAGAGCGGATTTTTCGCTTTGTGAAAGGATTAAGGTCAAATTTGCAGACTCTAGCCTTACAGGTAGCAGCAACAGCAAAATCCTTTAAAGAAGTGTTTTATTTTGTGATAGATGTAGAGGGGGTGAAGCCAGACGACTTAACCACGACATTGATATTTAAGAAGTTCCGTAAGGGAGGTGAGTTTAGTCGTTCTTACTCCAAAGGGAAGACTTCAGGAGGTTACCCCACCCGTCCTATTCAGTCTTCATTGAAGGCTTTGCCTGAGGTCCGTCGCAGACCAATCAGCCATTTTTGAGTTTGGAGGTTATCTCCAGACTTCATCATTTTTAAAGAGACCTATAATTGACTCCAAGAGTTGTAATGGATGTGGAAAAGCTAGACATATTAGGAAATATTGTATAAAATAGAGTTACAGATCCCAGTAGTTAGAGGTAGTGGTGGTCATGGTAAAGGCAGCCATTCTAGGGGACGTGGTGGACAAGGTGATGGTGGTCACCAGTTCACTCGGGGTGGCGGGCAGGTTGGAACTACTGTAGCGCAGCTTGGTAGGGGCAATGGACAAACAAGTGATAGGGCCCATTGTTATGCTTTCCCCGGGAGGTTTGAGGCAGAGACATCTGATGTTGTTATCACAGGTAATCTTTTGGTCTGTGATTGCATGACTTCTGTATTGTTTGATCCTGTATCCACATTTTCATATGTTATTTCCTCATTTTCTACTGGTCTTAATTTATATTCTGATTTGCTTGACATGTCTATTCGTGTCTCTACTCCTGTGGGTTAGTCTGTCATAGTTGAGAAGGTGTATAAGTCTTGCCTTGTGACTTTTATGGGGAGAAATACTTATGTAGATTTGATTATTCTAGAGATGGTTGATTTTGATGTAATTCTGGGTATGACTTGGATTTCTCCAAAATTTGCAATCTTAGATGCTAAAACTGTGACATTGGCCAAGACTGGGACAGATCCTCTAGTGTGGGAGGGTGACTATATTTCCACTCCAGTTTGTATTATCTCTTTTCCTCGTGCTAAAAGTTTGGTGAGTAAGGGTTCTTTAGCTTTCTTGGCACATCTTAGGGATGATACTTCCAAAGTGCCTTCGATTGAGTCTATTTCGATCGTCCGTGAATTTTTGGATGTGTTTCCTGCAGACTTTCCTTGTATGCCACATAATAGAGATATTGATTTTTGTATTAACCTGGAGCCGGGTACTAGCTCCATTTCCATTCCCCCTTATAGAATGACTCCAACTGGGTTAAGGGAGTTAAAAGCCCAATTTCAAGAGTTGTTAGGTAAAGCTTTTATTAGACAGAGTGCATCCCCTTGGGGTGCTCTTGTTTTATTTGTGAAGAAGAAAGATGGAAGTTTTCGGATGTGCATAGACTACAGGTGGATGAATAAGGTAACTATTAAGAACAACTATCTCATTCCTCGCATTTATGATTTGTTCGATCAGTTACAAGGTGCATGTGTCTTCTCTAAATTTGATTTTAAGATCCGATTATCATCAATTGAAAATACGGGCAACAGATGTGCAAAAGATTGCTTTTCGAACAAGGTATGGACATTATGAATTCTTAGTAATGTCTTTTGGGCTTACGAATGCCCCTGCTGCTATCATGAGCCTGATGAACGACATTTTTAAGCCATATCTAGACCTTTTTGTTATTGTATTTATTGATGATATACTGATATACTCAAAGAGCAGGAAAGAACATGAGGAGCATTTGAGAATTGTATTGAATTGTTAAGGGAGAAAAGACTTTATGCCAAATTCTCCAAGTGTGAGTTTTGGCTCGATTTAGTGTCCTTCTTGGTGCACGTGGTTTCTAAGGATGGAGTGATGGTAGAACCTTCTAAGATTGAAGCAGTGAAGAGTTTGGTAAGACCTACTAATGTTTCAGAGGTAAGGAGCTTTGTTTGTTTAGCTATCTACTACCGTCGATTCATCAATGGATTTTCTTCTATTGCTTCCCAGCTGACAAATTTGACTACGCAGAATGTTCCATTTGTATGGTCGGACGACTGTTAAAAAAACTTCTAGAAACTCAAGACCTTGTTGACTACTGCAAAAATTCATACCTTGCCAGTGGAAGGTAAGAATTTTATTGTTTATTGTGATGCATCTTATTCTGGTTTGGGTGTAGTGCTAATGCAGGAGAGGAATGTAATTGCTTATGCTTCTAGTCAATTGAAAGTGCATGAACGTAACTATCCGACCCATGATTTGGAGTTGCCTGCAGTTGTATTTGCATCAAAGCAATGGAGATATTATCTATATGGGGTTAAGTGTGAAGTTTATACAGATCATCGTAGTTTACAATATGTATTTACTCATAAAGATTTGAATTTGAGGCAGAGGAGGTGGATGGAGCTATTGAAAGACTATGATATTACTATTTTATATAACCAAGGAAAATCTAATGTTGTGGCAGATGCTTTAAGTAGAAAACCAGGGAGCATGGGTAGTTTAGCCCACTTACAGGTTTCTAGACGCCCATTGGCTAGAGAGGTTCAAACTCAGGCTAATGACTTTATCAGGCTGGAAGTACTATAGAAAGGAGGATTTTTGGCCTGTGTGGAGGCAAAATCTTCTTTTCTTGACAAAATTAAGGGAAATCAGTTTGCTGATGAGAAGCTGAGCTGAATTCGAGATATGGTTTTGCGAGCAGAGGCTAAAGAGGGAGTAATTGATGAAGAAGGAGTCTTGGGGATTAAGGGAAGGGTATGTGTGCCCCGTGTTGATGATTTGATTCACAGTATTCTTACGAGTCTCATAGTTCAAGGTATTCTATAGATCCTAGTACAACCAAGATGTATCGTGATCTAAAACAACATTTTTGGTGGAGTAGAATGAAGCGTGACATTGTTGATTTTGTTGCCCAATGCCCGAATTGTCAGCAGGTAAAGTATGAACACCAAAGACCTAGAGGGACACATCAGAGAATGCTTATTCCTGAATGGTAGTGAGAAAGAATTGCAATGGATTTCGTAGTTGGTCTTCCAAAGACATTGGGTAAGTTTGATTCTATTTGGGTAATTGTTGACAGGTTAACTAAGTCTGCTCACTTCATTCCCGTCAACATGACTTACAACGCAGAGAAGTAAGTCAAACTCTATATCTCGGAAATTGTTCGATTGCATGGAGTTCCACTTTCCATCATATCAGATAGAGGTACGCAATTTACTTCTAAGTTTTGGAAGACCCTACATGTTGAATTAGGTACTAGATTGGATCTTAGTACTACATTTCACTCTCAGACTGATGGGCAGTCTGAGCAAAAAATTCGAGTGTTGGAGGACATGATTCGTACGTGTATGATAGATTTTGGTGGTCATAGGGATAAATTCTTACCCTTAGCAGAGTTTTCGTACAACAATAGCTATAACTCAAGTATTAATATGGCCCCATTTAAGGCACTGTATGGGAAAAGATGTATGTCTCCCATTGGTTGGTTTGATGCATTTGAGGTTAGACCTTGGGGTACTGATCTTTTGAGGGAATTACTAGAGAAAGTGAAATTTATTCAAGAAAAGATTTTAGCAGCTCAGAGTAGGCAGAAGGAATATGCAGATTGAAAGGTTAGGGACTTGGATTTTATGGAAGGTGAACAAGTATTGCTGAAGGTTTCACCCATGAAAGGTGTGATGTGGTTTGGTAAGCAATACAAGTTTAGTCCGAGGTATATTGGACCATTTGAAGTTCTTAAGCACGTGGGGGAGGTGGCCTATGAATTGGCCTTGCCTCTAGGGCTGTTAGGAGTGCACTAGGTATTTGATGTGTCTATGCTGAAAAAATACCACGGTGATGAAAATTACATTATTCGTTGGGATTTTATTCTTCTTGATGAGAATTTGTCTTATGAGGAAGAGCATGTTGCTATTCTATATAGTGAAGTCGGCAAGTTGAGATTAAAGGAAATTGCATCTATCAAGGTTCAATGGAAGAATCGGTCAGTTGAAGAGTCCACTTGGGAGAGTGAGGTTCATATGCAAGAAAGATATCTACATCTTTTTACAGATTCAGGTACTCTTTCTCGCCCTCGCCCATCTTTCTATGATCGTTCGAGGACGAACGATGGGTAAATTGATATCTATTGTAACGACCATTTTCGATCGTTTTTAGCACTAGAACTTTTAATGGGTCTTTTACACTATTCATGATTAAAATTATGAAATTAGTGGGGTAGTTTTAATAATTTATTTAGTTAGTGGTTAGAGAAAATAACATTAAAATTAATAATGGACCACTTTTACTATTTTTATAATTAGTCTTGTATAATAATTAGGGAGTAAATATTTTATAGAAGGAATAAGGGTTTGGGCGATCAAAAGGGCGTCAAAACTCACTGTGCCTCATCACCACATAAACACAAAGAACATATCGTAGCTTCAGGTAAATCAATCACAAGTATTAGATCTTATATTACATTATGGGTTGTTTAATACTAGTTATTACATTACTAATAATGGAAAGTTGATTGAAAAAGTGAATTGAAAAGGTTAGAAACGGGGAACTGGTAAATTGGACTTGGGGGAATATATGATTGTTATGGATAATATGATAGTGGGGTAGACTTTAGTTGATACTTGTGAGGGCATTACTTTATGATTAGAAGGAATAATTCATTACAGGTGGAATTAATGTTGATATTATGGTTATGATTTGTACACGTTATGGTCATAGTTAGAAATATTGGACCATTTCTTTTGTTTGGTTATCGGTTATGGGGACTCGTGTTTGATTATTATTTTATAAATCAAATTTTAATATATTGACACAGATAATTAAATATTAATTATAGTATATTATTTGGATACTATTAAAGTTATATTATTAAAGAAATAAAGACTTAACCTTATGCTTAAATATAAAATATAAGATACCTGGCATGTTAATAAACCTCAATATTAGAAAATAGAGTTGTTTTTGATGATTTTTGGATCTAGGCTAGACATAGAATAATATGAGTGTTTATAGGCTTGTTGACTTACAAATTATGCATATCTACTTGATAGATTAGAAAGGTTCGGAAGCATTGAGAAAAAAAAATATTGGAGAAGTAGTTGCTTGACTTCAGTTCTTCGGTGGAGGTAGGTTATGGTTTATTTTTACTTGATAGATAAACTCTCAATAGAGATTGATATGCATTAAGTCATATTGTAAAGTCTCCTATGTACTTGATTGTGTGGTTGTATGTCTTGATTGTGTGGTTTGTGGTTTGCCTAAAATTATGAGACTGTTGAATTTCTAATCTTGAACCCTCTCTATTAAAATGACGCCTTGAATAAAGAAGGCTTGATGAAATAAAATAATGAGATAATTGGATCGGAGTGTCACATTCCGACACGTTATTATTGGATCGGAGTGTCACATTTCAACACGGTATTATGAGATCGGAGTGTCATGTTCTGACAAGGTATATGAGATCGGAGTGTCATGTTCCGATACAATAACATTAAAGGAAAGTAATCTTGAAAGTAACTTAATATACTTAATCTCAAAGAACCTATTTTCCAAATTAGTATGGTGTGGAGGCATGAGTCGTCATAGGTGTGCTTGATGTTGTGATTGATGGTGTACCTATTATGGTATTGTTGTCAATGGTTCATGTGCTTTGTTGCTTGACAACTTTTAAGTATTGTAGTTAATTTTATATTATTATTCAATATATATTGATTTCTATTTTCAGTTTGCCGATGATACCTACCCAGTACGTGTTTCTTGTACTGACCCCTACTAGTATTTTCTTCTCTGTTCTTTTGTGGAGTGCAATAAGTGTACCATCAACTTCGACTCGCCCTCTGGTCTAGCCAGTGTCCAGCACATCATAGTTCAGGGTGAGCTATTAATTCTAGGTCGTGCTGGATTCTGTCATTCACATCTTGATGTCTTTTAATTTTGGACATGGACCATCTTTTTGCCTATTTTCGTTTCTTAAACACTCTTAGACTTGGTAATTAAAAAATAGATGTCCTTGACGTGATGACTATCAGATTTTGGGATGATAAATATTAACCTTTAGAAACTTATTTAAATTGGTTACTTAATAAGTATTTGGCCTTCCGCATTATTTATATTATTTATAGTTGAACTACTGATATATGTAGGGGTTTAGATGTGTTGGTTAGCCCACCTAGGGAGGTAAGTCTGGGTGTCACTCAAGACTCATTTTGCATCGTGACACTAATAAAGGCCAAATACACAAATAAATTCCTAGACTTGTTGAGTTTTTTTTCCTCAGTTACCTCAATTATGTTATTTTTCTATTGAATCATCGAACCACCCATAATTTGTTCATTTTAAACAAACACCGTTTGCTGATGTGGAATCAGATTTTGTGAGGGGTATTAATAGATGATACATATGTTGTTCCAGAACTCATTTGTCCAATTGATAGTGAAAATGTTCGAGAATAATTACTTCAAGACATTTGAACACATTAGAAAACACATGAGCTTCACACAATTTGTCTTCATTCCTTCAATCAAAATCATTACAATACTAACACAATTGAATAGAAAAGTCAATCAAAATCAACCAACAATGATCAACCAACAATGTTTAAAAGAAACAAATTATGGGTGGTTCAATGATTCAATAGGAAAATGATGTAGTTGAGATACCTGAGGGGAAAAATCCAACAAGTTTACGAATCTGTTTATGAGTTCGACCTCTAAGAAATTATAAAAGATATTTATACCTCCACGGAAAATGGACTTCACTTTTTCTTTGAATCTAATTGTCATATATATCCAAAAACACCTCAAAAACTACATCAAATCACCCAAAAATAATAATAATTTCATGTTTAGGCTCCTTCATATGTAAGTAACTGTTGCAACAATAAACACTCAAACAAAGCTTATTTGCGGGAATTTGATTTTCAAATTTTGAAGCTTCGTGATTCAACAATGGTTGCCTACAACTTCAACAAAATGTCAATAGAACTTCATAGTAACTCCTATAAAGGAGCTAAATGAATGACTTAATATGCAAGGGGTCATTTAGTAGATTGTATTATTAAAAAATATGTAGGTTTAACTCTGGGTACCAATAATACCTTGTTTGCTAGACTTTTATTATGCTATGCATAACTAATACTTTTTGATGTTATACTTTTTTATGTTATGTATAACTAATGTTTTTTTTGGTCTATACACTCTATACTAATACTATGATTTCTAGGAATGTTACGGAAGGGAATTTATTGCATGCACTAACATGTTTAAAGACTTAACTATCCCAAAATTCATTTTACATCTTTTCTATCATAATTATGGATAATATTCTTATAAATATTTATTTTTACGTAATGCACACAAAATAATCTATGTATAATAAATGCAAATATAACTCATACAAACATTATTAATAATTATTACAATGATTATAAATGCACTCTATTTAGCATTATCTTTCTACATTCAAATAAGCAAGTTACATTAGAAAATAAGTCAGTTAGTTATAAAGTCACATAATTAGTAAGTCATATCACTTTATAAGCAAGTTACTTTAGGAAATAAGTCAGTTAGTTAATAAGTCACATAATAAGTATGTCATATCACTTTGGCACACTACTCCTTCCATTGAAAAAAATAATAATCTAGTTTAACTTGGAACGGAGTTCAGAAAAAAAAAGAAACTTTTTTTATCTTATGTTTATATATTAAAGTTATGTCAAATGTCTTAAAATGTCCTTTAATTTTGTGATCTTAAACATGCTACGTGGAAAATTAAAATTAAAGTTAAAGTTTTACCAGAATAGAAAAGAGATAATTTTTTCTGAAACAAACTAAAAAGAAAATGAGATCATTCTTTTTTAAATATAGGGAATAACAAATATTATAAAACAGTCACATAGTAAGTCATATAATAAATTTACGTTAGGAAATAAGTAAGTCAATTAATTATTGAGTCACAGTTAGTAGGTCATATAAGTGAGTTACATTACTTAATTATTAAGTCACTTTATTTAATTAGCTAGTAAATATATTATAATATAAGTCATTCAGATCGCAAGTCATATAAGCAAGTTACGCTTCAGAAAATAAGTACAGTTAGTTAATTATTAAAACACACTTACTAAATCATATAAGTTACATTACTTAGTGATTAAGTCACTTAAGTCAATTAGCTAGTAAATATTGTAAGTCGGTCACATAGTAAGTCATATAAGCAAGTTAAATTAGGAAATAAGTAAGTTATTAAGTCATATAAGTAAGTTACATTACTTTGTTATTAAATCACTTAAGGCAATTAGCTAGAAAAATATTATAAGTCATATAAGCAAGTTATATTAGGAAATCAGTAAGCTAGTTAATTATCAAGTCACAATTAATAAGTCATATAAGTACGTTACATTACTTAGTTATTAAGTAACTTAAGTCAATTAGCTAGTAAATATTATAAGCCAATCACATAGTAAGTCATATAAGCAAGTTACATTAAGAAATAAGTAAGTTAGTTAGTTATTAAGTCACAGTTAATAAGTCATATAAGTAAGTTACATTACTTGGTTATTAAGTCACTTAAATCAATTAACTAGTAAATATTACAAGTCAGTCACATAGTAAGTCATATATACAAGTTACATCAGGAAATAAGTGAGTTAGTTAATTATTAAGTCACAGTTAGTAAATTTTATAAATAAGTTCCATTACTTAGTTATTAAGTCATATAAGTTAGACTTAAGAATTTAACAAGTAAGTCAGTCAGTCACATTAATAAACAGATGAGTCGCATAGTAAGCAAATAACACAAGTAAGTTACATTAGTTAGTTACTAAGTCACGTAAGTCAGATTTGAAGAATTTAACAAGACATATTACATTACTTAGTAGCCACACTAGGAACATAGGAGAAAAAAAATAACATATGAGTCACATAGGAAGCATATAACACAAGTAAGTTACATTAGTTAGTTACTAAGTCACATAAGTCAGATTTGAAGAATTTAACAAGACATATTACATTACTTAGTAGTAACACTAGGAACAAAGGAGAAAAAAAATAAAAAGTTACATAAGTAAGTACTCAGGGGCGAAGCCACATAGGCACCAGGGTGTCCAATTGGACACCCTTCATTGAAATTTTTTTTTATATATACACGTATAATTTTTATTTAATATTGGTATATACAAAAGTTTGACCCCTTGTAATGACTAAGTGAGATGCAGTGGAGTTGGCATTAGCTGTCGCACCCCTACACTTTGCTCGAGTTTGATTCCCCGCAGAGTGTTTGATTTTTCTTACTTATTTTTGATTTCTTGAATTTAATTAATTAAAAAGCATGCATTGTTTTAGCATATACATTTAGTAGCGTGTTGGTTGATTGTTATGAACCCCTCCAAAGACCCAAGGTCGAATTTCCTCCAACACTAATTATTTTTTTTCCAATTAAAATTAAATTATTTCCTTAAATTTCAATATCTTTTCACTATGGAATAAGATTTCCTAAAATTTAATACTTTTTCATTGTGGATTTTTTTTAATTAAAATTTAATTATTTCCTTAAATTTTAATACCTTTTCCTTGTAGAATAAGATTTCCTTAAAAAAAATTAAAACTTCTTATGTAATAAAGTTTTCTTTCTCTATAAATAGGAGACACAATTACCCAAATTATATCAATATATTATTAACAATAGAAACTGAATAAATTTCTCTCTTTTTCTTTTCTCGTTCTTTTATTTTATAACAAATACCAACATAATATTTTAGTTTCAAGTTTCTGTCACGACCCAAAATGAGCCGCGAGTGACACCCACACTTATTCTACTATGTGAGCAAACCAACCAATCTAAATCCCAACATTTCAACCATAATAACAGAATATAATGCGGAAGACTTAAAACTCATTAACGAAAATAGATTAATAACTTCTAAAAACTCAAACACTTATTATTATCCCCAAAATCTGAAGTCATCACCACAAGAACATCTATCCTCAAATTACTAAAACTAAGAGTATCTAAGAAACTAAAAATAAATAACAGCTAGTCTATGCCAGAACTTCAAGGCATCAAGACATGAAGAAGAAGATCCAGTCCAAGCTAGAAGCATTAGCTCACCCTGAAATCTGGTGTGATGAAGACTGGCTAGAGTTGCGGTTGAGTTGAAGACGATGGCACGTTTGCTGCACTCCACAATTAACAAAGAAAAACAAATACAAGTAGGGGTTAGTACAAACACAAGACTGAGTAGGTATCATCGGCCAACTCAAAATAGAAAAAGTATATGCCAGATAATAACATAAAACCAACCAAATACTTAACAGGTGATAGCAACACGCATAAGAATCATTTGCAACAACACTAATCACATCTGTGAGGACTCAAGCCTCCACACCATACTCATTTGGGAATTAGTTCTTTAGATTGAGTATATTAGCATACTTCAAGATTCATTATCTTTATTCCTCTTGTGTCGGTACGTGACACTCCGCTCCACTACTACTATCCTGGTGTCGGAACGTGACACTCCGATCCTCACATACTATCCTGGTGTCGGAATGTGACACCCGATCCATATACTATCCCGGTGTCGGAACGTGACACTCCGATCCATATACTATCCTAGTGTCGGAACGTGATACTCCGATCCATATTCTATCCTGGTGTCGGAACGTGACACTCCGATTCATATTCTATCCTGGTGTCGGAACGTGACACTCTGATCCATATACTATCCTGGTGTCGGAACGTGACACTCCGATCCATATACTATCCTGGTGTCGGAACGTGACACTCCGATCCATATACTATCCTGGTGTCGGAACGTGACACTCCGATCCATATACTATCCTGGTGTCGGAACGTGACAACCGATCCTCTATTACTATCCTGGTGTCAGAACGTGACACCCGATCCTCTAATCTCACTACTTTAGTTCATCAAGCCTTCTTTTATACCAAGGCATCATCATTAACAAAGTAGATTTAGGGTTTAAGATTCAACAGCCTCATCATTCTAATTCATCACAATTAGAATATCCATATCATGCAAGCACACAATTAAGCATATAGAAGACTTTATAATACTACCCAATACATATCATCGCTATTAAGAGTTTGCTACGAATAGCATAAACCATAACCAACCTCCACCGAAGAATTGTGATCAAGCAATCTACTTTCCCCAAAGCTTTGCTTTCCTTGCGTTCTTCCTCTCTCTCTCGATCGATCGTTCCTCTCTCTCTTTGTTCTTTCTATTTTTCTTATTCAAACCCTTTTTCTTTTACCCTAATTGTCATATAATTAAGTATAAAAGATGATAAAAATAAACCACTAATTATTTCAAGGTTATCTCCTTTAACCCCCAAGTAATTGAATTATTAACATCAACCCATTAACTTTATAATTATAAGCATGAATAGTCCAAAACGCCCCTTAAAAACTTTTAATAGAAATCCGACCCAGCCTGGTTACGCAACCTGTGACGGTCCGTCATGGCTGTGACGGTCCGTCCTGAAGGTCCGTCACAAAGTTCAGAGAGTTAATTTCTGTGGAAGATGTGTGACGGTCTGTCGTGCCCACGACGGTCCGTCCTGCCATTCCGTCGTGCCCACGACAGTCCGTCCTGCCATTCCGTCACGAAGTTCAGAGAGTCAATCCCAATACCCAAATTTCAGAATTCTACGTGTTTTGGAACGAGACCCCCTCGACGGTCCGTCCTGCCCATGACGGTCCGTCGTGGGATCCGTCGATTCAGACAGTTATTTCCAAAAATACCAATTTACCCATCGTTCGTCCTCGAACGATCATAAGAAGAAAAACAAGGGCAAAAAGGAGTACCTGAATCTGTATACAGGTGTGGGTATCTTTCTTGCATGTCAGCCATCTTCTCCCAAGTAGACTCTTCAACCGGCCGATTCTTCAACCTTGATGGATGCAATCTCCCTTGACCTCAACTTGCGAATTTCTCTACCTAAAATAGCAACAGGCTCCTCCTCATAGGACAAATTCTCATCAAGCAGAACCGAATCTCAACGAATGATGTAGTTTCCATCCCCATGGTATCTTTTCAACATAGACACATGAAATACCGGATTCACTCCTGACAGTCCTGGAGGTAAGGCCAATTCATAAGCTACCTCCCCCACGCGCTTCAAAACTTCAAAGGGACCAATATACCTCGGACTAAGCTTACCTCGCTTACCAAACCGCATCACCCCTTTCATGGGCGAAACCTTCAGCAAGACTTGCTCACCCTCCATAAACTCCAAGTCTCTAACCTTTCGATCTGCATATTCTTTTTGTCTACTTTGAGCCGCTAAAAGCTTTTCCTGAATGCATTTTACTTTATCTAGCGATTCCCTCAGAAGGTCAGTACCTCAAGGTCTAACCTCAAATGCATCAAACCAACCAATGGGAGACCTACATCTCCTCCCATACAATGCTTCAAATGGGTCCATGTCAATACTTGAGTGATAGCTATTATTGTATGAGAATTCTGCTAAGGGTAAGAAGTTATCCCACTGGCCACCAAATTCTATCACACATGCACGAAGCATATCCTCCAACACTTGAATCGTTCGTTCAGACTGACCATCGGTCTGAGGGTGAAATGCGGTACTAAGATCCAACCTAGTACCTAACTCAGAATGCAATGTTTTCCAGAACTTAGAAGTAAATTGCGTACCTCTATCTGATATGATGGAGAGTGGAACCCCATGAAATCGAACAACTTCCGAGATATAGAGTTTGGCTAACTTCTCTGCATTGTAAGTCACCTTGACCGGAATGAAGTGAGCAGACTTAGTTAACCTATCAACAATTACCCAAATGGAGTCGTACTTACCTATTGTCTTGGGAAGACCAACCACGAAATCCATTGCAATTCTTTCCCACTTCCATTCAGGAATGGGCATTCTCTGAAGTGTTCCTCCGGGCCTCTGGTGTTCATATTTTACTAGCTGACAATTTGGACATTTGGCAATAAAATCAACAACGTCACGCTTCATTCTACTCCACCAAAAGTGTTGCTTTAGGTCGCGGTACATCTTGGTTGCACCAAGATGTATAGAATACCTCGAACTATGAGCCTCCGTATGAATAGTGTTAATCAAATCATCGACGCGGGGTACACATACTCTTCCCTTAATTCTCAAAACACCTTCCTCATCGATTTGTTCTTCTTTAGCCTCTCCTCGCAATACTTTATCTTGGATCTGAATAAGTTTCTCATCGGTAAACTGCTTTCCCTTAATCTTGTCAAGAAAGGAAGATCTTGCCTCCACACAGGCCAAAAATCCTCCCTTCTTATTTACTTCTAACCTCATAAGGTCATTAGCCAGAATCTGAACCTCTCTAGCCAATGGGCGTCTAGAAACTTGCAAGTGAGCTAGACTTCCCATGCTTCCTGCCTTTCTACTTAAAGCATCTGCCACATCATTAGTTTTTCCCGGATGATACAAAATAGTAATATCGTAGTCCTTCAGTATTTCCATCCATCTCCTCTGTCTCAAATTCAAATCTTTCTGAGTAAAGACATACTGTAGGATACGATGATCCGTATAGACTTCAAACTTAACCCCATATAGATAGTGCCTCCATTGCTTTAACGCAAACACTACCGCGGCCAACTCCAAATCATGGGTCGGGTAATTACGTTCGTGCACCTTTAATTGCCTTGAAGCATAAGCAATTACATTCTTCTCTTGCATTAGCACTGCACCCAAACCAGAATAGGATGCATCACAATAAACAATAAAATTCTTACCTTCCACTGGCAGGGTAAGAATTAGTGCAGTAGTCAACAAGGTCTTGATCTTCTGAAAGCTTTCTTCGCACTCATCCGACCATACAAATGGGACACTCTGCTTAGTCAAATTTGTCAATTGGGAAGCAACAGAGGAAAATCCCTTGACAAATCGGTGGTAGTAGGTAGCTAAACCAACAATGCTCCTCACCTCTGTAACATTAGTGGGTCTTGCCCAACTCTTCACTGCTTCGATCTTGGAAGGATCCACCATCACTCCATCCTTACAAACCACATGCCCCAAGAAGGACACTGAATCTAGCCAAAACTCACACTTGGAGAATTTGGCATAAAGCTTTTTCTCCCTCAACATTTCCAATACAATTCTCAAGTGCTCCTCATGTTCTTTCTTACTCTTTGGGTATACCAGTATATCATCAATGAATACAATGACAAAGAGATCCAGATATGGCTTAAAAATCCCATTCATCAAGCTCATGAAAGCGGCAGGGGCATTCGTAAGCCCAAAAGACATTACTAAGAACTCATAATACCCATACCTGGTCCGAAAAGAAATCTTGGGCACATCCGCCCGTATTTTCAATTGATGGTAACCAGATCTCAAATCGATTTTTGACAAGGTACAAGCACCTTGTAACTGATCGAACAAATCATCAATGCGAGGAAGAGGATACATGTTCTTAACAGTTACCTTATTCAGTTGTCTGTAGTCTATGCACATCCGAAAGCTTCCATCCTTCTTCTTCACAAACAAAACAGGAGCACCCCAAGGGGATGCACTTGGTCTAATGAAGCCTTTTCCTAACAATTCTTGAAGTTGAGCCTTTAATTCCCTTAACTCCGCGGGGGCCATTCTATAAGGGGGTATGGAAATGGGGCGAGTACCCGGTTCAAGATCAATGCAAAAATCAATATCTCTATCCGGTGGCATACCAGGAAGGTCTGCTGGAAACACATCCAGAAACTCACGGACTATCGAAACCGACTCAATTGAAGGTACTTGGGTAGTATCATCCCTGAGGTGTGCCAAGAACGCTAAACAGCCTTTGCTAACCATTCTCTTAGCACGAAGAAAGAGATGATACGAACTGAAGTGGAAGTGTAGTCACCCTCCCACACTAACGGATCTGTCCCAGGCTTGGCCAACGTTACAGTTTTTTCATTACAGTCTAAGATCGCAAAATTGGGAGAAAGCCAAGTCATACCCAGAATTACATCGAAATCAACCATTTCTAAGATAACCAAGTCTACATGAGTATTGCTCCCCATAAACGTCACCAGACAAGACCTATATACCCTTTCAACTATCACAGACTCACCTGCCGGAGTAGACACACGAATAGGCATGTCAAGCAATTCACAAGGTAAATTAAGACCAGTAGCAAATGAGGAAGATACATATGAAAATGTGCATCCAGGATCAAATAATACAGAAGCCATGCAATCACAAACCAAAAGATTACCTGTGATAACAGCATCAGATGTCTCCGCTTGCATCGCCGCCGGAAAGCGTAACAATGGGCCCTATCGCCTGTCTGCCCGTTGCCCCTACCATGTTGTGCTGTAGTGGCTCCAGTTTGCCCGTCACCCCGGCCGTTTTGGTGACCACCATTACCTCGACCACCACGTCCTCCAGAATGACGGCCTCTTCAATGACCACCTCTACCTCTGACTATGGGAGGTCTGTAACTCTGTTTTGGACAATACCTCTTAATGTGTCCAGTCTCCCCACATCCATAACACTATCTGGATTCAAGCATCGGTCTCTGTGAGAATGACGAAGTCTGGGAATAACCTCCAAACTCAGAGAAGTGTTGACCGGTCTGCGGTGGACCCCCAACTACAGTCTGTAGTGAAGACTGAATGGGTCGGGCTGGATAACATCCTGAACCCTGCCCTATGGAGTAAGAACCATTAAACTCACCTCCCTTACGAAACATTTTTGATGTCGATGCCATGGTGAAGTCATCTGGCCTCACTCCCTCCACCTCTATCACGAAGTCTACCACTTCCTAAAAGGATTTTGCTGTAGCCGCTACCTGTAAGGCTGAAATCCGCAAATCTGACCTCAACCCCTTCACAAAATGGCGAATCCGTTCTTGTGGACTGAAACAAAGCTGGGTGGCATACCTGGATAATGCACGAAACTTAGCCTCATACGCGGTAACCGACATCCTACCTTGATCTAGGCTCAAGAACTCGTCTCTCCTCCTATACCTCAAGGTCCGGGGAATATATTTCTCCATAAATAAGCTAGAGAATGACGCCCAAGTCATAGGTGGTTCCTGTGCGGGTTGACACTCAACATGTGGCCGCCATCACATTTTGGCATTTCCCTGAAATTGATAGGTTAGAAACTCAACGCCAAACCGTTCCACTATGCCCATTTTATGTAGTAACTCATGAAAATCAACCAAAAAATCGTAGGCATCCTCAGATTCAGCACCCTTGAAGACTGGAGGTTTCAATTTCAAGAACTTACTGAAAAGTTCGTGCTGATCACTTGTCATTATAGGCCCTGTAGTCAACCGAGGAAACGTGCCTATTTCCAAAGGAGGCATCTATGCGAGCCACAAAGAATTACTGTTGTATACGGAACCTTAAATCTTTGGTGCAGAAAATACTGGAGGTGTATGGCCTTGATCAGATAACCCGCTAAGATAAGGAAGAACCTGATTAATCATCTGTGGGTTAGGTTGGGGTGGTAATTCCTCATTCTGCACTTGCTCGTTTTCCCCTTCCTCACCCTCTCTTACTACTTCCTCAGTCAGTGGAGGAGTCACCGCCCTGGTACTAGATGGGCCAGGTGCTTGTCCTCTTCCTCTAGAGGACGTTCTCCCGCGCCCTCTACCACGGCCTCTTGCCACTACTCCTCTTCGAGCTACAGCCCCAGTGGCTGGTTAAGTTGCATCTTGTCTTGCCGGTGTTGGTGTTGGTGCGGTTGTTGCTCTAGTTCTAACCATCTGCGAAATAGAGTGAAGATGGTCAGATACCAATTTGTATCACCTAGATACCAACTGGATCCAAGTAATAGCACGAAAGAAAGAAAGAAAGAATGGAATTTTCCTAAAGTCTTATAGCCTCTCAAACAAAAGTAAAGGCGTCCCCCTACCTTTCCTTAAGACTCTACTAGACTCGTTCTTGTGTGATGAGACCAACGATCCTAATGCTCTGATACCAAGTTTGTCACGACCCAAAACGAGCCGCGAGTGGCACCCACACTTATTCTACTATGTGAGCGAACCAACCAATCTAAACCCCAACATTTCAACCATAATAACAGAATATAATGCGGAAGACTTAAAACTCATTAACGAAAATAGATTAATAACTTCTAAAAACTCAAACACTTATTATTATCTCCAAAATCTGAAAGTCATCACCACAAGGACATCTATCCTCAAATTACTAAAACTAAGAGTATCTAAGAAACTAAAAATAAATAACAGCTAGTCTATGCCAGAACTTCAAGGCATCAAGACATGAAGAAGAAGATCCAGTCCAAGCTAGAAGCATTAGCTCACCCTGAAATCTGGTGTGATGAAGACTGGCTAGAGTTGCGATTGAGTTGAAGACGATGGCACGTTTGCTGCACTCCACAATTAACAAAGAAAAACAAATACAAGTAGGGGTCAGTACAAATACAAGTACTGAGTAGGTATCATCGGCCAACTCAAAATAGAAAACAGTATATGCCAGATAATAACATAAAACCAACCAAATACTTAACAGGTGATAGCAACACGCATAAGAATCATTTGCAACAACACTAATCACATCTGTGAGGACTCAAGCCTCCACACCATACTCATTTGGGAATTAGTTCTTTAGATTGAGTATATTAGCATACTTCAAGATTCATTATCTTTATTCCTCTTGTGTCGGTACGTGACACTCCGCACCACTACTACTATCCTGGTGTCGGAACGTGATACTCCGATCCTCACATACTATCCTGGTGTCGGAACGTGACACCCGATCCATATACTATCCTGGTGTCGGAACGTGACACTCCGATCCATATACTATCCTGGTGTCGGAATGTGACACTCCGATCCATATTATATCCTAGTGTCGGAACGTGACACTCAGATCCATATTCTATCCTGGTGTCGGAACGTGACACTCTGATCCATATACTATGTTGGTGTCGGAATGTGACACTCCGATCCATATACTATCCTGGTGTCGGAACGTGACACTCCGATCCATATACTATCCTGGTGTCGGAACGTGACACTCAGATCCATATACTATCCTGGTGTTGGAACGTGACACCCGATCCTCTATTACTATCCTGGTGTCGGAACGTGACACCCGATCCTCTAATCTCACTACTTTAGTTCATCAAGCCTTCTTTTATACCAAGGCATCATCATTAACAAAGTAGATTTAGGGTTTAAGATTCAACAGCCTCATTATGCTAATTCATCACAATTAGAATATTCATATCATGCAAGCACACAATTAAGCATATAGAAGACTTTATAATACTACCCAATGCATATCATTCGCTATTAAGAGTTTACTACGAATAGCATAAACCATAACCTACCTCCACCGAAGAATTGTGATCAAGCAATCTACTTTCCCCAAAGCTTTGCTTTCCTTGCGTTTTTCCTCTCTCTCTCGATCGATCGTTCCTCTCTCTCTTTGTTCTTTCTATTTTTCTTATTCAAACCCTTTTTCTTTTACCCTAATTTTCATATAATTAAGTATAAAAGATGATAAAAATAACCCACTAATTATTTCAAGGTTATCTCCTTTAACCCCCAAGTAATTGAATTATTAACATCAACCCATTAACTTTATAATTATAAGCATGAATAGTCCAAAATGCCCCTTAAAAACTTTTAATAGAAATCCGACCCAGCCTGGGTTACGCAACCTGTGACGGTCCGTCATGGCTGTGACGGTCCGTCCTGCAGGTCCGTCACAAAGTTCAGAGAGTTAATTTCTGTGGAAGATGTGTGACGGTCCGTCGTGCCCACTACGGTCCGTCCTGCCATTCCGTCATGAAGTTCAGAGAGTCGATCCCAGTACCCAAATTTCAGAATTATAAGTGTTTTGGAACGAGACCCCCTCGACGGTCCGTCGTGACCATGACGGTCTGTCGTGGAATCCGTCGATTCAGACAATTATTACAAGAAATACTCTACTGTTCAAAACGACTAAGTAGGTCATTACAGTTTCAATGGACATGAGGAATTATTATAGTGTAAATTTTGTTTATATCATTATATGTAGTATTATTATAAAGTTATGACATTAGAGTTTCAATTTCATTTTGTAGCATTTAATATCTCACTGTATAACATTTTATTATTAATTATATTGTTAATTATAATTTAATAAAAAGAGTTGTTATTAAAAATAAATTTAAAATTAAGTGGATAAAGTGATAATGAGTAATTACTTTTAATGATTAAAATCCTGACAACATAAATTAAGTGGCTTTTGTCATCGATAATTACTGCATTTATTCAATGTTGCACGCCTGAGAAATGAAGAGTTTAACTTTTTATTGAGTTAAATTAAAGGTAGATAAATGATTAGCATTAAAATTATTTTTCATTACAAAATTTCTCTATTATTTTCAAATTTCTTTCAGCATATAATTCCTTTCCCCCCCCCCCCCCAAGAATTCACGATTATTTTCATAGCTGCATATTTCACTTCTGATGGATAACTTTGTGTCAATTTTAATCAAACATGGTGGAAAGTGAAATTCTTCGGGTTAGTTTTTTGTTATGATTTGTTTCTTTTAATTATGAGTTGTTGGTTTTATTTAGATTTGTTATTTTTTAACAATGTTAAATCTTTTTGTTAACTGTATTATCTGTAATACAATTTGTAATTTTTTTTGAAAGAAATAGTATGTTCTGTATAGCGTACATGAAGTCTGAAGTTTATTTTTTTAGTGAGTGAAATGTATATGAAACATGTATCATTTGTGTATGATTTTTTTAAAGTACAATATTTTGTTTCAATTTGAATTATAATATATGTTATTGTATGAATTTTATTTTTAAAATGTATTGTGTATCTTTAATTAGAGTATTGTATAAGTTAGTGAATGATGTAATTAAATGTATATGAATTATATGTACTGATTAGTGTATAGGTAATTGAATTATATAGTAAATGTGTATGAATTATATACCAATTATACATTATATTGTACTAAAATATTATTTTAATGATGTGAGACAGGAAAATACATTGATTTTCAAATGGAGGGCATCATATATGATGCGTCTACTCTCTATATTGGTTTAGTTAATGCAATAATAACTCAACTTTTTATAGAAGAAAATATAAATTCTATTGAGATAAAATACATTGTTAACGATATGTGTCCCCCTATACTATTCATAATGATGTTGGGGTAAATGTTTTTCTAGATCAGAAAAAGGTTAATTTGGATTTCTTTTCAAAATATCTTTTCTGCATCTCTTTGGTAGATCATGAGATGCATAATAAAGGTCATAGTGTTATTAATACTGATATAATAAATTGTGATGTTAGATTGACAAAAATTAACGTTGATTTATATTCCAATAATTCTATTCATTTAACCGGAATGAATTTAGAAGGAGTTATCAATGAGAATAATGAAGGTGGTGATGATATAATAAGTGACCAGTCAAACCTATTTGTTGCTGAAGATCAAGTTTACAACAATAGGAAAACACTAAAGGAGGTTATGAGGGATGTTGGACTTGTTGAAAAGTTTAGTTTTTGTGTTGAGCGTTGTAATGCATCAAATTAAGTGTACACTACTGTTTTAAGTTGGTGTTTTTTATTTTGAATTTTTTTGCTGTATGAAATTTAATTTTATATTTTCTTGATTTTGAAACAGTTTTCACCTGAAGTGTATTTATGATACATGTTCTTGGATGATGAGGACATCTAGTTTGAACAAATCAAATTTATTTAATGTTAGATAGTGTAATGCTCAGAACACTTCTTCTGTTAGAGATTGAGTGTATGCAAGACGTCAGGGGATAACTGACGTTGTAGCTGTCTGGATAATGGAGATATATATTGATCCGTCTATGGTATACACTCCAAAGGATATATCTGCTAATTTGTTAAAATTGCATAGCGTTTTTTGACGTACATACAGGCATGGAGGGCTAGAGAAAAAATAATAAAATTGATGCGCGGAGATCCAGCAGAGTCATATGTCAGATTATTGGGTAATTTGCACAGAAAGAATGAATTTAAAAGTTTTTTAAAAGTTTAAATTTAAAAGTTATCATATAGTATGTTCTGGTTTGTGTATTCTTTACGTATAAAATTTGTATATTTTTCAAAGCTTTTTATATTTTTAAATGAAATAAATGTCCATATAGTATGTTATCCTAATGAAAAGAACTTTTCTGTTTCTTGTATACTTTATGTATGAAATTTGTATACTTCAGTAGAAGTTTTTTTACTTGTTTAAATGAAAAAAAGACTGTATAGTATGTTATATTAATGATCTGGAATGTTTTGTTTCTTGTATTAATCATGTAAGAAAATTGTATACTTTTTGTATGTATACTTAAAATATAAATAAAATATGTATCCTTTTGGTAATAATTAATTGTTCGTTTTGTCTCCATTAAATTTTAACTGTAAAAATTTCAGGTTATCTTTTCATTTTGGATCAAACATATCCAGGATCCGTATTGAAAATAGAAAGGAAATGTCACGATCGGAATCTAGACCCCAGAAAAAACCGGCGTCGTTGACCTCTCAGAGGTCGTAAACAATCTTACTTACAACATTCTTACTTTACATAGGTTATTTTTAGCGGAAAATTCGAAACTTTTTATTTCTTAACATACTTAAAAAAAAACATTCTCATTAATACATAATTGTTCACCATCAACCATCTATCATTAAGACATAAGCAACTAAAAGAAACAGTCCAATTCTTATTAAGTGTATAATTACCAAAATGGCACCAATACATTGTCTGAATAAAAAAAAGGAAAGAAACGCTAGTGGAACATGCTCCACTAAATCAATTCTAAAACTAAGCTAGAATATAAAACAACAGCATCCTCGAGAGCTTGAGGACCTACCAAAGCCGGATGAATGCTGAACGTCCAGTAAACTGCAGCGATGATCCTGTACTAAGTATGGGTATATGCAAGCACACACCCACACATTCATGAGAGAGAATAGATCTTTCCTAACAACATGATTTTTGAAAGTCAAGTCAGTAGACTTGCCAAATCGAGATTAAAAAGGTTAGTGAACTTTCCAAATTGGATTAGGAAGATTATGCTATGAGAGTAACATGCATCATCATAAGTATTATATTGCACACAACACGTAACATATTCATATAGTACATACCATAGCACATAACATATAACACATAGCTTCTTTCATGTTATTCATTCATATGCCATGAGACCTTGGAAGTCATGGACTTGACATTAAGACTTTCCAAAATGAGGGCTCAACATATGGGACCTCAACTAGGAAGTCTTCATTAGAGAATACAAAGTCTACTTCATCCATTCATACGTACTTTATTTCATTTCATTCATAGGCCAGTGTGAACAACAGCTATACCTAGGATGTAGTTTAAGACTTTCATTGGGTTTGTTGTGCAATGATCAGGAACAACCTAATATCATTACCTGAGTCTAGCTCACCTCTTGATTATCCAATCCGAACACCTTCGGTATCATTAACTTCTTTATATGCTTCATTTGAGGCTGGCCTCATTCATTCATTGGGAACTTTAACTTTAACCGACAAAGATCATGGAGCATCATGAAATCCAGTGTCTCCCCCACATCTAAAAGAGGTGGAATCATCGGCCAAAGTGACTCAATAACATACTAGCGTATATGGGAATTTAACCCCGTCAGATCCCTATGTTGGCAGTATAGGTTCAAAGACTAGGAGATGTATGGAGACCCATACCCGGAAAGACGGAAAGTCTCATATCATGAGAGATACATGAACCTTCGCTCTTCCGAAAAGAAGGCATCACCGCTCATAGCTAGCCTATTGGTGCTCAATATAAAGTTCCATTACATTTCACTCAAGCTTCATGGAAGCTGACTTCTAGTATGAGGACAACATATCTCATTAGATGATTTCTCATCTCATCATTAGTATTAAGTGTGTTAAACTAAACACTTTCATTAGAGTGTTCATAGAGTCTGGTCTCTTCATTATCTTACACTCTCCTTAGTGAGTACGTATTGGCAACATTTATTAAAGCTGACTTGAGATTGCTCTCATCATATTCATTAGTCTCATGTTATGTTGTCACCACATTCTTTATTATTAACACCTTTGCTTTTTCATAGTTACTCATCTCTTATTACGTGAATGCTTATTTCATCATTTCATAGTTTATCTCATTATATGCCAATGCACTTGGCCACTTAATGTATCTTACACTTATACTTAACCCTCCCAGGGTTCATGGTTTCATTACATAATCTTAGGTTCACTTATTTTTGAATGTATGTTAGACTTATGTGTCTATACATACAAGCCATGGGGCTTTTATTCGTAGTTTGCTAAGTGATTATTTCATTCCTAAGATTATGTAGTACAAGACTTATGTATCTTGTATGTATGCCAAGATCTTAATTATTGATCTGAGTAGATGACATTATTCTTGGATATTTTACTCACGTATGACTTTTGCATCAATACGGAAATTAGGGCAAGGGAACCCAAATCTTGGATCACTTTGATATCATTTATATTTTTTATTAATTTTACTTCTAATATTAATAACAATAGAAATCTAAATTAAATCTCAACATTTACATTGAAGGATTAATTTTCTATTTTAATTTCACTCTTAGATAGCCGAATGGTTGGGGGTTCGAGCCCCCACAACCCTTTTGATTTTTAAAGTTAAATTCGCTATAATAGGGAGGTTGTTGGTTCGAACCCCCACAACCCCCCTTATTTCTTTTTAAATTTCGCTGAGGAGGCCGTGAGGTGGTGGGTTAGAACCCCCACAACCCCTCTATCTTTATTTCTTTTATATGGGCTAGTGGCACAGAGGTTGTGGGGTCGAATCCCAACAACCTCACTTTATTTCCTTGTTATTTTGCCTCTCCCTTCATCGCTGAGGTCGTGGGTTCGATCCCCACGCCTCACATTTTTTTCATTATTTCCTCTCCTTTCGCGCGTACTGGAGTTCGTGGGTTCGAATCCCACGCCTCGCATTTACTTGTTTACTAAATTTTTTTTCCTTCTCCTCCCCATAGGTCGCGAGTTCGATTCCCCACCATACCCATTTCCCTTATTTTTTCCGCAAAAACAGGAGTTAGGATCGAATCCCCCAACCCCCATTTTGCTTTTTCTTTGCATCACAAAACCTGTAGCTAAGGGGTTCGATTCCCCTTAGCTCCTTCACGTTTTTCTCTTATTTTTCAGCCTTCTCAACATGTGAGGTCTTGGGTTCAAATCCCATTGACCTCACTTATTTGTTTCCCTTTTTAAAAACCCATATTTAACCTTATGGGAAAGTATGCAATCTAGAATTTTTTTTCTTATCATTCTTCACTCCATTTTAGTCACCTCTTTCATGAGTTTACTTATCTAAAAGAGTGCGATTCAACCCATCATTTTTCATTAATATGAACATCACATTGCACACACATTACACACATAAAATACACCAAAAACATATGAATATTCGACCCCAAAGCAGTGGCTAAAGCCATTGCCCACGATGCACACACAACACAAATTTTTTGTTACATTTCGAATATCGTTTTCGTAATTTCCCTCACATAAAACATGTTTACACTTAATATAAATATGTCGATCATGCTTAAGTCTAGCAGAACAACATACCCATCCTATGAATTCGTTTGGGAGCTAAGGAGAAGGACATACAAAGGGGAACAACCTTAGTTTTAAAGAGCTTGAGAAACGTTTGAAGGAAAGTACTCTTGGAGAAAGAATTCCAGGAGAGAAGACCCATAGCTTTTGATGTTGTTCAAGTGTAAAGATTTTGCCCAGAAACTCCTCCAAACCACACCCAATTAACTACAACATACACCCCACTCGACAAACCTCGCTTAGACTTGATGTTTTGATTACTTTGTCTTTTACTTAAAATTCTTGTGAGTTCTTCAAGTGTGAAGAACTCTTGATGTATTTTTTGGGTTTTTTTTGTGTTTGGAAGAATAATGAGAGAGAGAGAGAGATTGAGAATGTGAGAGAGAGAGTTGAGAAACGTCAGGAAGAGAGATTTATTAGGATTAGGAGACTACATTAAAGACTTAGTCAAAATTGGATTTAATTAACTTAATAAAAATCTGATTTATTTTAATTAATACGTGAAAGGACTATTTTACCCTGAATTAATAGATTTTAATTGATGATTAAATCATCAATTCCTTGCTCCTAGTGGGGCTCAAACCCGAGTGGCAACCCATTTGCGTAATGGAGTCACTCTGGGTCTCCCCAAATTTGAAAATCTATGTTAATTAAATTAATTAATTAATTTATTAATTCCTCAGGGTAATTACAATATTACCCTTGACCTGCAAAATGACCATTTTACCCCTGGACCCTCAAAACATAAAATTTCTTCTTTTAAGTACGGTAAAGACTCTTTCGATTAAATCTTCATTTTCGCGAGCCTACTTGGTTGGTTCCAACCTTTCCAAGCCCAACTAACTCCCTAAGTTTGTTGACTTGATTGTAGTAAGGGTTCTAAGGTCTACTTCTACGGGTATAAATCCGTGTGAAACTTGGTTTAATCGCAAGCATTCTTGATAGCCTAAGTCTTGATCCTATTCATTTTTAGGGTTGTTACATTATCCCCCCCTTAGGAACAGTCATCCCCCAATGACACTACCACTTCTCATCGTAATGCTATTCTGGTCATAATAAATTCACCATACATAGTCAATCAATAGCAACAAAATACAGAGAGATAAGGAAACATAGGCTTTAGAGTAAGAAGTCTAAACTCAAGAGCTAAAAAGATGAGGGTAGCGGGATCTCATGTCGGCCTCAGCCTCCCATGTAGCACCCTCAACAAGATGATTTCTCCACAATACCTTCACTGTGGCAATCTCCTTCTTCCTCAACCGCTTGACATGTTTGTCTAAGATCTCAACAAGTACCTCCTCATAAGACAAGTGTTCACCAACTCTGAAACCTTCAACAGGTATGATTGATGCTGGATCACCTAGGCATTTTTTCAACATAGAGACATGAAAGACTAGATGAACAGAAGCTCGCTCCACAGGCAATGCTAACTCATAGTCCACCTCACCCACATGCTGTAGAATTTCATATGGCCCAACATAGCTCGGACTTTGCTTCCCTTTTCTACAAAATCTTTTCACCCCTTTCATAGGCAATATCTTAAAGTCAACCTGGTCACCAACATTAGACTCTAAGGTCCATTTTGTGTTATTAGCATATGAATTCTGCCGACCGTAAGCAGTAGTCAACCTATCCCTAATCACTCTGACCTTCTCTAAGGCCTCGTGAATGATCTACGGACCCAAAATGGATGAATTTCCAACCTCGAACCACCACACTGGAGATCTACACTTCCTACCATAGAGTGACTAAAACAGTGCCATCCCAATGCTGGAGTGATAGCTATTATTATACAAAAACTCTATCAAAGGCAGATGGTCATCCCAGTTACCTCTGAAGTCAATCACACACACTCTGAACATGTCTTCTAATGTCTGAATGGTGCGCTCTGCCTGCCCATCTGTCTGAGGATGAAAGGCAGTGCTAAGCTTTACCTGCATTCCCAAGAATATCTGGAAAGATCTCCCGAAATATGAAGTAAACTGAACTCCTTTATCTGAAATGATAGACAAAGGACTCCCATGCCATCTCACAATCTCATCGATGTAGAGTCTCGCATAATCCCCGGCTCTTTAAGTAGACTTCTATAAAGTGGGCAGACTTAGTGAATTTGTCCACAATAACCCATATGGAGTCATGCTGCCTCCTAGTCCTCTGAAGACCAACCACGAAGTCCATATTAATGGCCCCCCACTTCTAAGTCGGAACCTCAATAATCTGAGTCAGATCACCGGGCTTAAGATGCTCTGCCTTAACCTGCTGATAATTAGGAACATTAGCCACATACTCTGCAATGTCCTTCTTCATGCCATCCCACCAATAAATCTTCTTAAGATCATGATACATTTTGGTGGAACCTGCATGTATTGAATATCTAGAACCATGGGCCTCTGCCACAATCCTAGTTCGCAAATCATCAACATCTGGTACACACAGCCTGTCCTGGTATCTAAGTATGCCATCACCTCCCAAAGCGAAAGACTCATTAATTTTTAACAAAACTGAGTCCTTCAGCTCCGTCAACACGGGATCAAGATGCTGACCCTTCTTGACTTCAACTACCAAGGATGATTCAGAACTAGGTTGAACTGAAACATCCCCACTAGTAGAGCCAACCAATCGCAGATCCAGTCTAGCCAGTCTGTGTACGTCTTCACCAGCTCCTTGTTCTCATCCTCAATGTGGGCTGTACTTCCCAAGTTCATCCTACTCAAAACATCATCAACAATATTGACTTACCTAGATGGTAGTGCACATTCATGTCATAATCCTTCAACAACTCCAACCATCTCCGCTGACGTAAATTCATCTCTCTCTGTGTGAACACGTACTGGAGACTCTTATGGTCTGTGAACACATCAACGTGCACTCCATACAGATAATGCCTCCACAGCTTCAGTGCAAACACCACAACTGCCAACTCCAAGTCATGAGTGGGATGATCCTTATCATGAACCTTGAGTTGTCTGGAAGCATAGGCTATCACCTTTCCAGCCTGCATGAGAACACAACCCAAACCAACCCTAGATGCATCACAATAACCCATGTAATTTTCACCACACTTGGGTAGAGTAAACTCCGGGGCTGAAGTAAGTCTGTCCTTCAGCTCCTGGAAACTCTTCTATCAAGTCTTCGTCCATTCAAACATGGATTTCTTCTTCGTCAATGCTATAAGTGGGGCAGCAATGGAAGAAAATCCCTCCACAAACTTGCGGTAGTAACCAGCCAATCCCAGAAAGCTATGGATGTCAATGGGAGTAAGGGGCTTTGTACAGTTCTTAAGAGCTTCAGTCTTCCTGGGGTCCACCTCTACACCTTGATCGAACACAACATGACCCAGAAAGGTCAGTGATCTCAGCAAAAATTCACACTTGCTGAATTTGGCCTACAACTGATGACGTCCAAGTACCTGCAAGGTTAGTGTCAAATGTTGTTCATGCTCTTCCTTGGTATTAGAGTAGATGAGAATGTCATCAATGAATACTATGACGAAAAAGTCAAGATATTCATGGAAGACTCTGTTCATGAGATCCATAAATGCAGCAGGTGAATTCGTGAGACCAAATGTACCAAGAACTCATAATGACCATAATGGGTACGAAAGGCTGTCTTTGGGACATATCCCTCCCTAACCCTAAGCTGATGATATCCTGAACGAAGATCAATCTTAGAGAATAAACTAGAACCTTGAAGCTGATCGAACAAATCATCTATTCTAGGGAGTGGATACTTATTCTTTATAGTGACTTTGTTGAGCCACCGATAATCGATACATATTCTGAGGGTCGCATATTTCTTCTTTACAAACAACACTAGAGTGCCCCAAGGGGATATGCTCGGGTGAATGAAACCCTAATAAGTGAGGTCTTTTAACTGCAACTTCAACTCTTTGAGTTCTGTTGGAGACATTCGGTAAGGAGGAATTGAGATTGGTTTAGTATTGGGTTCTAAGTCAATACCAAAAGTTGATCTCTCGAAGGGGAGGGACTCAAGGCAAATCTTGAGGAAACACATCTAGGAACTCATTCACTATATGCACTGATTCTATGGAAGAATTGTCATGATCTAAATAATTAACACTCACAAGATGACATAGTTACCCCTTGGACATCATTTTATTGGCCTTTAGATTTGAAATCAAGGGATTAAGACGACTCGAATTGTACCCCTCCAAAACTAACTCCTCTTCATTAGGGAGTCCATGCAAGCATAACAAATGTTAAGCCAGTCCATTCCAATAATAGGATCAAAATCATGCATGGGTAACTCTACCAAGTTTTCACACATAGTCTTACCACTTACAACCATTGGGCAATCCATGTATACCGTATCAGTTCTTACATTTTCTCTTAAAGGCGTACTAACCACTATAGGATCATGTATAACTTTAGGTGGTATTTCAAAAGTAAGGGCAAACAAGAGAGTCACAAACGAAAGCGTAAACCCTGGATCAAGTAAAGCATAAACAGAAGTTGAGAGTACTTGCAGCATACCTGTGACCACATCAACGGACTTCTCCTGCTCCTCCCTGCCCTTCAGGGCATAGAATCCGTTCCTCTTGGGAGGCTCAACTGCTGCTGCACCCTGTGGGTTAGGCCTAGGCTGAGAATTACCTCCGGCCTGACCTCTGTTCTGTGGACAGTCTTTTACCATGTGTCCACTCTTACTACAACCGAAGCAGATATTTGTGCCTTCTCTGCACTCTCCACTGTGAGCTCGGCCACAATTAGCACAATTTTTCTTAGGAAGCTGCATCTCACCTCCATTGCCCTTCTTGGTCTCAGGCCTACCTTCTTTAGGTGTAGCACCCCTCTGAGGATTTGAAATCCCATAACTCTATTGCCACCTTTTTAACCTTGGCTTCTCACAGATGCCAAAATTATTTCTGCGGCCTCCATGACTTGTAATTGCGATCTTGAGGCCTAGGATTCCTAACATCACGAACACATCTTTTTCTGCGGCTATCCTCTACTTGATGGAGATGCATCATCAACTTGGAATGATCCATATTATCATGGAGCATCGCAGACTTCTCCTCCAGGTCTCCATTAAATCTTGTGAGGAACCTGCTCATCTCATCCCTGCTGTAAAAAACCAGTGAAGTAGCATACCAGGATGATTTCAACAGAGTTCAGTATTTTGCCCATTCTTGCTATTAAATACTAGGGAAATTAACATACCTTGATAGCTTAACAAACTTCAGGGAATACTCTCTGACCATCATAGAGCCTTGTTTAAGGTAGATGAACTCCTCAACCTTGGCCTCCCTCATCTTTTAGAGGATGAATCTCTCCAGAAATGTTGTCTTGAACAAATCCCATGTGACTGGAAATCTACCTAAATCACGACTATCTTGCCACATCTTGCACCAAGTCTGTGCAATGTCCTTGAGCTGGTAGAAATCCAGCTCACCCTTCTCAATATCAGTGGCCCCATAGCCACCAAGATCTTATGCACCTCGTCTACAAACTCTTGAGGATCCTCCGATGTCTTAGCCCCTGTGAATATGGGAGGGTTCCTCCCCGTGAAATCTCGTAGTCTGTTAACCATACTGCGAATTGATGGGTTCTCTCTCTGAACATACTATCAGTTGAATAAGGATGTCATAGCCTGAGCCTGCATCGTGATGCCCTGTGCCATATGGGCCAAACATCCCTTCAGATGAGGCATGGGGTGGAACTCGATTGCCCCCAGCAGTTGCCCCCCTCCTGCTCTGACCAATAGCCCTCCTAGGGTTCATTCTCTGAAAAACAATAGGGGTTGATGTTAGACACTCTCATAACACAAACAACTCAGACATTAGGAAATAAGATTAGAAGAAGGGAAATTTTTCCTAAGAATCATGCAGTCTGTAATTTTTGGATAGTGGTGCACTTCACTACCATGATTTAGAAACTACCCAATGTGGTTGATGTGAACTCATTATTCTCGGAATTTAACCTAGTGTTCTGATACCAACTTTTTTACGACCAGAATCTAGACCCCAGGCGAGACCACCTCTCAGAGGTCGCAGACAAGCCTACTTACATCATTCTTACTTTAATAGGTTAATTTTAGCGGAAAATTTGAAACTTTTTGTTTTTTAACATACTTATAAAAAACATTCTCATTAATACGTAATTGTTCACCATCAACCATCTAACATTAAGATATAAGCAAATGAAAGAAACAATCCAATTCTTATTAAGTGTATAATTGAAAAAATGGCACCAATACATAGTCTGAATAAAAACAGGAAACAAACGCTAGTGGAAATTGCTCCACTAGCTCAACTCTAAAACTAAGATAGAATATAAAACAGTAGCATCTTTGAAAGCATGAGGACCTACCAAAGACGGATGAATGCTAAACGTCTGGATAACTGCAACGATAATCTTGTATCTCTATCGTACACATGTTCCTACACCTAAAATAGTAAAGTTTGTATAGGGTTAGTACGCACTTGTACTAAGTATGGGTATATGCAAGCACACACAACGGACATGCATGAGAAAGAATAGCTCTTTCCTAACAACATGATTTTTGTAAGTCAAGTCAGTAGACTAGCCAAACCGAGATTAGGAAAGTTAGTGAACTTTCCAAATTGGATTAGGAAGATCATGATATGAGAGTAACATGCATCATCATAAGTATCATATTTCACACAACACGTAACATCTTCATATAGTACATATCATAGCACATAACATATAAGACATAGCTTCTTTCATATTATTCATTCATATGCCATGAGACCTTGGAAGTCATGGACTTGACATTAAGACTTTCCAAAATGAGGGCTCAACATATGGGACCTCAGCTAGGGAGTCTTCATTAGCAAACACAAAGTCTGCTTCATCCTTTCATACGTACTTCATTTCATTTCATTCATTGGTCAGTGTGAACACCAACTATACCTAGGATGTATTTTAAGACTTTCTTCGGGTTCACTGTGCAATGATGAGGAACAACCTAATGTCATTACGTATGTCTAGCTCACCTCTTGATTATCCTATTCTAAAACCATCGGTATCATTCATTACTTTATATGCTTCATTTAAGTCCGGCCTTATTCATTCATTGGGAAATTTAACTTTAACCGACATAGATCATATGAGATTAATGGAATCTAGTGTCTCCCAGATATACTGTGGTTTCACGGTATAATTAATACTTTTTCCTTAAGTTTAGTGTGTCCGAAAGTCTTTTTGTGCTAGTTTTTATATGAGTTTCTCTTTGTTTTGCAGGAAATCTGTCCAAAGTTGAATGCAGAGATTTTGAGTGAAGAAATGCAGAAGAGACCACCTACGGAGCTGATGACGGTCCGTCTTGCTTGTGACAGTCCGTAGGTGGCAGCGTAGAGAAGCTGCTGAAGGAAGATGGGGAAGTCTGACCAAGTGTGGGATTACATAGCTTGTGACGGTCCGTCGTGGATATGACGGTCCGTCCTGCAGGTTTGTCATGAAGTTCAGAGAAGTGATCCCAGTACCCAGATTCCAAGAGTTGAAGTGTTTTGAAACGAAGACCCTCGACGGACCGTTGTGCCTATGACGGTCCGTCATACTTGCCGTTGAGGAGAATGAAGAGAGCAGCAGAAGAAATTTCTTAGTATGGGACGAAGGAGTCCATGACGGTCCGTCGTGACCACGACGGTCCGTCGCGAGGTCCTTCGACCCAGCCACGTTTTGGCAGATTTCCAGCAATTAGAATCCTTGTTTAATTAGGTTTTTATTTTTTATAAATAGTTCAAAAAACCTCGTTTTTGAGGTTAGACTCTGCTAGATTAGACATCATATTATTAGACATCATATTATTAGACTTTGTGTATTAGTGTTTGATTTGGAGATTCTTACAAGTGATTTTTGGTGATTAATCAAGCAAACTTTCGGACTTTATTCTTTCTCATTGAAGTAAGTACATGAGTTCTTATTTAATATATTTGAATATTGTGTTTATGGCTATGAGTAACTAAACTCTATTGCTAGGGTTGTGGGAGCCATAGGCAAATAATGAGATAAACCCTAATTAAAAGATTAATTCTAGAATAATGTCTTGCATGTATTAATAATTCTTTCTTTTAGAAGTCTTTTTAACGGATGGCCAACGTTAGAACTCGCCTTAATGCTACTTGCCAGACCAAGGAGGTAGATAATAGGAAAAGAATTATTAACATAGATTTAGTGTATACTATCTAATAGGCTAGTATTGATTGGTATGAGGTAATAACTTAGTCAAATATCGAACACGATGCTTAATATGAGGTAAGGATAAGGGTTAGGATAGCAACACACGTAGCCGGACCAAGGTGCGGAGTGAGATTTTCTAGATGCCGGACCAAGGATTTAGAAATACATAACTTATCACTTTGCGTGCAAGATACTAGGAAAGAATTGTTATAGTTAGAGTTATCAATTTATAAACTTGTGGGGAACACGTAAACCCTAGTTACTTTGATTAATTGATTAAAACCCAACATTAAAAGCTGTTGAGTTTCTTTTTCAAGTTTGTTGTTTATTTTTCACTTATTTAGAGATAGAACCCCCTTTTTATTTTTGGACTTTCCAAGAAAGTTATTGACCAAAAGATAGTAATAATAGGTTGAGGTTAAGTTTAGACTATTTTCCTCGTGGGAACGATCCCAAACTCACTAGTTGAGTTATTTAATTGACACGACCGCTTTACTTCTCATTTGAGAAGTCAGTTTGAGCTTATCAAATTTTGGCGCCGCTGCCGGGGAATTTAGCTTTAAGATTAACTGGAACTTATTACTATAGTGTAGGTGATATTTTCTTGATTTTACTTTGTTTTATTGTTTTTTGATTTCTTTTCAGAACTATCCTCCTTGTATGCCAAATACACGGAGAGGAAGAGAACCATTGTCTCCCTACGATCGTGAGTTAGAGCGTACACTGCGCAATATGAATCGAAACTTGGGAATAAATGATAAGGATTCGAACCAGAACATCCCAGCTCCGGTTGATGTTCATGGTCAGATGTTACCCGATGCTCCGGGTGAACATCAACAGAGGGGACAAAATCCTGTCCCACGGCCCCAAGCATACTACATAGGGTATGATAACATAGCAGACTCGGATGGGCCACTTGTCTTGCCCCCTCTACCCACAGGCCACACTTTTGTTGTAACTAGTAGCCTGATGCAAATGCTCACTGCCAGAGGTTTGTTTTCAGGGCTACCTTCTGAGGATCCACATGCCCATATAGCTAAGGTAAAGGAAGTGTGTAAAAGTTGTGTGGGGAGGCCTGATTTGGATTTAGATGTAATAGGTCTCAGAGTGTTTCCTCTCTCACTGACGCGAGAGGCTGCTATGTGGTTCACTCAGCTCCCGTACAACTCCATCTTCACTTGGAACCAACTAAGGGATGTCTTCTTAGCACGCTACTATCCGGTCTCCAAGAAATTAAACCACAAAGACAGGGTGAACAAGTTTGTGGCACTACCACGAGAGTCAGTTAGTAGTTCTTGGGATAGATTCACCTCATTCTTGAGAAGTGTTCCAAATCACCGTATAGATGATGAGTCACTGGAGGAATACTTCTATCGGGGATAGGATGATAACAAAAAAGCGGTGTTGGACACTACAGCAGGTGGATCTTATGGAGAATTCCCTTACGCTGAGATTGTAGAAAAACTAGAGAAAATCTCCCGAAATAACAAAGCTTGGAGTACTAGGAAGTCCGATACAGGGAGAAACACCTTCGCAGTGCAGTCCACTCACAACCCAGCCACAGATGATATTCGTGAAGAAATGGCTGAGATGAGAACTGAGCTTGGGTTGGTACTAAAACATGTCACTGGGGGTGCAGAAAAGATAAATGTAGTCAACTACTTGGCTAAACCACCACCTCCAAACGATGAGTGTTATTATGAGGAGGATTCCTATGCAGTAAATGAACTGATGGGGGGTTTCCGACCAAGTGCCCAAGGCTCTAATCAGGAGAATTGGCTCCAAGGTCAAGGGAACCAAGGTCGGAACTATGGTAACTACAATCGTGAGGGTCATTATGTCCTAGATGGAAACTACAATCGTGACAACAACTTCAACAGGGGTAACTATGGTAATAGAAACGACAGGAATGGACCCTATGTTCCTCCTCAAAATCGTGAAGTTACTCCTAGGGATGGTGGAGGTAGTATGTCACGAGTTGAGGATATGTTGCATAAAATGATGAGGAGGTTCGATGCTAGTGATGAGCACAATAAAGAGTTAAGGAATGATTTAGCGGGTATTGGGCAAAAAGTTGATACACATGCAATATCGATTAAGCAACTTGAGTTACAATTGGCCCAATTATCTGCAATTGTGAACACAAGGCAACCGGGCCCTCTTCCTAGCAACACTGTCAAAAATCCGAAAAATGATGGACATTGTATGACAATTACTACTCGCGGTGGCAAGCAAACCATTGACACACCTATGCCATCTAATGAGAATAAGGTGACAAAAGATACTGATAAAGTGGTAAATGTTGATGCTGATTTAGAGGATAACACTGCAAAAGATGCTGAAGTGCCTAAAAAGGTAACTCCTATGCCTAGGCCACCACCCCCATTTCCTCAAATATTAGTGAAAAAGACCGAGGATGGCAAATATCGGCGTTTTATAACAATGTTGAAGCAACTTTATATCAATGTCCCTTTGGTAGAAGCTTTAGAACAAATGCCCGGTTACGCCAAGTTTATGAAAGATCTGGTCACACAGAAAAGATCGATTACTTTTGAGGATGATGATAGAATGTAGCATATTAGTGCTATTGCTACAAGATCTCTGGTCCTAAAGAAACAAGATCCGGGTGCGTTCACTATTCCTTGTACAATCGGGCTATTACATTTTGCGAAAGCATTATGTGATCTGGGGGCAAGCATAAATCTCATGCCCCTCTCGATTTACAAGAAGTTGGGTTTGGGTGACCCAAAGCCCACTGTGAAGCGGCTAGTGATGGATGATCGAACAGTAAAATGGCGCATAGGGATACTTCATGATGTGCTAGTAAAAGTGGAGTCATTCATCTTTCCGGCTGATTTTGTTATTCTTGATTGTGAGGTTGATTTTGAAGTGCCTATTATCCTTGGGAGGCCATTCCTAGCTACGGGAAGAGACTTAGTAGACATGGAAAAGGGGCAGATGAAATTTAGGTTGAGCAATGAGGAAGTGACCTTTAATATTTGTAGGTCCATGAGGCAGAGTGGTGAGCTCCAATCGGTATCTCCTATATCCTACAACATGGGTGAGACATCTAAGACACAAATAGAAGAATGTCTAAGTGTCGAAGCATTAGCGGTAGTGATAATGAACTTTGATAGTGATTGCATTGAAGAGTATGAGTCATTAGTCGCGGCTCTTGACCGAGGTGCTGTTCGGTTTAAACCGAAGAAATTTGAGCTTGATATGAAAAATCGCGAGTCCCCACCTGCGAAACCATCGATAGAGGAGGCTCCAAAAGTTGAATTAAAAGATCTCCCACCTCATCTTAGGTATGAGTTATTAGGAAATGGTGACACTTTGCCGGTAATCATCGCATCAGACCTGGATGAATAACAGGTTCAGAGTTTGGTGAAGGTACTAAAAAGGTTCAAAAGAGCTATTGGGTGGACCATTGCGGACATTATTGGGATACCTCCTGGTATTTGCTCTCATAAAATCCAACTCATGCATGATCATAAGCCGAGTATTGAGCACCAGAGATGCTTGAATCCTCCTATGCAAGAGGTTGTGAAGAAGGAAATCATCTAGTGGTTTGATGCCGGAGTAATCTATCAAATCGCCGATAGTAGTTGGGTATGCCCGGTTCAGTGTGTACCTAAGAAATGGGGAATGACTGTGGTCCCCAACGAAAAAATGAACTTTTCCAATGAGACCGGTTACTGGATGGAGGGTGTGTATGGATTACCGTAAACTGAACTCATGGACTGAAAAAGACCATTTTCCTATGCCCTTTATGGATCAGATGTTGGATAGACTTGCCGGAAAAGGGTGGTATTGTTTTCTTGATGGGTATTCGGGGTATAATCAGATTTCTATTGCACTAGAAGATCAAGATAAAACCACTTTCACTTGTCCATATGGGATCTTTGCGTTCAGAAGAATGCCGTTTGGATTGTGCAATGCACCCGCAACCTTTCAGAGATGTATGATGTCAATATTTTTTGACATGGTGAAGGATACTATAAAAGTTTTTATGGATGATTTTTATGTGGTTGGTGATTCATTCGAGCGGTGTTTGACCAATTTATCTGAGGTTCTTAAGAGATGTGAAGACTGCAATTTGGTACTAAACTGGGAAAAGTGTCATTTCATGGTGAAAGAGGGTATTGTGTTGGGTAATCGCATTTCAGACAAGGGCATAGAGGTTGATAGAGCTAAAGTCGAGGTAATAGAGAGACTTCCCCCGCCGATCTCTGTGAAAGGTGTGAGAAGCTTTCTTGGGCATGCAGGTTTTTATCGGAGATTCATCAAAGACTTTTCAAAGATTGCACACACATTGTGCAAATTGCTGGATAAAGAATGTAAATTTTGTTTTGATGAATCCTGTCTTAAAGCATTCGGTGAGCTAAAAGAAAAGTTAGTGTCTGCGCCTATCATTATTTCTCCGGATTGGAACAGTCCATTTGAGGTAATGTGAGATGCTAGTGTGGTGGCTCTTGGTGTAGTATTGGGACAGAGAAGAAATAAAATCCTTCACCCAATTTACTATGCTAGTAAAGCCCTAAATGAAGCTCAGAAGAGCTACACAGTTACTGAGCAAAAACTCCCTGCAGTAGTCTTTGCTTTTGAGATATTTCGCTCCTATTTACTAGGTACTAGAGTTATAGTGCATACTGACCATTCAGCATTGAGATATTTGATGGCGAAGAAGGATGCGAAACCTAGGCTGATTCTTTGGGTATTACTGCTGCAAGAATTTGACTTTGAAGTGCTGGATAGAAAAGGTACTGAAAATCAAGTTGCTGATCACTTGTCTCGTCTAGAGGATGAAGCCATGAGAGAGTTAGGGGATAAGACTTATATTGATGATACTTTCCCCGATGAACATGTATTGGCTGCTTCACAAAACTTGATTCCATGGTTCGCAGATTTTGCGAACTATCTGGCTAGTGATATTGTTCCATCAGACTTGTCCTTTCATCAAAGGAAAAAGTTCATGTACGATGTGAGGAAGTTCTTTTGGGATGAACCATACTTGTATAGGAGTTGTGCTGACGGGCTTATTCGGCGTTGTGTGCCAGAATGTGAAATGTTGAGTGTGTTGGAGGCATGCAATTCTCCACCTGTTGGCGGACATCACAGTGGTATCTGAACCGCTCATAAGATATTACAATGTGGTTACTATTGGCCAACTCTTCATCAATATGCTCATGGGTTTGCTAAAGCATGTGACAAATGTCAACGAGATGGTGGTATTTCAAGAAAGCAAGAGCTCCCTCTAAACCCCATTCTTGTGATTGAGTTATTTGATGTTTGGGGTATTGACTTTATGGGCCCTTTCTTGAGTTCTCATGGAATGAAGTACATTCTAGTAGCAGTCGATTATGTATCTAAATGGGTCGAAGCCATAGCCCTCGCAAACAATGAAGGGAAGAGTGTCACTGCATTCTTGAAAAAGAATATATTCTCTCGTTTTGGCACCCCAAGGGCCATTATTAGTGATGGGGGCTCCCACTTCTGCAACAGATTGTTCAAGGGGTTATTTGAGAAATACGGGGTTCGCCATAATGTGGCCACTCCTTACCACCCTCAAACTAGAGGGCAAGTTGAAGTGTCGAATCGGGAAATAAAACAGATATTGTCAAAAACAGTGAATGCTAGTAGAACGGATTGGTCAAGGAGGCTTGATGATGCTTTTTGGGCCTACCGGACAGCATATAAGACTTCCATAGGCATGTCTCCATACCAACTTGTATATGGGAAAGCTTGTAATCTTCCGGTTGAGTTATAGCATAAAGCCATGTGGGCTATGAAGAAGTTAAAAATGGATTGGAGGGAAGCTGCAGAGCAACGGTTAAATGGGTTGAATGAACTCGATGAGTTTCGCCTAAAAGCCTATGAGAGCTCAACACTATACAAAGAAAAGATGAAGAAGTACCATGACAACAAAATTGAAAAGCGAGAATTTATGGTCGGGGATTTGGTGCTCTTGTTCAATTCCAGGTTGCGCTTGTTTCCGGGCAAGCTCAAGTCCAAATGGACTGGTCCTTACTTGGTTACCCAACTATTCTCTCATGGATCAGTTGAGTTGGAAACTAAGGAGGGTATGCGGTTCAAGGTGAATGGACAGCGCATAAAAATCTATTTCGGGCATGCTGAATCGACAAATGAAGTTATAGAGGCGTACCATCTTGATGAAGTCTGAGTAATCGAGTGTCCCTAGTCGTGCCGCGACATTAAATCAGGCGCTTGTTGGGAGGCAACCCAATACTTATCATCTTTTTAGCAATGGTAGCATTTTTATATTAATGGGTTTTAAATTTGCAGGCACATCACCAGGAAATTCTGCAGAAAATTACTCTGCAGCAATCACTGACGGACACATCGACGGACCGTTGCTCCTGTGACGGACCGTCGTATTCATCCGTCGTACCAGGTACGTTTTTCTGTTGTTTTGAAACTAGGGCACACACGACGGAACCAACGATGGGTCGTCACATCTGCGACTGACCGTAGTCAGGGAATCGTCGCGTGATTAATGAGGTATACCTGACCCGACCCGGCTGGACCCTTTTTCCAAAATCAGACCGTTTAAACTCCCCACCCCTCCATATTTCACCCCATTACTCTCTTATTTCTCCCATTACTCTCTCTTTTCAACTTCTCCATTCCCTCCCACCATCATTCCCCTCTCACAATTCTCCAAAGCCCTAAAGTGTTATCTACTAGTTGAAACTGCTGCTGTGAGTGTCTACCTTGCCACCGAGTACTTTTGCATCTGTTTTTCTCCATTTCTAAGGTATGTGTCTCTAATTTATACTCATTTATCTTGCATTTTTGTTACTAGTTAATATTAAGCTTAGTTCCTCATAGTATTTTGTTTACTTTATACGATTCTGCCTGACCTAGGTTACAAATGCTTGAAATTACCATGTTTACCACCCTAGACATAGGTGCTTTTGCATTGCTAGTTTCCCAAGTAGTTGGGGTAGACACATGTAGGTCCAAAACACTGAAAGGTTGATGTGGGTTCATCGGGGTTGCTTAGGGTACCTTTAGTTCTGTCTCTGTCATTCAGAACGAGACCCCGATGATGGACCTTCATAGCCACGACGGACCATCGTAGGGTCCGTTGCACAAGCCCTAGCACCCCTGTCTTACTGGACACATGTGACGGATCGTCGTCCTCGCGACGGTCCGTCCTGCACAACCATTCTGGTTGTCAGAGACCCTGTTTCTAAGGGTCTCTCATTTTTTTCCAAGTGTCCTTCAACGGACACATGTGACGGACCGTCGTACCCATGACGGTCCGTCCTGCATGACCGTCATAACGGTCAGAGACCCCTCTCCTAAAGGTCTCCATATTTTTTCCAAGTGTCCTTCAACGGACACATGTGACGGACCATCATACCTATGACGGTCCGTCGTGCATGACCGTCATAATGATCAGAGACCCCTCTCCTAAGGGTCTCCATATTTTTCCCAAGTGTCCTAAGACGGACATCTACAACGGACCGTCGTAAATGTGACGGTCCATCCTGCAAACACCTTCATGCTAGTCAGAGACTCTCCTTCAGGGTTCTCTATTTATACAGAGTCCAAGTACAACACGACGGACCTCACGATGGTCCGTCATAGTCACGACGAGCCGTCGCCAGGCCCGTCGTGTGTCACTGTTTCTACAACAATTACATATTATTTTCACTGTTCTATTTCGTATATTTTCGCTTGTCTTGTTTGCCACTACTCGTACTAATAGGATCCTTTGCAGGTACTATCTATTATGGCACCCAAACAAGACCGAACCTACTCATGCGGGCGATCAAAGTCTGTTGCCCCGTCTGCACGCTTGATCATCGGCTCTGATGATGAGCGGGACCCTGAGTATGTGCCTCCAAGAACTTCCACACCTTCCCGTGCTGCACGTGCTCCCAGAGCCACACCCAAGACGGTGGCATCCGGCATAGTCATTGCCTCCCAGTCTGATGAGGAGCGCACACTGACCGGTACACCCTCTGGGTCAGCCACAAATGAGGAAGGAGCGTCTGGCTCCATAGGAGTATCATGGTCCGAGGAAGCTTCAGGCTCTACTGAGGTTCCCGCACCCGCCACTGTTGCAGCATCGGGCTCGTTTGATGAGGCTGACAGTTCAAACTCTACATCCGGCGCACCAGCTCAGGTCCCCACCCCAGCCTCTGACCAGTGAAACCGGTGGTGTGTCGACGGCAAGTTTCATGTTTACTCCGACGCCAAGTTCCTGAATTATAAAGGAGTAATGACTCGAACACTCACCTTGGAGCGGCGGGTACTTACAGGGAGTCTCCTAACGATGCCGGAGATCCACAACCTCTTCACCAGGCATCGCTTTGAGTGGACAGCACGTCCGTTGGGACGATACAGCGAGGAAATAGTCTGAGATTTCTACGCATCCTACGTAGCGACTCTCTGATCATAGATCGATAGGCGGGCTTCTCCCGCTAAACAGGCCCCACTAGATTAGGTTCGAGTCCGGGGCGTGCAGGTTGACATTTCCCTGCCAGCCATCCGCTGGTTTCTATACGGCGAGAGTGCAGATGCTACTCGGACACCCATCACTGCCGAGTTTGACTACCGCTGGCCGATAGTAAAGGATGGACAGTTGTTGCGCGAGCCAGCACTGAGGGATACCACCAAGAGGTGGATGGCCCTTCACCTGTCAGTAGATGGAGAGGGTGCCGATTGGGTCACTGAGCCGAAGGGGGCCATCAAGAAGGCCAACCTCACGTTCATAGCAAAGTTCTTGTGGCTGCTCGTCCGTCACTACCTTTCCCCCACAGCTGCTGATAACATCATTTCCTGGGATCGAGCAGTGTTGATGGCGGCGATGATAGCCGGATTCGAGGTGGACTTTTTATGGCTTCTCCAGGCAGTCATGCACGAGAGGGCATTCAAGGTCACTACTACCTACCCCTTTCCGTGTATGATCTTTGCCCTTTGCAGGTCCGCAGGTGTGCCCATATGGAACGTAGATCAGCTGAAGACCCCGCAGGGCACTGTTGACGTCGGCCTCATCAGAGACGAGTCCAATGAGTTGGCTCCACGCACAGGGCCTCGTCCAGAGCTGCCCCAACTTGCTGATGATCTTGCGGATACGGTAGTCCAGGCCCGCACAGCTACACAGGCATCCACTAACACTACCCTGGTCGAGTCTATCCCGTGTAGTAGCACAGCCCCTAGCTCCTCCCGCACAAATTTCTACCGCATCGTCCCGCTTGCTAGGGTCCAAAACTAGAGGCACAATGGCCACCCTTCTCGCATCATATCCGGCCATGGATGCAGGTCGACATCTTAGTCGAAGCGGCGTCTAGAGAGGAAGATGCAGAAGTTTACAGAGCGGAAGATTGCTGAGGTCAACCAGCGCCTGGACGCCTTTGAGTTGAGAGTGTTAGCCCGACCAGCCCCTCCGGTGGATGTGTCGACTCTTCAGGCTGCAGTCGACAGTCTTCGTGCAGACATAGACACGATCCTAGAGGCGAGGGTGCCAGAGTCTGAGGCCCCTTCTAACGAGCCTGCTGAGGACACCGTGCTGGAAGCCCTGTTTACTACTTCAGAAATTCCACCACCTCCCCCTCGAAAGAGTGCCAAGAGGCGTAGGGGTCGAGCAGAGGATGAGGCGCGAGCAAGGAAGAAGAAGCGTCGAGAGATGGAGGCTGCGAGGAGAGCCTCACTTGCTGAGGAGTAGGCGCACCAGATCAGAGCATCATAGTTAGCGGCTGGGGTGTCTAGCTCCCCCACTGTAGAGACAGCAGGAGGCACTATTGATGGTGCGGTTGTTGCTGAGGACACCACTGAGGGTGTCCAGATTGCAGAGGACGTGGGTTCCGGGGAACCAGACCAACCATCTTGCTGATCGACGGCGCTTTGCGCCACATATTTGCTTCACCTACCACTCTAATATTTAGATTTTTTTATGCATTGGGGACAATTGCATGCTTTTTTGTTGGGGGTGGGGTAAATGGAAAGTGAGTGTTAGGGTGAAGTCTGAGTAGCCCAACTCACTATCCTCTTTTGGGGTTTCCTTGCCTGTGTTCTTTTTCCCCAAAAGACTGATTACTTTTTTCTGTTGAACCGGCATGTTTATATCTTTTGTACATAGTTTAACCATGAAGCATGATGGCTAAAATGATATCCTGAGAAAACTGGAAAATGTTGCATGACTAGGCATAGTAACTGATAATTGTGTGGCTCTAAGCATGAAATAGAATTACACCATTGCATTACCCTAAGTCTTCAATTCGAACTAGGTGTCTAATAATCTGGTATAGTGATGAGATTTCAAGTGAGTGTGAGGAAATTTGAATAGTCAACTATTGGTACTGAGCTAGAACTTGCATGGTTAGTCCTACTAAATGTAAGTTGTAACAAACAATTAGGAAAGGACCATAGGCCCTTATTCAAGATAACCTATTTCTAGCCTAAATAAAAGAAACGAAATGAAAGTTATTCTTCTTTGATCCAAATAATCTGAGCTTAAAATTAGACCTTTCTTTTTCACCCCAACTGATCTTTTCTGGGAACAATATGTTGGCCCTGGTCCCTCCTTGGACATGTGCACCTCAGCTTATGACAAAAGCATAAGTTGAGGGTGGCTAATGCATAAACAACCTTCATTATGGCCCTGACCCAACTTTGTGTATTGTGTACCTTGACTCATGGCAAGGCCATGAGTTGAGGGTGACTGTTTTGAGGAGTGCTCTGGAAAGTGGGGTTGAAAGAACAAAGAGAGAGAAAGAACAAAAGTAAAGTGACTCAAGAACTTGTTGAAAGAAAAGTAAAGAAAAAGAGAAATATACAAAAAATATAATAATAAATAAATATAAAAAAAAGAAAAAGGGAAAAGAGTCACTTACACAAATGAAGAAAGAAGGGAAAATAGCAAGGTGAAAGAATAGGAGAAACTAGGCGAGATAAAGTGATAGAAAGTGGAAGGTTTAGCCGATATGTCAAGGAGGGCAAAAAGTCACTAAAGTATACCTAAATATACCCTACCTGACTCTGAGCCTATGTTACAAGCTAATAAAGTCCTATCGTGATCCTAAGGGTTTTATAGCAAACTTAAGGCAGTGAAAATAAAGGCAAGCTTATGGCAATAGGTATGAATGAGTGTGACTTTGATCTGAGAGCGAGTGTTGAAAAGTAATCCTTATACTCAAACTGAAATCATTTTGTGAAAAATGAGGATCTTGTTTTAAAGTGAGGACACTAGTTGCAATACCAGAATTGTTAGCACCTCGGTGAGAAATTGAAGAGGATAGGTATTAGTGCATGGTGAGTCTGTGTCATGTTCTAATCCCACAAAATTCAAGCCTAATAGTGATAGCATGCATTTTTGATGAGATTAATCGGGATTGATAGCCAAATGATTGCAAAGGATAAAACATGAATACTATTGTACAAAGATTGTGTAGTGAGTCATAGTGCATCGCTTGAGGACAAACAATGAATTTAAGTTGAGGGTGTTGATATACCGTGGTTTCACGGTATAATTAATACTTTTTCCTTAAGTTTAGTGTGTCCGAAAGTCTTTTTGTGCTTGTTTTTATATGAGTTTCTCTTTGTTTTACAGGAAATCTGTCCAAAGTTGAATGCGGAGATTTTGAGTGAAGAAATGCAGAAGAGACTACCTACGGAGCTGATGATGGTCCGTCGTGCTTGTGACGGTCCGTAGGTGGCAGCGTAGAGAAGCTGCTGAAGGAAGATGGGGAAGTCTGACCAAGGGTGGGGTTACGTAGCTTGTGACGGTCCGTCGTGGCTATGACGGTCCGTCCTGCAGGTTTGTCATGAAGTTCAGAGAAGTGATCCCAGTACCAAGATTCCAAGAGTTGAAGTGTTTTGAAACGAAGACCCTTGACTGAACGTTGTGCCTATGACGGTCCGTCATACTTGCCGTTGAGAGGAATGAAGAGAGAAGCAGAAGAAATTGCTTTGTCCGTCGACCCAGCCACGTTTTGGCAGATTTCCAGCAATTAGAATCCTTGTTTAATTAGGTTTTTATTTTTTATAAATAGTTCAAAAAACCTCGTTTTTGAGGTTAGACTCTGCTAGATTAGACATCATATTATTAGACTCTGTGTATTAGTGTTTGATTTGAAGATTCTTACAAGTGATTTTTGGTGATTAATCAAGCAAACTTTCGGACTTTATTCTTTCTCATTGAAGTAAGTACATGAGTTCTTATTTAATATATTTGAATATTGTGTTTATGGCTATGAGTAACTAAACTCCATAACTAGGGTTGTGGGAGCCATAGGCAAATAATGAGATAAACCCTAATTAAAATATTAATTCTAGAATAATGTCTTGCATGTATTAATAATTCTTTCTTTTAGAAGTCTTTTTAACGGATTGCCAACGTTAGAACTCGCCTTAATGCTACTTGTCAGACCAAGGAGGTAGATAATAGGAAAAGAATTATTAACATAGATTTAGTGTATACTATCTAATAGGCTAGTATTGATTGGTATGAGGTAATAACTTAGTCAAATATCGAATACGATGCTTAATATGAGGTAAGGATAAGGGTTAGGATAGAAACACACGTAGCCGGACCAAGGTGCGGAGTGAGATTTTCTAGATGCCGGACCAAGGATTTAGAAATACATAACTTATCACTTTGCATGCAAGATACTAGGAAAGAATTGTTATAGTTAGAGTTATCAATTTATACATCTGTGGGGAACACGTAAACCCTAGTTACTTTGATTAATTGATTAAAACCCAACATTAAAAGCTGTCGAGTGTCTCTTTCAAGTCTGTTGTTTATTTTCACTTATTTAGATATAGAACCCCCCTTTTTATATTTTTACTTTCCAAGGAAGTTATGACCAAACGATAGTAATAATTGGTTGAGGTTAATCTAGACTATTTTCCTCGTGGGAACGATCCAAACCTCACTAGTTGGGTTATTTACTTGACACGACCGCTTTACTTCTCATTTGAGAAGTAAGTTTGAGCTTATCACTCCCCCACACCGAAAAGAGGTGGAATCACAGGCCAAAGTGACTCAATAGCATTCTAGCGTATATGGGAATTTAACCCCGCCAGATCCCTATATTGGCAGTATAGGTTCAAAGACTAGGAGATGTATGGAGACCCATACCTGGTAAGCTGGATAGTCTCATCTCATTAGAGTTATGTGCACGTTCACTCTTACCGAAAGAAGGCATCACCGCTCATAGCTAGCCTATAGGTGCTCAGTATAAAGTTCCATTACATTCAACTCATATGTCATAGAAGCTGGCTTCTAGTATAAGGACAACCTAGCTCATTGGATGATTCTCATCTCATCATTAGTATTAAGTGTGTTAAACTTAACACTTTCATTAGAGTGTTCATAGAGACTGATATCTTCATTATCTTACACTCTTTTTTGTGAGTACGTATTGGTAACATTTATTTAGGCTTACTTAAGATTGCTCTCATCATATTCATTTGTCTCATGTCATGTTGTCACCATATTCTTCATTATTAGCACCTTTGCTTTTCATAGTTACTCATCTCTTATTACGTGAATACTTATTTCATTATTTCATAGTTTATCTTATCATATGCCAATGCACTTGGCCACTTAGTGTATCTTACACTCACACTTAACCCTTCTAGGGTTCATCGTTCCATTACATAATCTTAGGTTCACTTATTTTTGAACGTATGTTAGACTTGTGTGTCTATAAATACAAGCCATGGGGATTTATTCGTAGTTTGCTAAGTGATTATTACTTTCCTAAGATTATGTAGTACAAGACTTATGTATCTTGTATATATGCCAAGATATTATTTTTTGATCTAAGTAGATTGCATTGTTCTTGGATATTTTACTCACGTTTGACTCTTGCATCAATACGGAAATTAGGCCAAGGGAAACCAAATCTTGGATCACTTCGATATCATTTATATTTTTCATTAATTTGGTTTCTAATATTCATAACACTAGAAATCTATATGAAATCTCCACATTTACATTGAAGGATTAATTTTCTATTTTAAATTCACTTAGATGACCGAATGGTTGGGGGTTCGAGTCCCCACAACCCCTTTGATTTTTAGAGTTAAATTCGCTACAATAGGGAGGTTGTGGGTTTGAACCCCCACATCCCCCCTTACGTCTTTTAAAAAATTCGCTGAGGAGACTGTGAGGTGGTCGATTCGAACCCTCACAACCCCTCTATCTTTATTTTATTTAAATGGGCAAGTGGCAGTGAGGTTGTGATATCGAATCCCCACAACCTCACTTTATTTCCTTCTTATTTTGCCTCTCCCTTCAGCGCTGAGGTTGTGGGTTCGATCCCCACACCTCACATTTTCTTTTTTCATTATCTCCTCTCCCTTCGCGCGTACTGGGAGGTCGTGGGTTCGAATCCCACGCCTCCCATTTACTTGTTTACTTAAATTTTTTTGTCTTATCTCCTCCCCATAGGTCGCGAGTTCGATTCTCACTAGCCACCTTTCTTTAATTTTTTTTGCGAAAACAGGAGTTAGGATCGAATCCCCCAGCCTTTATTTTCCTTTTTTTTTTTGCCTCACAAAACCAGTAGCTAAGGGATTTGATTCCCCTTATCTTCTTCACGTTTTTCTCTTATTTTTCAGCCTTCTCAACATGTGAGGTTTTGGGTTTAATTCCCATTGACCTCACTTATTTTTTCCCTTTTTAAAAACCGAGAATTTACCCTTATGAGAGAGTATGCAATCTGGAATTATTTTTCTTATCATTCTTCACTCCTTTTTAGTCACCTCTTTCATGAGTTTACTTAGCTAAAAGAGTGTGATTCAACCTAACATTTTTCATTTTAATGAACACCACATTGCACACACATTACACACATAAAATACACCAAAAACACATGAATATTCGACCCCAAAAGAGTGGCTAAAGCCACAACCCACGATGTACACACAATATCAATTTTTTGTTAGACTTCGAAAATCGTTTTCATAATTTCCCTCACATAAAACATGTTCACACTTAATATAAATACGTCAATCATGCCTAAGTCTAGCAGAACAACATACCCATCCTACGAATTCGTTTGGGGGCTAAGGACAAGGATATAAAAAGGGGAACAACCTTAGCTTTCAAGAGCTTGAGAAAAGTTAGAAAGAAAGTACTCTTGGAGAAAGAATTCCAGGAAAGAAAACCAATACCTTTTATGTTTTTCAAGTGTGAAGCTGCTGCACGGAAACTCCTCCATACCACGTCAAATTCACTTCAACGTACACCCCTCTCGACGAACGTCTCTTAGCCTTGACGTTTTGATTACTTTGTCTTTTACTTAAAAATTCTTGTGAGTTCTTCAAGTGTGAAGAACTCTTGATGTATTTTTTGGTTTTTGTTGTGTTTGGCAGAATAACGTGTGTGTGAGAGAGAGAGTGATAACATGAGAGAGAGTTGTGAAACGTGAGGGAGAGAGAGTTATTGGGATTAGGAGAGTAAATTCAAGACTTAGTCAAAATAGAATTTAATTAACTTGATAAAAATCTAATTTATTTTAATTAATGCGTGAAAGTACCATTTTACCCTTAATGAATAGATTTTAATTGATGATTAAATCATCAATTCCTTGCTCCTAGTGGGGCTCGAACCCGAGTGGCAACCCATTTGCGAAATGGGTCACTCTGGGTCGCCCCAAATTTGAAAGATATTTTAATCAAATTAATTAATTACTCCTCAGGGTAATTACAATATTATCCTTGGCCTAGAAATGATCATTTTACCCCTGGACCCTCAAAACATAAGATTTCCTCTTTTAAGTACGGTAAAGACTCCTTCGATTAAATCTTCATTTTTGCGAGCCTTACTTGGTTGGTTCAAACCTTTCCAAGACCAACTAACTCCCTAAGTTAGTTGAATTGATTGTAGTAAGGGTTCTAATGTCTTTTTCTACGCGTATCAATTCGTGTAAACCTTGGTTTAATCGCAAGCATTTTTGACATCGTAAGTCTTGATCCTATTCATTTTACGGTTGATACAGGAAAGAATGTGATAAAATCTTATATGCATTTGTTGCATTAGAAGCTTGTATTAGAGGTCGAAAGTATCGTAGGCCAATTGTAGTTGTTGATGGGGCGGGATTAAAATGTTCGTATGGTGGTACAATTTTAACTGCAGGCACAATGGATCCGGGAGGTATTTTTTTATCTTATTTAATTTTTTGATTAAGTAATATAATAAATTATTTTACAATTTGATTTCGATGTTATTTTTATAAAAAATTGATCAGGTCATATACTTCCTTTGGCGTATGTGATAACGGATTTTGAAAATGATGCTTCATGGTCATGGTTTTTTGAACAATTTAAGGAATCATATGGAGTTAGACAAAACATGTGTTTTATGTCGGATAGAAATGAAAGCATATGGAAAGGGACTGCTACTGTATATCCCGAATCCGAACATTATGCATGCATATGACATCTGTTAGTAAATGTGGTGAAGAATTTCAATAGAAATAGTGAAGATTTGAAGATTTTATTTTTAAAATTGGAAAAAATTTATACAAAACAACAGTTTGAGAAAATTATGGGAAGAATAGACCAGATAGATACACGCATATGACCATACTTGTTTGATATTGGTTATAGCAAATTTGTCAAGAGCTTACTTGAATTGTAAGCGCACATGGACCATGACTTCAAACATCGCCGAGTCATTGAATAATGTTAACAGGTTAGTAAGGAGGTTGCATGTAATTTCACTTCTTGAATTTATGAGGGTAACAATTCAGAGGTGGATTCACAAGCACAATGAGGAGGCTGATAAGACAACATCTGATCTAACAAAAAATATAATCATTATCTACAGAAAAGTATTGCTATGTTTTACAATATGGGGGTATGTATTTTACTATATTGAATAACATATAATTGTAATATACTTACCAATATTTAGTTGATTGTATATTAGCAATATTACATTTTAACTTTTAATTAGGTGATACCTTCAACAATTGATCTGCATGCTGTAGCTGAAGGATCAAAGAAGTACATTGTAAACTTGAACACAAGGATGTGTAGTTGTGGGATATTTAAATATTATGAGATACCATGTGGTCATGTAATTGCAGTTCTCAGATACAGAAAATTGCATGAATCAGATTTCTGTTCTCCTTTTTATAGCTTGAAGAATTTCAGAGATGCTTATGCCATTCCTGTCGAGCCTATCCCAAGTGAGAGTACATGGGATATACCAATTTATGTTTCAGAGCCTAAAATGCTGCCACCAGGTCCAAAGAGAACAACTGGTATACCAAAATTTGAAAGATGGAAGGGGTTTGCTGACCTGAAATTCAGAAGAACGAAAATGACTTGTAGTAGATGCCGTCAGGTTGGACACAATAGAAAGACATGTTCAAATTATCCTGTGCAAAAATAATAATTTCCTAATATTAAATTATTTATTATGTTGTTTTGAATGTTAGAAACACGTTTTGTTTTATTGAGTGCAGTAGTTATCACTAACATATATGGTATTCATATAATGTTTTATATAATTTCCAAAAAAAATCATATATATATATAAAGTGTGTGTGTGTGTGTGTGTATCATTTGTTTCTGTTACATATGTTAAAGTACAATATGACATTCATAATTTATACAATATTTATACATAATAAATATAAATTGAAGTATACTGCTATTCATATAATCTTCAAGTTGTATTCATACAATGTTCATACAGTATTCATACAATGTTCATATATATCATTTGTTTATTTTTCATATATCAAAGTTCAATATGACATTCATAATTCATACAATGTTTATACATAATAAATATTCCTTGAACTATACTTCCATTCATATAATCTTCAGCTTGTATTTATATAATGTTTGTACAGTATTCATAGAATGTTCATATATATCATTTCCTTCTATTGCATATGTAAACATTCAATATGTCATTCATAATTCATACAATATTTATACATTATAAATATAAATTGTACTGTCCTGCCATTCATAAAGTGTTTTATATGTTATTCATACAATGTTCATACAATATTCATACAATGTTTATATATATATATATATATATATATATATATATATATATATATATATATATCATTGGTTTCTGTTATGTATATCTAAATCAATATGGCATTCATAATTCATACAATGTTTATACATTAAAAATATTATGATACAGGTATTTATTGTCAAGAAAAATTGAAATTCATAACTTGTTATATTATAAAAAATAAAATAAATAACATAAATTGTTATGATGTTAAAAATATTGAAAATAAGAGAAATCAATAATTATAAATATACATTAAAAATAACAGAAATTGTTATTGTTAAAATAACAAATATTTCAATAAGAATCCAAAACGTGCATTTAACTTTATTCATTTACTCTTCCTTGTTCTTGGAGTGGGATAATTGGTGGTGTCCATAACTTGTTCTTTTTGCGTGCGAGGTCCACCATACTTGCTTGCAACTTTACACGTAACTTCACTGTCAATTATTGCTTCCTCTTTATTCTTTGCTTTTGCATAGTGCCAAAGTAAAGTTGCATACTTCTGATGATGGTATGTTGCATCTACTTCAATATCAGACAAATCAAAAATACCATTGCTGATATATTCAGCTAAAAGAGAGGTGTACAGACCACAATCACTGTAACAAAAATCAAATAAGAAAATTTTATACTAACTAAATATAAGAATTAGATATAATAAAGAGATTACATAATTGGAACTTTCTTCTTGTTGAGGAACATCTATCTCATATTTGATTTCGGGAGGTTCTGATTTAGACTTGTTTTGATATTCAGGGATATTGTTTGCATACTAATCAAGTCGTTTGCAAGAAAAATGGTATCGTTGTTGCAAGTTTATCAACATCTTCTTTCACTAATTTTCTGTGAACAACTCCTCCACTCATCGAATAATAAGCATGTAGACATTTACGCTTGATATGGAATACAACAAGAAACCAATGACATTTCTCAGAAATATTAACATGAATAATGACTTCATCAACTCTGTCTCAAGCAACGAAAGGTATTTTTCACCTTTGTATATGCTGATTTGCTGTGAATATTACAATAAATATTTTATTAAATTTGATATTGTTACAAAAATAAAATAATATGATTTATATATATCCATACCTACCACGTGTTTTTGAAACGTCTTTCATAAGTCATTTGTTGAACTTGTCAATTATATCAGCTGAAACATCAAATCCATTGTGACTTGCGAATGGATGCTTTATTGTGAAAAAAATGGAACTTTCTTTGAAATGCTTTCGACTGCCGACAGTCGAATATAAGGAGAAGATTCATATTTGCCGGGATTCCTGTGTCTTGTTTGCACATCTGGTGTTGTGGTAGTACTTAAAATCGGATCAAGTGTTATGATTTGTGTCAGGGTAATAGCAGGGTAATCATCCAAAGTAGGTGGTTTTGAAGTCGATGATCCAGGTAAGTCGGCATTGAAAAATTCAACAGTTGACTTTTGACCTTTTTTATAAATTGAAAAAACTCGTTAGCTAAAATCAAAGTTATAAAAGAACGTAAGTGTCATAAAATTGTATATAACATACCATGTGTGTTTGAAATGTGAACGTATTCACCCATTAAAATCGAAGGTTGTTCAGTTGAAAGTTTCTCAGACTGTGCAATATTTGGAGTTACATAATCATAAATTAAAAAAATCAGTTAAAAATGTAAAAGCAGATTCTTCATTATAAAGCTAATATATGTGTTCATACAATAATTATATAGTTTTTATATATAAATTTATACACATTGATACATACCCATTCTTGTGTATCCAAAGTTGATTGACCTCTTGACATTCTAATCTCTTCAGAGTGTGCAACATTTGAAGTTGCATCATCCTAAATTAAAAATCAGTTAAAACTGTAAACACAATTTCTTTATTATAAAGGTAATTTATGAATTCACATAACAATTATATAGTTTTCATACATAACTTTACACAGTTTGATACATACCCGTTGTTGTGCATCGATATTGGTTGACCTCTTAACAATCTAATATATTCGTAGTGTGCAAAATTTTCAGTGACATCATCCTAATTAATTTAAATAAAAAAAAACTTAAAACTGTAAAAACATTATGTTTACTTTAAAAAATAATAGATTAATTCATACAATAATTATACACTTTTCATACATACACATTACAAACTTTATTACATACCCGTTGTTGACCTTTTGACAATCTAATTTCTTAAATTATCAGCTTAGTCGAATTATCAACGTAATTTTTTATTTCAATCATGTGCTTGTCAACCTTTTATATGTATGAAAAATATAATATTAGCATAATAAAAATAAAATATATAATAATTATAAAATTAAATTTAAATGTGATTTTAACTGACATTATGTTTGAGCTCTTTTAATTCCACCTTAACTTGTTCATAACATAGTAGTAATTTTGATATGTATAAATCTTTAAAAAAATTTAATCATAAATTTCATTTGTATGATTTCAAGTCAACGTATTTTCCTTCAACTTCAACGCCTGCTTTACCGATGTTCCTTGCTCTTCAGAATCTTGGTGAGTGGGATACTGATTTAAAATGGTCTCATCCATGACATTTAACTCTTCTTTAGTAAAAATCATATTTCAATATTTATGCTATATAATATAAAAATATCAGAATATGAAATTATTTATAATTAATTTAATTACATTCAATAAAAATTTACCTGATTGCCATGTGTTCTGACAATCATTTTCTTCAAATCATAAAAAAATAAAGTCATTTGTTGTCTTCCAGTTCAAGATACGCGGTGTGCAATCTGAAGCATGGATAACAATTGTGTTATCAAATGGGTGACAACACTCATAAAACCATACCTGCAATGATATATGACGAAGGAGTTTTTTTGAATTTTTGACTTCACGCTTTAAGTTTTGAATTAAAACACTCATTCACCCATGGAAATGTGTCATACCGGTCAGATTCTACTAAATCAAAATATATACTGGGAATGATTGTTTTTGAAGGGTCTAATGCCGTAAGGAATGATGAAATGAAGTACATAATTTCAATTTTTAAACGATCACCTTCTTCCTAAAAGTTTTTCAATTAAAGCTTGTTGTGAAAATTTGATTTTGGGACTTTGTCCATGCCTTTGAAATTTTCTGCAATTAGTCTATTTGGAACAGATGGATCAGAAACAAAATCAGAAATTGTTCAAGATTTTAGACCGGTTACAACGATAAAATCTTTTAAGCCAAAATGTAACTCTGTACCATTTACATTTATAATGAACATGTCATCCCTGCCATTTTCAAATTAAAGAAGAAAAATATGGCACAACAATTGACATTGGATTTTTATGTTATGTAAATCATAAAAATATCCAAATGGAGTTTCCTGTAAAAATTGTTGGAACTTATCTTGACCGAGGAAGGTCAACAAATTAGCGAACACATTCATGTTGATACATGAAGATAAATGTGTTTGAACTTTCTTCTCCTATAAAATTTGTAAAACTGAATTATTACTTTTTATATACGATAAACTATATATGAAAAATCATACAACTATATACCACAAATCATTTCATACATAAATCATACAAAAACTTCATACAGTATTCAAACAAAGAAATACGATATTAATACTACAGTTTCATCCACAATGCATACAACTTTATATCAAAATTTCATACACTTATATGCTATAGTTCATACACAATTCATACAGCTAAATGCCACAGTTCAATACCAATCTATACAACTATATGCCACATGTCAATACCAATTTATACAACTATATGCCACAATTCATAAACAATTCATATACAATTCATATAATAATAAAATATATATTTGATTTCAATAAAAATCTGTGACTTTTGAAAAAATAAAATAATACTCAATTGATATAAAAATCACACAAAATTCATGTCGTACACTATTGACATATAATATTAAAAAATAAAAATAATGAAACAACACATTTTAAATTCAATTTTGAAATAAACTTTTTACTAACATTATAAACTTTTTTTGTTTTATTTTTTTCTTGAATCTGTGTATCTTTTTTTTTAAGACTTCGTTGTTGAACGATCAATTTCAACGCCTTTTGATTTTTTCGACTTTGTATTTTTTTCTACATTAACAAAGTAAGAGTCGGATTCTGACGATGTTACAATTTCTTTTCCATTACTCTTCTTGCCTCTTTCCTTTGCCTCTTTGATTTTTTCCTTCGATTTCTGAGTTTGAGATTGACAATATATCGAATGAAGGAGCATGAAAGTCGTCTTCCTCATCGACCAATCTTTTAGTTTTCCATGGATAGTCACTACCTTTCTTTGACATTGTGTAACGACCTGTTTAGTCGTTTTGAGCAGCATAGTTTATTTCTGGAAATCACTGTCTCAGTCGACGGATCCCACGACGGACCGTCGAGGGGGTCTCGTTTCAAAACACATAGAATTCTGAAAATGGGGTACTGAGATCGACTCTCTGAACTTCGCGACGAAATGGCAGGACGGACCGTCGCAGGCACGACGGACCGTCACAGACTCTTTAATGAATTGAGTCTCTGAACTTTGTGACGGAAGCAGCAGGATGGACCGTCGCAGGCACGACGGGCCGTCACAGGTTGCGTAACCCAGACTGGGTCGGATTTCTGTTAAAAGTTTTTAAGGGGTGTTTTGGACTATTCATGCTTATAATTATAAAGTTAATGGGTTGATGTTAATAATTCAATTACTTGGGGTCAAAAGAGATAACATTGAAATAAATAATGGGTTAACTCATCATCTTTTATACTTAATTATATGTCAATTAGGGTAATAGAAAAAGGGTTTGAATAAGAAAAATAGAAAGAACAAGGAGAGGACAAAAGAACGAATGAGAGAGAGAAGAAGAACGCAGCTTTGGGAAAGTAGATTGCTTGATCACAATTCTTCGGTGGAGGTAGGTTACGGTTTATGCTATTCGTAGTAAACTCTTAATAGCGAATGATATGTATTGGGTAGTATTATAAAGTCTTCTATATGCTTAATTGTGTGCTTGCATAATATGGATATTCTAATTGTGATGAATTAGCATGAAGTGGCTGTTGAATCTTAAACCTTAATCTACTTTTTTAATAATGACGCCTTGGCATAAAAGAAGGCTTGATGAACTAAAGTAGTGAGATTAGAGGATCGGAGTGTCACGTTCCGACACCAGGATAGTATATGGATCGGGTGTCACGTTCCGACACCAGGATAGTGTATGGATCGGAGTGTCACGTTCCGACACCAGGATAGTATATGGATCGGGTGTCACGTTCTGAAACCAGGATAGTATATGGATCGGAGTGTCACGTTCCGACACCAGGATAGTATATGGATCGGGTGTCACGTTCCGACACCAGGATAGTATATGGATCGGAGTGTCACATTCCGACACCAGGATAGTAGTAGTGGAGCGGAGTGTCACGTACCGAGACAAGAGGAATAAAGATAATGAATCTTGAAGTATGCTAATATACTCAATCTAAAGAACTAATTCCCAAATGAGTATGGTGTGGAGGCTTGAGTCCTCATAAATGTGATTAGTGTTGTTGCAAATGATTCTTATGCGTGTTGCTATCACCTGTTAAGTATTTGGTTTGTTTCCATATACAGAAATCAAACAGAAAGGCCAACGACAGTGCGTACCAAACACAACTTGACCCCATACGTGCCTCGTCTCCTTCACGCGAGAGAAGATACACAGAAATCATCACGGTGAGTTCACGCCAACGTCTCCTTCTCCTTTTTCATTTGTACAATAAAGAAGTTCATACAACTTTTCCCTGCAACATCTGCGATTCTCGTCCTTGACTCGCGTGGATGGATGCCACGTTGTCCTTGCAAAATTTTTTTAATTTGGAATTAGATGGTAGATTTTTTGATTTTGCCCTTGATTTCCAACCGATTTTCCCAATCTCCCCCAATTCGAATCCTAGTTTTCCCCTATGAATACGTCCTACCTTTTCATTTGTAGGGGTTAGAGATTTTTGGAGTTAGAAAATTTTTGAGCAAAAAAAAGCACCTAGAACGAATTAAGCAAAAATAGCTAAAGATACGTACTAACTACATTAAGTAAACAAGACGAGAATAGGAGATAACTAATTCAACTCCAAGTTCCATTCTTTCATTTTTGCCCTCCACAAGATCATTCGAGATTCCACCTAGTTTTCTAGTTCGCTGTAGTTGTTCGTAGTCATGTGGTGGAAGAGCATGTCGTACTCGTTGTTGTCTAATTCCTACACCCTAAAAGAACTCATTCCTTTCTTTGCATCTTGATTTGGGTCATGTAGGCCCAAAATTCTCTTCTTTCGAGTCAAACCCACTTTTGAGCTAAAAGGTCGACTAACAAGTTTTGGAGTTGAAAGAGCATGAAGCCAATTGGGGAAATTTAAAAGATCGGTCCAAGCGCTCACTCTTTATTCGAAAAATTTGTACTTTGTTATTTTGGGCCTAAGTATTTTTCCCTTTTAGTATTGTTATTTTGTTAGAATTTTAGGACAGGTGAAAAATTGGGTTTAAGGCCCCCAAAAAAATCCATTTATGTTAGTTTAGGACAGGTGCAACTCGAATGGGTCTAAGGCCCAAAATGAAATGAGCCCAAATACTGGTCCATGCGGACAAAAATTAGATTTAGGACCAACTCTCTTTCCGTATTTACTTTACTGTGTTTATTTTGCTTGTTAGTATTTGTCGTTAATCTTAGGGTTGAAAATTCAAATACCCGAAAGACGCTCATTTTTGTTTGAATAATATATCTAAAAATGGTCATCTTTAAATGGACTTAAAGAATAATTTTTTGCAAAAAATAACCTAGTTAGTATTTCCCATTCTTCCCTTTTCTCCTTTAATGACAAGTTAAATTTATTTTAGCCAAATAAATTAATTATTTGATAACAACGTATTAACGGGTATTTTTGAGTGCCTTAAAACCCTTATCGAAGTGCTAATATTTACCCCCGAACCTCATTAAATAATTTCAATTGATTTCCTGCTTAATCTATTGAAAATCGATTTTCTTAATTTCCCTTTAAAATTAAGTGGCGACTATAAACCAGTCTGCAATATAATTTTATAAATAAAACAGAATGACGACTCTGCTGGGGAAATAAATGCTTCTAACGTTAAGATTAATTTATTTGGCTATATTTATGAATCGCATACTTGTTTTATTTATTTTATACATTGATTTATTGCGTTCATGGAATGACATATTCCTTCAAACGATAATATTTTTTTTTATCATTGTAAGGACAATTATGTGGTTTCTTATTCGTTTGTTAACCAAATTGTTCTCGTGGCATCGTGAAGAATGTAGTTAGCTATTTGATTGTCAACGGTCGTTAACTATCCCAACCTAAATAGTCTGATTGGGTCACCTATCCACTATAAACAAAGCCCACTCTTAGACAAATTAGAGTAGAGAGAAGCCAAATCTCTAAAGTTTAGCGCATTAGCGTAAGATGACCCAACACCCAAGATGTGTTGGGCCCATTAGAGAGACTACTTTGAGTCCAAAGGGCCAATGGCCTGAATGGACGTTCATATTTACGTGTGTTTGAAGGATGTATGCGTTTTTTGACAAATTGTTGTGTTTTGGATTTGGGGGCATCTAATTCTTTGTATGTTTTTGTAGATGGAAAAACAATTCTTGAGTTTCAAAATGGTCACCGAAATACCACACCTTCTTCATATATGGTTGGGCAACCTCAAAGCATGTCAAAAAAGAGAGTTTTTGGCCAAAAATATCATTAAACTATACCCCAAATCTAAATCACATATTTAAATTATAATTCTTAGCAGAAAACATCCTCCAAGTATTTAAAAGTGAACAATCTACATCCTTTTCATGTTCGATATCGTCAAAAAGCTAAGGAGTCCTAAAAAAACACGTGCAGTATGCGTCACTATCAACAAAAGTTTTCCTACACAGTTTCATTGCTTGCTTTAAGAAGTTCTTGATTCTTTTTACAAAAGTCTCAGACATTAATGCTTACGGAAACAAAAAAAACGTTTGAAAGTTGTGAGAGTAGGTACACGATCTGCGCTTTTTCTCATTTAGTAACGTAAAGAAACTGGAGCTTAGTTATCTTATCTTTTTCATAGCTAAACTGACTTTTGGATCAATAAATTTTTGGGTCAATCGAATATTGAAGTAATCAAAATTGTTGTTATGTCTCGCATGTGAGTTACATTCTCCATTATTAGAACCAAAAGTCTTCCACAAATGTCGTTTCCAACATATTTAATTGAGAAGGAAACATATTTTAACTAATAATATTTTTTTAATATAAAACTACATGAAAAATAAATAAATAAATGTCAAGTTAATAGAATTTGCATAATGCTAAACTCAATTATCGGAAAAGTTCACGATAGTATTTTTGACGTATCTATGAATAATAATTAGAAAGGAATGACTTTACTTTTGTGGATAAGTGTACTTAGACTTCATATAATTTATGTAAAAGAGTGATATACTAATATCTCAAACTAAAGCAACCAATTATTAAAGATTAAACAATCAAAATAAAGAATGATAATCATAATAATAGTAGTTTCCAATCTGACTTATTACAAACTCTTTAACGAATGTTTGAAATGAAATTCTAGGGACTATATCCATCAGCTATGTCTATTGAACTAAATCTAGAATAATAAAGTGTAGCATCCTCAAACTCAAGAGGACCTACAAAAATCTGGAGATCGCTAATCCAAACTTCTTCTCGAATCTTTAATCTTCTCTAGTACCTCCACCTATAAATATAGTAATAATATATGGGGTTAGTACACACTTGGACTAAGTATGGGTGTATTAACATAAACACATTAGGATTATGCATTATCAAGGAAAACTCTTCCTAAAACAACATGTTGTTTCTGGAAAGTTAAGTCACTTTACTTTCTTAAATTGTTATTTATGATTCATGCTATGAACATGACATGTTCTCATGAAATTAACACATAAAAATCATTTTCTATATGATCATAAGACCTTGTAATCATGAACATAATTTTAGAACAAATTAAACAAAACATAAAAAATTTGCTCCCTTAGGCTGAGAGCTCTTCCCTCCATCCTTAGTTTATTTTTTAGTCTTTTGCTTCATTTTGTTGTGTATTTCAATGATCTCCTTTTATCTTATCTTTTACTTACAAGTTCAATGATTTATTGTAGTCCCATACCTGCAATGATTCGAGTAGGTAATCCAAAAGACGAAAGAAATGATTTGGCTACCTTACATACAACTTATATTTTCCTTTCTTATTAAATTGGGCATGAATGTATTTATAAGACAATCTTTATTTGCTATACCCATTAATTGGTTGTTTACCTAATATATGAATCTTTGAGGCATATATTCATACTCCAATATTGACATAAACCACCAACTTGTTACGACTTCATTGTTATCAAATGCTGGTGATTGACATTCTTAAGCTCTTACTTACTTAGCTCACTTTGAACTTACATTTCTACTTCTTTGATCTGTTGTTCACCTTGAACATGATTCTTTCATTCGTTCTTAGTTTCTTTAAAGAATTCTTTAGCATTAACGGAAGTAGATCATGCGAGCTAACATGTTATCTAGTGTCTCCGCCACACCGAAAAGGGGTGATTCACCGGTTAAGGTGAACCAAGTACAATGTATACCCTACACAAAAAAGGGGGTTCACCGTCTAAAGTGAAACCAAGTTAGTGTCTTCCCCACACCAAAAAGAGGGGTTCACAACTGAAGTGAATGAAATACTTTCCTGAGATTTAACTGACATAGATCATGTGAGCTAAACATGAAATCCGGTGTTTTCAGTACACCGAAAAGAGGTGGAATCACCGGCCAAAGTGAAACCGAACTAGCATTCTTAGGTGGATGCATCCACTAGCTTGTTCCCCTATGCTCGCAAACATAGTTTGAAGACTAGGAGACACACGGAGACCCTGGTCCACCTGGGTGGTGATCTTGTCTCATGAGGCTTATATGTGCTGACACAAGATCATTGCTATTCTATCGGTGCTAAGCTCAGATCTATTTTAATTAATTATCTCTTAGAGTTGACTCAAACATTATGGAATTTTAGTTATCAGGTTTACTTAACTCTATGGATGACTGATCATCCCTTTGTTTGCTTAATCAATATGAACTTAAGTCTTACATTATCATCATGGTGCGTGTGAGACTTGTCTCACGAACTTTAGCACCCTCTTATGTGAGTATTTTTGACATAATCGATTAGGTGTCACTGAGACTTGTCTCACTTCTTTTAAAATTCTATATCGGTCAATTTCATAACTTGAGCTTTTAGTTATTTCATTACTCACTTTAACTTGTTCAACGTTTATTTGTAGTTTTGTACAATTCATTATGAAAGTTATAACTACTTATTCAATGTTATTACATTCACAAGTTTGTGTGGATAGAGTATGTTGGGACTTGTCCTATTGATTTGCATACCCTATATTATGATTTCATTGATGTAGAGATTGGTATGACTTTACATGATTCAGAAGTAATATGATTTGACATAGTTTTTCTAGCCAATTTGTTGGCATAAATGACAATTTCACTAGATACTTGGTAAAACATTATAACTAGCCATGTCAATTATTTCATTAATACATTATAATAATCTATAATGTTAATCAATCCAACTTTTAACCTTTGATTAGACTATGAAACAATTCAATGTATAACTTATAACAATTTCATATTCTTTAACACAAGCAGGCATTGTACCATTTAACATTCATGTAGATAACACCCTAAGTTTGCGGATCTAACATGTAGGTTTCATTCGACATTATAATCACGGAAACTTACACATAATAATCAGTTACCACCACATACAAAAAACATGTCTTACAAATTACAAGAATCGGAAATCGGAAGAACTAGGGAGATGAACATGCAATTCATTGGGAATAACCCTAGTTTTGATATTCTTGATTTCAGAAAATTTGAAAGTCCTCTTGGATAAAGAATTCTAGGAGATAAAACCCATACCTTACTGTATAATTGAATCTACAAAGATCACCTTTAACTTTGCACAAAAACCTTTAAGGATTACCTTGAAATCGCCTAAGGAGAATTTTCTGTTTTTTACGCTTGCTTAATGTTTTAAGTCGTAGGTTCTCTAGTGATTGAACGTGAGTCTAAGTTTTAGGAACATATATTGAATAATTAAACTTAGGCTAATTAAGTTAATTAAATTAATCAATTATCTAATTTCCAAAATGCCCCTCCTAAATTGACTAAAAATAGGAGGACATTTGACGTAGCCAAATTTGGAAATTTTCTAAAGATTTCGGCTAAGACCATGATTTTGATTTTTAATTAATTAATTAAGTTTATAATTTTAATTAATTAAGTGACCTATGGTAATTACTAAAGTAACCCTAAGTCATTAGGACCAGAACCAACCCTTATGGACCATCCTAGGTTAGGTATTAGGATGTTTCTTAGTTAGTTACTTATCTTAATGTTACCTGGTTAGGTCTTACGTTGTCGTGTCCTTTACTTAGTTATTTTTGGTTTTTTCCTAGGTTATTTAGTTAGCTAGGTCAGTTGGTTAGAGTCTAGGACGAGTTGGGGAGCTTGGCCCCATGTGGGCTGACCCCGATGCGCGCCTGTCCCCAACCGCTCTAACCGAATTGATTATCTTGTCTCTTGGCCGGTTGCATATGATTTGCGTGTACTTTCCTAACTAACTACTCTAGAAGGTTCATTTCTAATGTTTACTTATCGTCCCAAGGATACTCAATATGTCCTTGGGCACTGCTTAATCTACATGATCATTTTAAGTGGTCATGTGCTATGGTACCTAGGCTTGACACCTGGATGCCTAGTAAATAATGTGTTAAGTTGAGAATCAATAATTTTAGCTTAGGTCTTCATTGTAGGTACAATTCTTAAAAAAGCTTGGGTTATATTTTAAATACTTGTGTATACATAGAAGTTGGCTAACACCCCAATAAACATTCTTAAAAATTTACTAGGCTCTTCACTAGTCATGTACATTTTTTGGGATGTTACATTGTCCTTCCCTAAGGAACATTCGTTCCCAAATAACACTACACCTCATTTTGAAACAAAGAGGGTATTTTCAAAAAAACATATCACATACTTGAAACTTTACTCTTTGTGAATATCTGATTCACAACTTACTCTGGATGATGCACATCACTCAAAGCTTATCTAAAGCTTTTATATTTGAGATTAAGGAACTTTCTTCACAATCTTACTTAAACTCAATGGACATCACAACTCATGCAACATAAAAATCATGTCAATGCTATACAAAAACAGCAACATGAATGCATGATGAACTCATTTTAAATCATATAGTGCTAGTACAAAATACACTATTATGGACTTAAAACACCAAAACCGACTAATGCACTAAAATTTATAGTTTCATAAACAAAATCAGACTTAGGAAGAGTATGTCTAACCTCAAGAACTAAACAAGTGAGGGTAATGAGATCTCATATCAGCCTCGGCCTCCCATGTTGCTCCCTCAACAAGGTGGTTCCTCCATAACACTTTTACGGTGGCAACCTCCTTGTTTCTCAACTGCTTCAATTTTCAATCTAAAATTTCAACTGGAACCTCTTCGTAAGAAAGGTTTTCATCGAATCCTAACCCCTCAACAGGCAGAATGGATGCTAGATCACCTAGACACATTTTAAGCATCGAAACTATAAGATCCCAAAATGAGTTAGGGTGTCTAGATTCTAACATGTTTTGTAAGGTTTCTAGAGTCTAACATGTTTTAGAGGCAGTGTGTAAATAGTGAAGTGATTTGGAAGTCGAACATCAAGGGACGACCAAAACGTTCGACGACTAGTCGCCTATGTGCCTCATGTGTCCATGCGTGTTATACATTGTATTTTATGAGATTATTAAGTATTAAAATGAGTTAGAAATATTTTTGAAGATTTTATATGTATTTTTGAAAAGTTTGGAGGTCAAACGACCAAGAACGTCCAAGACTTTCGAAAGATAGCCCTTAAGACGCTCAACGTGTGTCATGACGGGGCCTAGCCTATTTGGATGAGTTGCAGGTGTTTTACTTGGTTGAAACTTATGTAGAAGGTATAATAATTTTTAAAAGTTATGTTTACATTATAAACATCCGGGTACGACTTCTAAAGGGCCCCGCAAAAGTCCCCACAAGAATGACCCAAGGCTGGTCGAGACACTGCCTTGGCAGTGTCAATCGATGGACCAAATGACGGCTGGTTGGTAAATCAACGGCCCTTTGGTGAGGTATCGTGTATTGGTACTTATCTTTGGCAGGTATAAACTCAAAATTTTGCTAAGGACCAGTCGACGGAAGCCAATGGTCTGTCAACTGTTGCATGCGTCTGTTTCATTAAAGGGGTGACTGGTAAATGCACCCACGTTCTAAACTGACTATATTAGGTTTATTTAGAAACTTTCCGGTGTGTATAAGTCATATAACACGTGAACTTAACATTTCAAAATCTGCTCACACGATTAAAGCTTTTACCTCAAAAATATTCTCTCTAGAAACAACCATTGTTAGTGAAGCTCAAGAACAGCTTGGATCTTGTATGTCCATGGATTAATCATCAATTTGTAGATATTTTAATTTAGATAAAGGTATTTTGATGCTTCATATCTAGTTATCCTTCCATCTAGATAGTTAATTTCAAAGTTTTCAAAGAGAAAAATATGACCAAGTTCTTCTTCTTCATTCTAGCCATGGGTTCTTTCTTAAATTGATTTAAAAAGCATAATGTGAATGTATTGATTATTATGTATTGATTTGGATGTGAATTTCAATCCTATTTAATGATTGCATCTTTCACAAACTCGATTTTAGCCTATGTATGACTTTATGATCTTGATCTTATGCATGCCGATTTGTGAATCAATTATATTATTATGATTATGTGTATTGTTTATAATGTATATTTATGATGAATCTTTGATGAATTACCCATGTGAATAAATTCATGAAGGTTTGAACATGCCTAGCCTAGTCTTCATTATGATCATTGTAACGTGGGTCCTCAATTGATAAAAAAAAATGGATTTTGATTATGTTGTGGTTCTTGTAGATACTGTTTTAGGTTAATACCATGGTTTAGTTGTGGATATAAATATTGTATGATCAAAGTAAAGAGGGCTTGGGTTGAATTGGTCTAGGTTCTTCTAGTTTATCAAGTAGTAACTTCTGATCGTGACGTTAGGTTAGTTGTTATATGAATTGATCATGGTTAATTGTTTATACCTGCTACCTATAACATAATATGAGTATGAATTATATGTAATGTATCCAATATGGATCAATTCATGATAGTTTGAATAGGATTAACCTATGTAAACTTAGCTTCCATGAATTTCTAATATGGAGCATGCTTATAGTGAATTTGATCTTATTGGCAATTGTAGTAGTGGCTCATCCAGACTAAGACTTCATTAGCTACTGCCTAGAATGTAATTTATTGGTAAAATATGATTGATGATTAATACTTTTCAAAAGTTAATAAGATTGCCTATTCTCTCTACTCTACATTGAATTTATAGTTTATTGCCTACGTTAGTAGCTTGATCTAGAAGTGTTTTAAGCATGAATTCGATATGACTTAAGTGTATGATTATCTACTTCATTGATTTTATGTAATTTATTAAATTTGATTTATAATCCATGCAAGTGAAATTGGTTGATCGTCTATGTCCTTCTACATTCTAGTATGTTAATGTATTGTACTAGTTGTAACGTGACCTTATAGTGGCTTATGCTTAACTTCATGTATGATTATGTTACCTTAATCTACTTCCCTATACTTGATTTGTTGATAAATGGTCAATGATGATGAAAGTCTAAAAGATTGGCAAGAATTCCTCTACTTTTCTACTTCTCTATTTCTTTATAGTAATGTTGATGAAGCCTTGTATGGCACTGTGTGGTATGGTCCATTTATGGTGGCGGTGTTTACTTTATTGTCATTATATATGTGTTTACCATGTCCATGAAGGCAAATTGATGAATATATGAATATGTGCCTATGATGATACTATATGAAGCTTATGCCTACTTTCCTATTCTAGTTGTGATTTAGGTTGCATGGCTATTGTGTAAGCATGTGTATATTCATGTTAGGGTAATCTATAGGTTCTGCCATTGATGAGTTAAAATTGTTAATAATACCCTACCTATGTACCCCTATGTGAATGCATGAATAGCACAAGTTAGGAGGTTTAAATGTAATATGAAGTTGGCTTGTCTCCTATGCTATTGTATGTTGTGTGGTCTATACTTGATAGGGTATAATGGGTGCCTCAATGTGTTGTTGATAGACATTATGTGATCATGTTGACCAATGTACACACACACTCACTTTACTTGCATGTTACAAGTAGTACAAGTCAAGGTCCTAAATGAAAGGTTGTTCTCATATTCACTAGTGTCTACTACAATGCATGCTAACATGATGTCTATGATTTTAAGTATATGATATGATGAAGTATGAATGTGCATAGTATATTGGAGTGTTGATATGAAAAGATTGCTCATATAGGTACATATATAGACTTATGCATTGATATATGAACATTTGTGACATTATAGGTTATGTGAAAGGTGTGCTCACATATAAACACACACACACACACACACACATATGATGGTCTAGTAACTAGAGGGCCTTTGAGAGGGGTGCCCAAGAATACTCTAAACTAGATAGGTTCTTGAGTATGCTATAAGCATATGAGAATCAAATATTCAAAGCCTATGTTTTATAAATAAATGTTATAAAGGATTTTCAATAAAGGGAACCTAGCTTAGCATCGAGTGAACTTGACATTGAGAGGTGTTGACTTTACTTGGAGGAAGATTCACCATTTGTCCCTTATACAGTGTTGACTTCCTTTAGAGGAATACTCACCTATGGACCTACATGAGATGTTGACTTTATTTTGAGAAAGATTCACCATGCTTTCTCATGAGATGAGGCCCTAATTTCCCAATGGCATGTAGAGAGAATACACCTATCTCATAGTTCCATAAATTATTCTTACCACATAGGATCTAGTAACGTGATATCACTTAGGATGCTAGGATATATGATAATGTTCTACCTTGTCTAGGTAGGAACACCTTCGATTGGTGTAAGGATCTACAACACCAAATTCCATGTTTAGCACCCATGGTCTTAGTGTCGGTTAAGACAATAGTTTCCATGAAGTAAAATGGACAATGTAAGTAAATGAATAGGATACTAAATAGGATGACTTAAGGTAGGTTACTTAGTATTGGTGAAAAGTAATGAACCCAACTGGACATTGCACAAGTAACTCCTTAAGAAATCCTAGGAAGGTAACCTAATGTGTATGTTTATGCTTATGTCCATATGAATGACTTTGTAGCATTGGTCTATTTGTTATGAATATGTGCATTACATGAGTATTTATGCATGATGTTAATCATGTTGACATTATGATGAAGGTCTTTCTAGACATAAATGAAGTGGTTTCCTCTTACCATGTTGATATATGACTTGGATGTAAAGGCTTGTTGGCTCGTGATAGGTTTACTAAGTATGTGTAAGCTTATGGGGCCTTACATATACATTGCACTAGTAGACTTAGATTTCGGGCATGAGTTAGGCCTTATAAGGTTCTATGTGAAGTAAAATAAGTATATTTGCATTATGACTAGGAGTTCACTTTAATGTCCTTTTTGTCTTGGCTTAAATATGTCTAAGTTGCATTATACATCTATGATGGTATGTGTTGTCTTGTATATGTAGTATGTATGGTTTTTATTGTGGTCCTAAGGTGATGAATTGCACCATATATTACCAAAGGTCTACGTGGGAGGCTAATGAAATAAAAGAAGGAGTTTACTATTAAGAAGAATGAGCTCACTGTAAAGTGACCTCAAATGGGAGTTAAATTTTATATGTGATTTTATGTGATGTTTAGCCTTTTAATATGCTTACATTAAGTATGTGAATGATATAAATGCTATTCTTTAAAGGTTTTATAATGATTTAGTCAAAAAGGCATGAAGTATGATTTCAAGAAAATGTCCCTTTTAAATGCATGTTTTTGCATGGTTGCCATACTTAGTGCATTCTTGTACTAATGCCATTCTACTCTACTATTTACACAAAGTGTAGGTTATGGATGGTTAAAGGATGTCCATGATTGATGAGCTTGATATGTGATTCCCAACCTCAAGGAAAGGGGTCCTTATGTTCCAAGGATTCCCTACTCATGTCTTAATGTAAAATATTTAAAGATTGTATAGTTATGTCTTATGTTTTGGCGACTGTGTCCGTAATGTATTCTAATGTTGTTGTGTCTAATATAGCAAAGAGACTTAGGGTGTAAATATGTATTATGACTTATATTTTATAGATATACGAAGTGATGTTTCTAGCATACGATGTGCTATGAAAAGTTTTAAATTTCTGCTAAATTTACTATGTCGATGCGATGAATGATAACTCTGAGAGGTCAAATACGCCATGTTACTTCTAGGGGTGCTCCCCGGTTGAGACATAAACATGAGACACTAGATGAACATAAGCTAAGTCATTTGGTAATTTTATCTCATAGGCAACATTACCTACTCGTTGTAAGATCTCATAAGGACCTATACACCTCGGACTCAAACTACCAAACTACCAAACTGGAGACCTACATCTCCTGCCATATAAGGTTCTATCCCAAACCTGAATGGTAGATATTATTATAATAAAACTCAATTAGTGGAAAGTGAGCATCCCAACTCCCTTTGAAGTCAATAACACATGCTATCTGCATGTCTTCAAGGGTCTGAATGGTATGCTCTGCTTGTCCATCCATTTGGGGATGAAACGCAGTACTGAGCTTCACCTGTGTACCCAATCTATTTTGGAAATATCTCCAAAATTCAAAATTGAATTGGGCTCCCATATCTAAAATTATAGATAAAGGAATCCCATACCACCTCACTATCTCATCAATATACAGCTTGGCATAATCTTCGCCACTGTAAGTAGACTTCACAGGTATGAAGTGAGAAGACTTAGTCATCCTGTCAACAATGACCCAAATGTATTCATGCAGTCTCCTGGTCCTGGGCAGACCAACCACATAATCCATATTAATAGCCTCCCACTTCACCGTTGGAATCTCAATTGACTGGGTAAGACCTCCAGGCTTAAGGTGTCCGGCCTTAACCTGTTGGCAATTGGGGCACTCCTCCACACACATAGAAATATCTCGCTTCATACCTTCCAACCAATAGATCTCCTTGAGATCATGATAATGTTGGTGGCACTTGGATCAATGGATACCTGGAGCCATGAGCCTCTGCAATAATATTAGTTCTCAAATTATCAGTATTGGGCACACAAAATCTGCCCTGGTATCTAAGCACACTATCCTCCCCTAAGGAGAAGGATTCATTCAGCTTACTTAACACTGAGTCTTTCAACTCCATGGGCACTGGGTCGAGTTGCTGCTTATCTTTAACTTCTGTAACAAATGAGGATTCAGAACTGGAATGAATGGAAACACACCCACTTGGTGTATCTACCAACCATACAACTAACCTAGCCAATTGGTGTACCTCTTTAACCAGCTCCTTCCTCTCATCAACAATATGAGACAGACTGCCCATGCTCAATCGGTTCTACGCATCATCCACTACATTGGCCTTACCTAAGTGATAGTGGACACTCATGTCATAATCTTTGAGCAGCTGTAGCCATATAATATGACGAAGATTCAATTCTCTCTATGTAAAAACATACTGAAAACTTTTATGGTAAGTAAATACATCAACATATACACCATATAACTAATGACTCCAAAGTTCTAACGCGAACACTACAACAGCTAACTCAAGATCATGAGTAGGGTAATTTGTCTCGTGGGTTTTCGATTGTCTTGATGCATATGCAATCACCTTGCAATATTGAATAAGAACACATCCCAAACCTACTCGAGAAGCATCAAAATACACAATTTACCCTTCACCACTCCTCGTCAACGTGAGAACTGGGCCGAAGTGAGGCAGTCTTTCAGATCTTGAAAGCTCTTTTCACTTTTTTTAGAAAACTCAAAGTTCACCTTCTTATTTGTTAAAGAAGTTAATGGAGCAACAATCACTGAAAAGCCCTCCATAAACCTGCGATTATAATTAGCCAAATCCAAGAAACTTTAAATTTCTGTAGGAGTGAGGGGTCTCGGCCAATTCTTCATCGCCTCAATCTTTTTTGTATCGAACTCTACACCCTGAGCGGTAACAACATGACCAAGGAATATAACATCTTATTGGCTTTAAGGTAACGACACCTTTCCCATTCCAGCTCTAACTCATTCGGAATCTAAAACCTTACTAACCTATTTCGGCAGTATATGGTAGCATAAGACTTATGGAGCCAATCCATATCAAATATTATATCAAAATCAAGCATGGTTATTCTATTAAATCTTCATAGGTGACTTTATCAAGAATAGTTATTGGACAATCTCTATATACTCTTTCATCTTTAATGCTATCTCCTATGAGAGTACTAAATAGAAAATGCTCATGAAAAATCTCAAGAAGCAAGTTAAATTTGCTAGCTACTAAAGGAGTAATAGAAGACAAAAAGGATTTTGGATCTAACAATGCATACACAGGAAAAGAGAAGACATGCAACATAACAGTGACCATATCGGCTGACTTCTCCTGTTGCTCTCTACCTCTCAAAGCATAGAATATGGGGAGGCTTGGCTGCAACAATAGGATTAGGCTGAGGCTGAGTATCTTCCTTGGACTGATTCTTCACGTTTGGGAAGTCCATAATCACGTGCCCACTCTTACCGCACCCATAACATCCATTAAAACACTTACCACACATCTATCGGTCACGCTAACCATTTTTATCATTGCCTTTCTATGAATTAGCGTTCTTCGAAGGAGTAGGATTACCTGAGTGTTTGTGCCCCTTCTTGAACTTGGGCCTATACAAAACTCCAAACAAATACTTACCATTGCTTGAACCGGACTAATCTGAAGGCCTAGATTTCTTGCTCTCTCGGCTTATCTTCCTCCGATGACTCTCCTCAACCTATTGTGCATGAACCATAAAACTACCTAGGTCCATGTTATCATGCAACTTCTCTTCCCGACATTCCTCTTCTAAATCCTCTGACACACTAGTCACATACCTGCTCATCTCATCTCTGCTATTGGACACTAGAGAAGAAGCAACTTAAAGCTTAACAAACTTCAAGGAGTATTCTCTGACTGACGTACCTCCTTGTGGTAATTTATTGAATTTCTCAACCTTAGCCTCTCTCTGTTATGTTGGAAGGAACCTCTCCAGGAATGTAGTCTTAAGAACGTCCCAAGTGATGGGGACTCCTCCTGGTGCTCGACCATCTCCCTACATCCTGTGCCACACCAGAGCCACATCTTTGAGTTGGTATACAGCCAACTAAACATTTTCCTCTTCGCTAACACCCATAGCACAGAGAATCTTGTGAACCTAATCCACAAACTCTTGGGGATCCACATTAGTCTTGGACCCTAATAGACTGGAGGATTCATTTTGGTAAAAATCCCTAAGTCTACTAGCCATGGTTCTAGCATGCGGGTCCTCCCTGGGAGCACTCTCTCTAGTGGATTGTGCCGTGATGGCCTGTGCATGCGCAGTGATGACTTGGGCCATCTGAAGCAATTCCGCCCTCACTTCTCCATCTGTCATCACAACTGGGTTACCATGCATTTATACTTCAGCAGCTGGGGCTTGAGAAGGATCTTGGTTGCCTCCCACAGCAGCTTCTTCGACTCTTTTGCGTGTGTTTCTTCTTGTGTTCATTTTCTATACGTATACACAAGAAGGAAGTTATACACTAGAATGACACAAAATGTCAAAGCTCTAGATAGCACGATAAAGAGTAGAAGAAAGGAAAATTCCTAACATCACAAAGTCTCTAAGTGATGATTGTGGTGCACTTCATAACCATAAGTTAGAAACTATGCAACGTTATTATGGTTAGCCTTAGTTCCTAGGCAATTTAACCTCATGATCTGATACCAAGTTTGTCACACCCGGATTCTTTAATCCAAATGCAACCGGCGTCGTTAATCTCTCAGAGGTTGCAGACAAGCCTCTTCTTAGCTTTCATCACAATCATACAGTTAAATTTGCAGAAAGTTTAAAACTTTTAAACTTAATGAAGTGTACTTAGAATTCATATAATTTATTGATAAGAGTGATATACTAATAGGTCAAACTAAAGCAACCATCTATTAAAGATTAAACAATCGAAACAGAGAATCATAGTAATAATATTAGTTTTCCAATCGGCCATATTACAAACGCTTGAAAAAATGCTTGAAATGATACGCTAGGGACTACATCCAGCAGCTACGTCTATTGTACTAAATCTAGAATAATAAAGTGTAGCATCCTTGAACTCAATAGGACCTGCCAAAGTCTGCAGATCACTAATCCAAATTGCTTCGTCGATTCATCAATCCTCTCTAAAACCTGCACGTATAGAAACACTAATAACAGATGGAGTTAGTACACACTTGTAATAATTATGGGTGTATTCACATAAACACATAAGGACTATGCATGATCAAGGAAAGCTCTTCCTAAAGCAACATGTCGTTTCTTGAAAGTTAAGTCACTTTACTTTCTTAAATCGTTATATCTGATTCATGCTATGAGTATGACATGTTTCATGAAATTAAGGCATAAAACTCATTTCCTATATGAACATAAGACCTTGGATTCATGAACATAAATTTAGAACAACTTAAACAAAATACAAGAAATTTTCTCTCTTAGGCCGAGAGCTCTTCCCTCTAGCCTTAATTTATTTTTCAGTCTTTTTCTTCTTTCTGTGCTGTAGTTCAATGATCTTCTTTGATCTTATGTTTTACTTACAAGTGCGGTGATTCATTGTAGTCCCATACGTGCAATGAATCGAGTAAGTAATCCAAAAGACTAAGGAAATGATTTGGCTACCTTACTTACAAGTTATATTTTCCATTCTTATTAAATTGGGCATGAAGGTATTTATAAGTCAATCTCTATTTGCTATGCCCATTAATTGGTTGTTAACCTAATATATGAATCTTTGAGGCACATATTCATACTCCAATATTGTCATAAACCACTAAATTTTACGACTTCATTCTTATGAAATGCTGGTGATTGACATTTTTAAGATCTTACTTACTTAACTCACTTTGAACTTACGTTTCTGCTTCTTCGATCTGTTTTTCACTGTAAACATGCTACTTTCATTATTTCTTACTTTCTTTACAGAATTCTTTAGCATTAACGGAAGTAGATCATGCGAGCTAACATGAAATCCAGTGTATCCCCCACACCTAAAAGAGTGGTTCACTTGTTATTGTGAACCAAGTCAAGTGTTTACCCCATACCAAAAGAGGGGTTCACTGGCTAAAGTTAAACCAAGTCAGTATCTTCCACACCGAAAAGAGGGGTTTATGGCTGAAGTGAACCGAATACTTTCCTCAGCTTTGACCGACATAGATAATGTGAGCTAAAAAATAAATCTAGTGTCTTCCCCACACCGAAAAGAGATGGAATCTCCGGCCAAACTGAAACCGAACTGTGTAGCATTCTTAGGTGGAGACATCCACTAGCTAAACCCCTATTCTGGGAATCATAGTTGGGAGACTAGGAGACACACGAAGACACTAGTCCACCTGAGTGGTGATCTCATCTCATAAAGCTTACATATGCATGCAGAAGTTCATTGCTAGTCTATCAGTGCTAAGATCAGATCTATTTTACTTTATTATCTCTTAGAGTTGACTCAAACATTATGGAAGTTTGGTTCTAGTTATGAGGTTTACATAACTCTATGGATGATTGGTCATCCCTTTCTTTCTTGATGAATATGAATTTAAGTTTTACATTATCATCATGGTGCGTGTGAGTCTTGTCTCACGGACTCTTGCACCCTCTTGGGTGAGTATTTTTGACATAATCGATTAATTGTAATTGAGACTTGTCTAACTTCTTTTAACACTCTATATTAGGTCGATTTCATAACTTTAGCTTTTAGTTATTTCATGACTCACCTTAACTTGTTCAACATTTATTGGTAGTTTTGTAAAATTCTTTATGAAAGTTATAACTTCTTATGCAATGTTATTATGTTCACAAGTTCGTGTGGATAGAGTATGTTGGGACTTGTCCCATTTATTGGAATACCCTATGTTATGAGTTTATTTATGTAGAGATTGGTATGACATTACATGATTCAGAAGTAATATGATTAGATATAGTTTTGCTAGCCAATTTGTTGGCATAAATCACAATTTCACTAGATATTTGTCATAACATTATAACTAGCCAAGAAAATTATTTTATAAATACATTATAATAATCTATCATGTTAAACAAGCCAACTTTTAAACTTTGATTAGCCTATGAAATAATTCAATGAACAACTTATAACAATATCATCTTCTCGAACAGAAGTAGACATTATAACATTTACCATTCATGTGGATAACACCCTACGGTTCTAACATGTAGTTTTCATTCGACATTATAATCACGGAAAAATACACACAATAATCAGTTAAAACCACATATAACCAACATGCTCAAAGTTTACGTCACAAGAATTACAAGAATCGGAAATCGGGAGAACGAGGGAGATGAACATGCAATTTATTGGGAACAACCCTAGTTCGATATTCTTGATTTTAAAACGTTTGAAAAGACTCTTGGATAAAGAATTCCAGGAGATAAAACCCATACCTTACTGTAGAATTTGATCTACGAGGATCACCTTAAACTTTTCACGAAAACCTTGAAGGATCACCTTGAAATCACCGAAGGAGAATTTTCAGTTTTTCTTACATTTGCTTACTTTTTTGAGTCGTAGATTTTCTAATGATTGAACGTTAGTCTATGTCTTTTGTAAATGATATTGATTAAAAAGCCCTTCCTAAATTGACGAAAAATAGGAGAACATTTGACTTGGCCAAATCTGGAAATTTCTAAGGATTTCGGCTAAGACCATGATTTTGATTTTTTATTAATTAATTATGTAAGTTTCTAATTTAATTAATTAATTGACCTAGAGTAATTATTAAATTACCCCTAAGTCATTAGGACCATAACAAACCCTTTTTGACCTTCCTAGGTTAGGTACTAGGATGTTTCTTAGCTAACTACTTGTCTTAATGTCACCTTGTTAGGTCTAAGGTTGTCGGGTTCCTTAGTTAGTTATTTTTGGTTTCTCCTAGGTTATTTAGTTAGCTAGGTCAGTTGGTTAGAGTCTAGGACCGATTAGGGAGATTGTCCCCACGTGGACTAACCCGTACGCGCGCCTGTTCCCAACCGCTCTAACCGAATCGGTTAGCTTGTCTCTTGGCCGGTTGCAAATGTTCTTGCACATGTGTTGCATGTACTTTCCGAACTAACTAATTTGGAAGGTTCATTTGGAATGTTTACTTATTTTACCAAGGATCCTCACTATGTCCTTTGGCACTACTTAATCTACATGATCATTTTAGGTGGTCATGTGCTATGGTACCTAGGCTTGACACCTTGATGCCTTGTACATACTGTATTAAGTTGAGAATCAATAATTTTAGTTTAGCGTCTTCATTGCAAGTACAAATCTTAAACAAGCTTGGATTTTATTTTAAATACTTGTGTATACATAGATATTGGCTAACACCCTTAAGCCAATATTCTATAAGATGCCCAATATTTCTCAATATTGGGCATTGGGATGCCTATGTACCCAATATGCATTCCTAAAAATTTACTAGACTCTTCACTAGTCATGTACATTTTCTGGAATGTTACAGTCTTATGCTAAGAATGATACTCTAGGGATGTAGGTTTAGGGTATACTTTAAGGATGATTTTTCTCAAAAACTATCAAAAAAGAGATATCTAAATTCACTTAGGCCATCTCCTGCAATAATGAACTTTAAAGTTTTGCCCGAATTCATCGAAGTGATCACTCGATTCTAGGACGACAAAAGAATTTTTATTCATTTGGGAATGTTGAAATAATGCTGAACCTAAAGGAAATAAAGGATTGTCTTGATTCCCTCGGAATGTGTGGTAAAAGGAAACACCATCCATATCTCCACATCTTACTACTAGATAAGCAAACTAGTTTAAAATTGAAAGACATGTTACTACTAGTAAATGCAGATTCGCTTGAGACCCAAAGTATACCTTTCATGAAATTATTTGAATGTTCGGGGAACGATAGTTATTTTAGAAATTTTTCCAGAGGATTTTTTCGATCATATCCTCTGGAGATATACTCAGACTCTCGTCTTCTCTGTATGCTTCTTGGGAATAATGGTATTTCCTAAGGATGGAAAAATTAGATTGACACTCTGATTGTGATGGTTACAATTGCTATCTTTAGAGGGATTAGTGAAGAAAGGAAGGTTAAGATGCACTACAATATGGCCCCAATTATTCTAGCCGACATCTATCGGTCTTTGAGTCAATGCAAAAATGGGTTCTACTCTTCCAGGGTGCAACATCTTGCTTCAGTTGTGGATGCCTCAGCACTCTATTAAAACAGACGGTACTCAAACACGGGATTTGTCCAAGCCAACACAGATGAGTCCCCTTCATAACTATTATTTTCATTTAAGCATTCACAAATTCCTAATACATACTAGGAGGGAGGCGTGGGCAAAAGTGTTATATGACTTAAAAGAGGGAAACATACAATAGATGTTTAAAGAGTTTATGTCAGAGAAAATATTGGTTAAGGGGGCTACATGTCCTTTTTTAATTCTACTTGGCATTAAAGGAGTACGACCCTACAACCCTAGCAGGGTAATGCAACAATTCGGCAGAAGACAAATTTTACCTATCCAAGGAGATACGAGTTCCTTCCTCTCCGACTATAATGGGTGAGACGTGATATCACTTGTCTTATCCAAAATAGACAAGTCAGCCTAAAACTCAACAATTACAATAAAATGAGGACAATTTCTATAATAAACTCTAAAATACCCCAAAGACCTGGTTCTCACGTGTACAAACCTCAAAAGTATTACAATTGAATCAAATTAAAAATTGAAGTCCTTATGACCTTATTTATAGATTAGAATAAGATCATAAATAGGAGAAATAAAGTACGCCGAGATGACAAACAACTACCTCAAAAATCACCAAGATGCCTCGAAAAAATAAAAGAATGACAAATACAAAAAAAATCAAGGCTCGTAATCTACAAAAAAAGAAATTGTCGAAGGAAGGGGTGAGTACAAAAACACGGTACTCAGTAAGTAAATCCCTAAACACTAGCTAGATGAAATACAGGTACTCCTACGATCCCAACCTAACCTCCACAAATACAACCTGCATAAAAATCAGCCCAACCTAACAACTCACAGTTTACACCGACGTAGTTCAACAACAAAACTTAGACAAATTACATATCCTCAACAACAATACTTAGACAAATTACATGTCCTCACCAACAATATTTTAACAATTTATATAACCTTAATAACAGTACTTTAACAAATTACATATCCTCAACAACAACACTTTAATTAATTATATATACTCAACAACCTTACTCTAAAAAAATGCATATCCTCAACAACCAGTTCAATACCCATCAATCACCAATTCCACATAAAGGAATTCACAAGACAAACAAAACACAATATCAAGTTCACTAATGATAAGTATGTGCAATGCAGTGGAATGCAGTGTCAAGTATATTGATGCTTGTCTGACCTAATGATACACACCCATTGTCTCTCAGTACGGGATCCATGGGGGACATATTTTACCATGCATATGTCGCGGCGCATGATACGACCCTTGGTAATAGTAATTATTGCAGCGCGCGATACGTCGCTCGTAAGAAAGTATCCACTGCGGCGCACGATACGTTCCTCGAAATGGTACATCCTCTTTATGTTCTCATTCTCTCTCAATGCACATATTAATTTTCATTAACACGTCTCAAAATAATGAAAATTACATGTTCAATAAAACAAAGAGGATATCACCATTTTCATAGCATTGCACAATTCACAACAACATCAACAATGATTCAACAAGCCTTTCAAATAATTCTCCATTATCAACACATCACACACAACGAATTATTCACATTGCCTTTTATTACGCTTTTTTTCATCATTAGAATTAATCAATGTGGACAAGTCAACCCATCACCAATTCCCATTACTCCCAAACATATACCACAAGGAAATACACGCATTTCATACACTTAACAAGGGTTTAGAAATCCACTTGCCCGAATGAATTAAGAATTAACTCCGGGACTTGAGCCTTTCCCATTTGTGAACTTCCAACTCTAAGTAATCTATTCACATTAACAGTCACAATAAGATTTTGAAACTATAAACATCCACATTAATGTCTTTCTAGACTTAACCCAAAATTCACTCAAATATATACTCAAATTCTTAATCTTGATGCCAATAAATGTCAACTCTTTTAATTTTTTTTTCCAAATTTCATGTCTTGGGATAAGTTCCAACTTCTCCATATATTATCAACCTAATGGTATTCATATAATGTTATACCATTGTATTTAATTGTTTTATCTCAATATAGAAAAACTTTAATTATAAGTTGATGATTATAAGAAAATTGTGCACCAAAACTAAACTCATAATCATTACATATGCATACTTAAAGACGCTTGTATAAGCTAGTTAGAAGGAAATCCCAATTTATTTCATCAACAATTATTTTGCTATAATTATCCAATGATGGGCATTAAAATTTTTCTCAAGTCCAAATTAATATAGCATATACCAAGTTAGAACGATAAATTTTGCAACTCACTTTTCCCTTTAATTCCATTCCCCATGCATCATTACAATTATAATATATTATAATATTAACACTACTTCATTCACATTTAAAGGTTACAAGAATTAGGCGAGATTTCTACCTGATGCAATTGGTCATCCACCATGGTTGTCATCCGTAAAGGTTTTGCCCCTCATTTTATTTCTTAAATCAACTGTTTATTAAAAGTAAAAAAATCATTAACCTATTTTAATACATGGGCCAAGTGAAATTTAGTACTAACTTAATTATGAATTTATCCCATTAATCACCAATTTAATTCAAATACATTAAATAATAAATACATGTCAACTAATTAATTGCAGTTATCAAATAGTTCAAAATTCTCAAATGAACTTCACAAACGATTTCAAATAAACTCGGAGAACTATGAAGAGGCGTAAAAATAAGTATTTTATAATAAAATTCAAAAATGACCTTCCGGATTATTACAGATACCCTTTGTAAAGACTATTCGCTAGGAATGGGCTGGGCAGGTCTACATAAAAGAAAGCATGGCAGAAAACGGGTATAAAGCTGGGTATGTTGACGAATATAAAAATGGTTACAGGATAATCTGCGTAGTACACTTGAACTAACGCCATGCATAGGCTGAGAGATTTGAGATGTCCAACTCATGCTCCAAATCCAAGCATACAACTTTCAACAAAAATGGGACCGAAGCGAGCAAGAGATTCAACGTAGGGACCAAGAATACCTATGTAGGGAACAAGAGTTCTAGTACAAAAAATTTGAAGTCCAAAAGGCCTTAGATTTTGTCTCACAAGAGTTTACCAATTCAAGGGCATGCCTAAGGCATCTAGATTCGACCTTGGATGAGAAACATAAAACTCTTCAATTTGCACAGAAGTATTCTTAAGTCGTGTTCGCTCAGCCACACGTGGTGAAGATCAAGTATATCATCTGTGAAGAAGTAGAAAAATCGAAAGGAGGAGCGGGATCTTCAACTTTTTAATTCTCTTATTCCCCTGTGTGGGATTGATTATACTGTATTTTCAATTTTTACCTTTCCAAAAGATGTATCCCTTTTGTTAACTTTGTAATGAATACTCTAAACATTTGTGAATCTTATTTTTGGGGGATGCAACAATTTGATTTAAATGACGTAATACATCCTTCAAATCACTAGGCGTATCCTTGGTACAAAAGGGTTACATACCTATTTAAGACGCGATATATATGCTTTAACTGTTTATGTGAAATTTTTCTTTGGATGAGGACATATCTAACCCACTCCTTTTAAAAAAAATTTAAAATTCTATACAACTAATTATAACAAAATGTTCAACCAAACTTTCCTAGTCGTGAGTTTCTCAACATAAAAAAAACTAAATTCCTACTACCCAAATCCTAAACACTACCCTATCACCTCAGGAAAGCTAAAATTGCATCAAAGAAAAGAAGCAAAATTACCTTTATGGAACCGATTATAGAGGATTTGCAAAGGAAATTGCAGTTGCTTGCACAGGAAATCCAAGAGAACTGAGAAAAGAGATCAGAAGTGGAGATCGCTACCTAGTCCTTGAAGACGCAAGTGCTGCATTAGACAAGGAGTTTGTAGCTATGATGGTAAGACGCGCTATGATGGATGAAGAGACTACACGAAGAATACCCTCTTGTAGATAACATAGTTCCTGCCACTGAAGACACTTAATTGGAAGTTTTTGAAGAAGAATTTGAGGAAGAGATTTTCTATAGACCTTCTTTCCAAGAAGTCTAGCAGAGGGGACTAGAAATTAACTCTCGAGTCATATCTACAAGTATACCGCATAGGATTAGAATTCATTCTACGTGCTATGATTTATGAGCGCCTTCGGGCTGAATGCATTCTAAAACCCGTCAGGGAAATAATTTCCCAAGTTGGATCGGAGGGCGTCTACAAGGCCTATGCGTATTATCCAAACCGAAAAGGGAACACAATAGACGAATACGTGGAGTTTAAGAACACGTTCCACTTCCTCATCAAGACTGGTAGAATCATTTATATATAGGATGTAAATGTTATCCATGGATGTTACCAGCAAGATCTGAACATATCGGTCACAAAGCAGACTGTGTTTTACTATAGTTTGATTACACCTTTCAAGAAAACAATGTTGGAGATCTACATTTGGCTCTTTCAAAAGGGGGACTTTGCCCCTCTCAATAAGTATGTGGAAACATTATATCCCCTCATAACATGTAATAACCCTAAAATGGCTATGCTAAGTAATTTCTTAATGCGGCTAGAATGCCAACGATTAGACCGGGTCCACACGGATTGATGCGCGTAGAACCAGACCTCTGAACCCATAAAACAACCAAGCAAATAAATTGGTGACTTAGTTGAGCTATGAAAGGTTGGGTCCATCCATGTTGGGCACCCGAATATGAAGATTTACCCATATGAGTCTTAATTGGACTTAAAAATGGGTAATCTTAAGTTTGGAGGGTCTAGGGGTAAAATGGTCTTTTTTTCAGGCTAAGGGTAGTATCTTTATTACCCTAAATATTAAATTAATTATTTAATTAATATGGTGGAGGGGCATTTAAGGGAGAAAAGGCTGAAATTGGCCTTTGAGCAAAACCTTGCTCCACCCGGGTTCGAACCTAGGTGGGAGCAATGATTTAATTTGATTATTTTATTCGGTGAATTAATTTAATAAATTAATAATTAATGGCTGATTTAAGAAAAAGGAATATCAGATTTTTAATATTAATTATTATTTATAAATTATTTAATCTTATTTGACTAAGTCTTTCTTAAAGCCTAGCCCTAAGGAAACACTCTCTCTTACATCTATTTACTCTCACATTTATCTCTCTCTCCTTCTCATCTATCTCTCTCTCATATCACACTTTCTTTCTGGCTGCCAAACTTGAGAAAAAATATGAAAACAAAAGTTCTTCACACTTGAAGAACTTGCAGAAAAAACACACACGAGAAAGGAATCCGAAAACGTTAAGCAAAACGTAATACGGTAGTAAAGTTTTGAGTTGAAGTTTCGGTAGTTGGACGTGAATTTTTCGGAGAGGGTTCTGGACAGCTGGTCGTGTGTTGAACAACACTAAAGTCAGGTATGGGTTTCTCTACTGGAGAATTTCCTTTCCACGAATTCAACGAATTTTGAAACTAGGATTTTTCCCGTTCTTTACGAACTCCTTGTCCCTAGTATCCTTCTGATATGAATCTGCAATAGGTTAGAGATCATGTTGTTTGTATGTTTGCTGGTAGTTTAAGTATGAAGTGTTATTTTCGTGATAATGTGTTCATGACTATGTGTTTGGAATTGTAAGCATGTTAGTTTATGTCAACCGAAAGTATGTGAAAAGGGATGTTTGTGCAAATGTATGTGTAAATCATGATGTGCAAAAGTGGTGTAATGTTGCTGGATTTAATGGAAATTCTTGGCTGAATATAACCATGAAAAATATATACCTAAATATGCACCAAATGATTCATGAAACGTCCTTAGATCAAATGAACAAATGATGATAACAAGGAGCTGAAAATAGTGAACAAATTTCCAACATTTGATAGGTTGGATTCGACCAATCATAGTGGTATAATATGCAATGAAAATTTAATGTAAAAGAAGTGAAATCACTATGGATTTAACCCAAGACATCGTTACATGAAATCTAAAAAAAAATCAACAAAAAATTAAGACAAAAATGGATTGGAGGCGACTAAATTTCTTGCTTGCTGGAAATTGAAGTCTCGGCCAACTTTGAAAAAAATAAACTTCGTTTAATTTTTTTTTTTAAATGTGAGGTCATTAGGGATTGAACCCATGACCTCACCAAATGAAAATTTCACAAAAATTTTGTGACAAATATGCAAGGAACAATAGATGTGGTGAGTGGGGATTGAACCCACAACCTCTTGAATGGATGAGAGAGTTAGGAGAAAAATAAAGGAGAAAATAAATGTGGAGAGTGGGGATTGAACCCACAACCTCTTGGATAGGTAAGAAAGTTAAAAATCTACTAAAAGAAAAATAATAATCTTGTGAGGGATTGAACCCACAACCTCCTTGACTTGAACATAAAAAGAGAGGAGAAACAGAAAGGAAATATTATGGGGTTGATGCGGATCGAAATACGGTCCTCCAAATCTGAAAAATACAATTATCAAGTTTAAATAAGATTAAGTGTTGTCCAAGGGACTCGAAATCGTGTTCCCTTTCCCAATTCCGTATTGACAGATAAGTCATACGTAAGTAAATATTTAATAAATTCATCCTCTAAAGATCGAAATCAATATCTTTGCATACTTATAAGATGTGTAAGTCTTGTACCACATAATCTTGGTTAAACATGAATCACTTAGACAAACTATTAATGAAGCCTCATGGATTGTATGTCTGGACCCATAAGTCTAGCATACGTTTAAAAGTAAGTGAGCCTAAGATGTATGTGATAAAATAATGTAACCCTAGAAGGGTTAAGTAAGAGTGTGAAATACACTAAATGGCCAAGTGCATTGGCATATAATGAAATAAACATTAACGTGAAGGGGTGAGTAATTATGAAAAGCAAATATGTTATAGTTAATGAATGAGGTGACAATATGATAAGAGGCTAATGTGAAAGATGAGAGCAATCTCAAATGAGACTAAGTAAATGTTACCAAAACGTACTCACTATGAGAGTGTTTTGTTAATCAAGAGACCAGTATCTATGAAGACTCTAATTAAAAAATTGAATTCAATGCATACTTAATAATAATGATAAGATGACATATCACATAATTATCTATGATGTCGTCATGCTAGAAGCCAGCTTCCATGATGTGTGAGTTGAATGTAATGGAACTTTATACTGAGCACCGATAGGTTAGCTATGAGCGGTGATGCCTTCCTTCAGGGAGGGCGGAGGTTCACGTAACCCTCATGAGATGAGACTGTTCGGCATGCCGAGTAGGGATCTAGCAGGGTATAATTCCCTATATATGCTAGCATGTTTTGGTTCACTTTGGTCGGTGATTCCACCTCTTTTCTGTGTGGGGATTACACGCTGGATTTCATGATGCTCACATGATCTATGTCGGTTAAGGTTAAAGTTCCCAAAGAAAGAATGAGGCCAGCCTCAAAGAATAGACATAATAAAATGAACGATAGTAAAGGTGTTAGGATAGGATAATGAAGAGGTGAGCTAGACTTAAGTAATGACACTAGGTTATTCTTGTTCATTGTACAACAAACCCGATGAGAGTCTTAAACTACATCCTAGGTATGACTGGTGTTTGCACTAATATATGAAAGAATGAAAATGAAGTACGTATAATTGAATGAAGCAGACTCTAGGTTTTCTAAAGAAGGCTCCCTAGTTTAGGTCCCATATGTTGAGCCCTCATTTGGGGAAGTCATAATGTCAAGTCCATGATTTCAAGGGCTCATGGCATATGAAAGAATGATGTGAACAATCTGATATGATGTGTGTAATATGTTATGTGCTGTTTGTGAAATGATAAGTATGATGATGCATGTTACTCTCATGGCATGACTTTTCCTAATTCAAATTTGGAAAGTCCACTAACTTGAATTTCCATAATTCATATCGTTAGGAGAGATCTCTTCTTAATAATGCATATCCTTGGTGTGTTCTTGCATATACCCATACTTAGTACAAGTGTGTACTACTCCCATACAACTCTATACCTTTAGGTGCAGGTGTAGGTGCAGGCGGACGCTAAAGTTTACGATATGATGTTGTAGCTATCGAAACGTGGATCATTCATCCAAACTTGGAAGGCTCTCATGCTTTCGAGAACACTTTCCCATTATATTCTAGCTTAGATATAGGTTTGAGTTAGTGGAGTATGTTCCACTAGCATTTCTTTCCTATTTAATTTCGGACATCGTATTGGTGCCATTTTTGCAAGTATACACTTAATGCAGTATTGAACTATTTCTTTCATTTGATGATTTTAATATTATGTGGTTGATTTTTAATGTTTATGAGTTTAAGTAGAATGTCTTATATGTATGTTAATTAACAAAAAGTTCAAATTTACTACTAAAATTAACCTAGATGAAGTAAGGATAACGTATGTAGGCTTGTCTGTGACCTCTCAAATTTCAACGACGCCGGTCTCGTCAGAGGTCTAGACTCTGGTCGTAAAATAAGAAAAATTTGGAAATGTTGCCCCTACTATGATGCCACTAATCACAACATTTGAAGGTGCCTCGGGTTTTTCTATGAAATGGAATCACTCGTCAACATGGTAAAGATTCAAGTTGAGTTTGTTCCTCGTGTGTATTACAAAAGATGGAGGAACTTTTTAACTTTTAGAGCTTCATTGTGTGTTTTCCATTTTCCTTGTGATCATCAAAATGAATGAATGAAATAAGAATTTACTTTTGTATTCAAACTGCGTAGAGCCTGGATTCTCTTTGAAGGATATGTAGACAGCCTTTCAAGGCCCAAAACACACTCCTTTTTAAATTTTCTTTTCCCCTTTATTCTATACGGGAAAAATTGAGTTCAAATCAACAGACGTAATGAGATGCCCCAAGAATACATCAAACTTAACACAATTTAACCTTTCTGAGAATGCCTCAAAATTTAAAATGAGAATATTCTTGCTTGTCAAAAAATTAATCTCCATTATTCATTGGTTATCAAGACTTCAAAAAAAATGACATTTATGTGTTTACATGCTCTTTATATGATATTTTACATGATTTATCTTGAACTAAAACTAACAAATTTTCCTTTGCGTTTTTTTCGTTCCACATTTACTTAGAACTGATCTGTGTCATTAAAATTGTCTGATTATGCATATTTCACAAGATCTAAAGGCCCTACAAATTATTTCCACAGTCAAGGTTCACAGAAGGGATAAGCAACCATGGGTGATAACAATGAAAAATTCAGCCTTACTGACGTTGTGGTGGTTCAAACCGCCATCGCGATCAGAAGGAATTAATTAGGCAGTTCATGCAAAAAATTGCCGAGATGAGGGTTGATATTAAGATAGGGCAAGATCTGTATCCTTTGACTTTTACTATGAATGCTCCAACAGGCAGAAAACCTCACCTTCATTTTTCTCCTTCAAGCGTGGAACATCCCAAAATCCATATTTCAGTCCTGCTCATAATCCCTCAATAATCGACTTAACAACCCAAAAACCTACATATTCCTCCTCCTCCTATAATACTCCACACCCTCCTCAAAATATCAATACTCAAATGCCACCTCCCCCTCAAAATGCCAACCACCCAACCGGTCCACCTCCTTAAAACCAAAACTCATACAACCTGGAAATTTCCCTCCGTCACCAAAATCAACAAACCAACATGTAGAATTTTCCTCAAAATTATCGATCCCCTCAAAACAACTAGAGTCTCTCCATTTTCCCACCCCTACAACAAAAAGCCTCTTTCAGAATTCCCGTCCCCAATGAGCATGACACCAATGATTCCGAGCAGGACCATTATGAGGAATGAGAAAAAGAGTGGAAGTCAAGCGAATAGGACACAAGTTGGATATGAAGGAACAGATCCGAAATACAATGAAAGTGTTGTAGTGTATTCCTGAGGCCGCCAGTTTGAGTTATGACGATTTGTGTATTCATCCGAATTTAGACCTCCCGGAAGGGTTCAAGGTGCCAAAATTTGACATTTTTAGAGGAATAGGGATCCCTTAGAGCATTAAGGGCCTACTGTGACCAGCTCATGGGAGTTGGGAGAGATAAAGCATTACTAATACGGCTTTTCAACCAAAGTCTTAGTGGAAAGCTCTAGAATGGTTACATGTCATGAAACAATACAATGGCCTAGATGGAATTCCCTGACTAAGGATTTAGTCAAGCAATTCGTCAAAAATGTGGAGATCATTCTCGATCATTGTTCCTTTGAGAAAATAAAGCATAAATCAAATTTAAACTACAAATAGTTTGCAGGTAGATGGCTAGAGTTTAGACTCCTATGTCTGAGAAAGAAATCATCGAAGTATTTATGCATGTTATAGAACCCGAATATTATGATAGAATCATGTTGCTCATTGGAGCAATGTTTTCTGAGATACTGTACAATCTCATATGTTTAACAAACTATACTAAGGCTTAAGTCGTAGACCAAAGTCCTAAAGAGGTATACATATGAGGTGAAGGTCCTAAACTAAACATCCTAACTCTAAACTATTGTTCTAGTACTAAAAAGTCAATTCACGATAACCCTAAGACCCACCCAAGTACCGATGAAATGAACCAAGGAAGAGTCCAAAAAGCAGTCAAAAACAACTTGTGTTGATGAGACCCATTGGCGGATCGTCGATGGAATAATGCCCTTTCAATGGGAGTCGTGAGTCCAAATTGGTATCTATAGACTTGTACCCCAAAACAAGCCTCTTTCCCAAATGACGAGTGACTAATAGGGTCCATCAATGCATCGATGCCCCATCAGTAGGGACTCGTCGATGAGACTACTTCCACAACCTTAATATGGCTAATGTGGGGGTTATTAGTTAATCCCTTAGTAAACCCCTAATTAATACATCAGTTAGTTATTTAATTATATTAAAAGATATTTAAACATTTAATTAACTCTTCCACCTCATAACTCCCAATCAAAAATAAAAACCCACTTTCCCTCTCTAAAAAAAATGTTGTCTCTAACCCACCATTGAAGAACAAGAAAGAACTCAAGCTACGGAACTCAATATACACTCTTTTTCACATCAAAATCATGGAATAACATCATTGAAGGTATGGGGATGTTGATTCATACATTAGTTTCTCCATGAAGCCCTTTAAAGCTTATTTCGAAATTGATAATGTGACAAAAAACTAGCGTTGTTTATCTAGCCATGGGTTCACACCAAAACTATTCTCTTTATGTTATGTGTTGTATAATATGAATGTATTGAGACTAATTCATGGTTTATACTGTGAAAATCTTCCAACAATCCATGTGCACCCTATGACCTAATTTCATGAATGTTGATGGATGAATTTAGTATATGTGAACATGATTTATTGTAATTGATGATTATCTAGTCATTGAATGTTTCTTTCATGTCTATTATGATGTATATAGGAGTAATTTTTACATTAGATTGTTGACCTTGAAAAAGGGGGTAAATTCAAGGGTTTGTATATATGTGGGAGAATGTTGTATATGAAATTTGAATTTGCTTGCAAGGTACATGGCTTATGAAAGGATACAAATAAATAGTGTTGGATGGTCTCCACTCTATTGAACCTTACATATTATGTGGTATGAATTATGTATAGTGAGGCTAATCTATTTTGTTGATTGAAAGTATAGTTCTCATGAGAACACCAAGATTGATATTGTGAAATTTCTACTCACATATGTATGTTTATTATGATGAAAATGTATTCTCACCTAATGAATCAAGATCTTTATGTTGAATTGTATTTAATGAAGAGGGAATACTTCTTCACACATGAATATACAAATAGAAAGACTAATTGTAGAAAGTTGGGAAATTATACTAAGCACCAAAAGGATATGACCAATGAGGAAAAGACCCTCCCGTTAATGCAAGAGGTTGGGTTATCCTAGGTATAATCATAAGATGGGGACTACTCCGTTAATGCAATAGGTAGAGTATCTAGGAGAAATCTCCTTATTCCTTAACTATATGACCCGTAGGACTTAGCTTATGAATCCACATAGTAGCTACTATGTAGGTTTTACCTTGGCAAGTAGAACACCTTTTTCAGTTTTGGGCTTTATGACACTGAATTCCATGTAAATCTCATGGTCTATATCGGTTATGGTTGATCTTTCCTAAATAATTAAGTAATGAATGAAGTATAAACTATTCGATGATATTCTAATAGGCTTACTAAGTAGAAGTGGGGGTATGGGACTTCACTTGTATATTGCACTAGTAGGCTTAGAAGGGTGTTGTGGGAGGTTCTTTGTAGTTATGAAATGATATGAGAACATATATGTTGAATGGGTAATGGTTATAGTGAGCATATTCCTCTATTAAAATGTGGTTCATGATGTATGTGCTTCACTTATGATTAGGAATAGAATATAAATTAATGTGTGTGTGGCAAAGGTGGTTTCTAAGGGAGGCGTGGTGGGATTGGTATTGTTGGATTCTGAGTCCACAGTGCACAAGCGGACTTTAGGAAGTGCGAAAATCACACCTTTATTGTAATTGGGCATTATCGGGGCTTTTGCCTATGTGTTGTGTTAATGATATGTAAGACTTTCAAAAACTTCAAAAATGCATAATTTCATATAAGTGTCCCTTTTTCATGTTTTAAAGGTTTTTTTAAATACATTTCTCCATACTTAGTTCAATGATTGTACCAACCCTTTTCTCTTTTTCTATTATGAGTATAGGTTCCGACTAATTGGTTTGCTTCTACATCCTTGAAGAAAGCTTGGAATTCTTATCTCCAAGAATTGTGGTAGGTCCTCAAAGATCTGAGGACTAGTGCACTTGATTCGACTTTATGATTTCTGTATTGATGTAATAGACTTAGTAGTATTTCTTATGTACTTTTGTTATATAAGACTATTGTGTCTAAAGGGCTAAGAACCCTATTAGGTGGTGTATGTGTGAAGATGGTACCAGATTCCTACTATTTTTCTTTACGAAAATGAAGTTTGAACTTCTATTGTAAAAAATATTAAATTTTGGATTATTTCGAGTTCATTATAAAGTAATGATTAATCTAAGGGCTTGTATAAGACCTCATCCAGGTCGAGTACGCGGGTATAATATTAGGTTTGATATCACACACACCACATCTAGTAATTTCTTATTCATACTTGTGAAGTGCGCCACATTTATGAGTAGGAGGCTATCCGATGATTAGAAAATTTTCATTTCTTCATTAATATATTGTCGTGCTTGAAGTCTTAAATTTATTTGATCTTTCTCTTATAATCATTTTTGTGATTATAGGAAATGAATACAAGAAGGACAAACGCTAGGAGGGCCGAAGAGTAGAATGTGAGTGAGGCGGTTCCCCTTCAAACTCGTCAAAACTTTCAAGTCCCTATTAAAGAAGGTGTTATGTCCAATCTGAATATAAGAGCTGACATCCATAGTTTTACTCAAGTGTTGTCCACCCAAGTTTCTAGGGACATCAGGGTGCAGGTGAACCCAAATGTTAGCACAAACACTTCAATGATAAGGGATTTCACAAGGATGAATCCCCCTAGTTTATTTAGCCCCAAAGTGGAGGAGGACCCCTAAAGTTTCATTGATTAAGTGTTTAAAGTTATATATAATTTGGGTGTGTCCTTCCAATAAAAGGCAAAACTAGCAGCCTATCATCGACTCCTAACCCCTCAACAGGCAGAATGGTTGTTGGATCGCCTAGACACTTCTTAAGAATCGAAACTTTAAGACCCAAAAATGAGTAAGGGTGTCGAGAGAATAACATGTTTTTATTAAGGTTATAAGGTCCTAAAATGAATTATAATATGGTTTAGAAGTAGTGTGTAAAGTTTGAAGTGATTTGGAAGTCTAACGTCAAGGGACGACCAAAACGTTCGACGACTAGTCGCCTATGTGCCTCATCTGTCCACGCGTGTTATATACTTTATTTCATGATATTATTAAGTCTTAAGATGATTTATAATGATTTTTAAATATGGTATATGGAGATTTGAGAAGTTTGGAGGTCAAACGACCAAGAACGTCCAAGGCGTTCGAAAGATAGCCCTTAAGACGCTCAACGTGAGTCACAATGGGTCCTAGCCTGTTTGGACGAGTTGCAGGTGTTTATTTGGTTGAAACTTATTTTGAATGTCTATAAATTGTTAATTTTTGTATTAACGTTAGAAATTTTTGGGTACGACTTCTAAAGGGCCCCGCAAAAGGCCCCACAAGAAGGACCTATGCCTGGTCGAGTTGGTCAATTAACGGCCTGTTGGTGAGGTATCATAGATTGGTACTTATATTGGGAAGTTCGCCACACAAAATTTTCTAAGGACCATTCGACGGAAGCCAAAAGATGGCCCGTAGCCAGACCTACAGCCAGTCAATTGCTCCGTCGATGGTAGTCTGCCCTGCCTGCTTCTGTTTCATTAAAGGGGTGACTAGGAAATTCACCCAACGTTCCAAACTGACTATATTAGGTTTATATAGATACTTTTGGGTGTATATAAGTAATTTAACACGTGAAATTAACAATCCAAAATCTGCTCACATGATTAAAGCTTTTCCCTCCAAAATATTCTGTCTAGAAACCACCATTCTTTGTGAAGCTCAAAAACATCTTGGATCTTTGATTTACATGTATGAATCATAAAGTTTTAGAGATTTTAATATAAATAAAGGTATGGTGATCCTTCATCTCTAGTTATCCTTCTATCTAGAGAGTTAGTCTCAAAGTTTTCAAAGACAAAAATATGATCAAGTTCTTGTTCTTCATTCTAGCCATGGGTTCTTTCTTAAATTTATTTCAAAATCATAATATGAATATATTTATGACTATATACTTATTTGGACATGATTTTCAATCCTATTGCACGATGAACCCATGCATCTTTCACAAACCCAATTTTAGCCTATGTATGACTTTATGATCTTGATCTTATGCATGTCGATTTGTGATTCAATAATGTTAATATTATTATGTCTACTGTCAATAATGTATATTTATGATAAATAATTGATGAATTACCTATGTGAATCAATGCAAGAAGGTTTGAACATGCCTAGCCTAGTCTTCATTATGATCACTATAATGTGGGTCCTCAATTGATTAAAAATGGATTTCGATTATGTTATGGTTTTTGTAGGTACTGTTTTAGGTTAATAGCATTGTTGAATTGTGGATATAAATCTTGTATGATCAAATTAAAGAGGGCTTGGGTTTAATTGATCTAGGTACTTTTAGTCTATCAAGTAGTAACTTGTGATCTTGATGTTAGGTTAGTTGTTATATGAATTGATCATGGTTAATTGTTTATAGTTGTTGACTATAACGTAATATGAGTATGAATTATATGTAATGGATCTAATATGGATCAATTCATTATAGTTTGAATAGGATTTAACTATGTAAACTTATCTTCCATGAATTTCTAATGTGGAGCATGCTTATAGTGAATTCGATCTTATTGGCAATTGTAGTAGTGTCTCATCTAGACTAAGATTTCATAATCTACTGCCTAGAATGTACTTTATTGGTAAAATATGATTGATGATTAATACTTTGGGAAAATTAATAAGATGGCCTATTCTCTCTACTCTACATTGAATTGATAGTTTATTGCCTACGATAGTAGCTTGATCTTGAGGTGTTTTAAGCAATATTTCGATATAATTAAGTGTATGAAAAGATACTGCCTTGGATTGATGTTATTGATGAAATATGAAATATAATCCATGCAAATGAAAAAGGTTGCTCGTCTATGCCCTTCTTCATTCTAGTATGTTAATGTATTTTACTAGTTGTAACGTGACCTTGTAGTGGCTTGGGCTTAACTTCATGTATGATTATGTTACCTTTAGATACTTCCCTATACTTGATTTATTGATAAAAGAGTAGTAATGGTCAATGATGACCAAAGGCTAAAACATTGTTAAGAATTCCTCTACTTTTCTACTTCTCTATTTCTTTATAGTAATATTGATGAAGCCTTGTATGCCATTGTGTTGTATGGTCCACTTATAGTGGAGGTGTTTCCTTTATTGTCATTATATATTTGTTGACCATTTCCATGAAGGTAAATTGATGAATATATAAATATGTGCCAATGATGATACTATGTGAAGTTTATGCCTACTTTCCTATTCTAGTTGTGATTTAGGATGCATGGCTATTGTGTAAGCATGTGTATATCCATGTGAGGGTAAATTATAGGTGCTTCCATTGATGATTTAAAAATTGTTAATAATCCCCTACCTATGTACCCCTATGTGAATGCATGAATAACATAATTTAGGAGTCTTAAGTGTAACATGTAGTTAACTTGTCTCCTATGATATTGTGTGTTGTATGTTCTATACTTGATAGAGTATTATGGGCTAAGAGGGTGGCTGCCTCAATGTGTTATTGATAGCCATTATGTGATCATGTTGACCAATGTACACACACACCCAGTTTATATGCATTTTACAAGTAGTATAAGTCATGGTGCCTAAATGAAAGGTAGTTTTCATATTCACTAGTGTCTACTACTATGCATGCTAACATGATGTCTATGATGTTAAGTATATGATATGATTAAGTTTGAATGTGCATAGTGTCTTGGAGTGTTGATATTGAAGGATTGCTCATATAGGTACATATATGGATTTAAGCATTGATATATCAACATGTTTGACATTATGTGTTATGTGAAAGGTTTGCTCACATATAAACGCACACACATGTATGATGGTCTAGTAACTAGAGGTCTTTAAGAGGGGTGCCGAAGAATACTCTAAACTAGATAGGTGTCTGACTATGCTATAAACATATGAGAATCAAATATTCCAAGCCTATGTTTTATAAATAAATGTAATAAAGGCTTTACAATAAAGGGAACCTAGGTTGGCACTGAGTGAACTTGACATTGAGAGGTGTTGACTTTCCTTTGAGGAAGATTCACCATTTGTACCTTATAGAGTGTTGACTTACTTTAAAGGAATACTCACCTATGGAACCACATGAGGTGTTGACATTCCTTTGAGGAAGATTCACCAAGCTTTCTCATGAGATGAGGCCCCAATTTCTCAATGGCATGTAAAGGGAATACACCTATCTCTTAGTTCCATAAAATATGCTTTCCACATAAGATCTAGAAATGTGATATCACTAACGATGCTAGGATATAGGTTAATATTTTACCTTGGATAGGTATGAACACCTTCGATTGGTTTAAGTCTCTACAACACCTAACTCAATGTTTATCACCCATGGTCTTAGTATCGGTTAAGGCTATACTTTCGCTAAAGTAAAATGGACAATGGAATTAATTGAATAGGATCATAAATAGGAGGACATTAGGTAAGTTACTTAGTATAGGTCGAAGTAATGAACCCATCTAGACATTGCACAAGTAGCTCCTTAGGAAGTCCTGGGAAGGTGACTTAATGTGTATGTTTATGACTATGTCCATAATAATGACATTGTAGTATTGGTCTACTTGTTATGAAGATGTGCATGATATGAGTCTTTATGGATGATGTTGATCTTATTGCCTATATGATTAAGGTCTTTCTAGACACAAATGAAGTGGTCTCCTTTTACCATGTTGATATATGACTTGGATGTAAAGTCTTGTGGTCTCATGATAGGTTTACTATGTATGTGTAAGGTTATAAGGCCTTACATATACGTTTCACTAGTAGACTTAGATAGGGGTCATGAGTTAGGCCTTCTAAGGCTCTATGTGAAAGTAAAATAAGTATATGTGCATAATGACTAGGAGTTTACTGTAATGTCCTTTTTGTCTTGACTTAAGTATGTCTAAGTTGCATTATACATCTATGATGGTATGTGTTGGCTTGTGTAAGTGGTATGTATGGTTTTCCTTGTGGTCCTAAGCTGATGCATTGCACCAAATATCACCAAAGGTTTACTTGGGAGGCTAATGAAATAAAAGAAGGAGTTCACTATTAAGAAGAATGAGCTCACTATAAGGTGACCTCAAATGGGACTTAAATTTTATATGTCATTTTCTATGATGTTTGGACTTTGAATATGCTTACATGAAGTATGTGAATGACATAAATTCTATTCTTTGAAGATTTATAAAGATTTACTCAAAAAGGCATGAAGTATAATTTCAAGAAAATGTCCCTTTTAAATGCATGTTTTTGCATGGTTTCCATGTTTAGTGCATTCTTGTACTAATCCCATTCTTCTAAACTTTTTACACAAAGTGTAGGGTATGGATTCTTAATAGATGTTTATGATTGATCAGCTTGATATGTGATTCCCAAGCTCAAGGAAAGGGCTCCTTCGAGACCCTATTATAAGTTCTATACATATATCGTCTGATCGCCAAGTCATACTTTACTCGATTGCATTTTATTGGAATTGAGATAATACCCCAGAAAAATTTGACTAAGTTCCAAGGATTCCCTACTCATGTTTTAATGTAAAATGTTTCAAGATTGTATAGCTATGTCTTATGTTTTAACAGTCGTGTCCGTAATGTATTCTAATGTTGTTATGTCGAAGATTATAAAGAGACTTAGGGTCTAAATATGTCTTATGACTTATATTTTTTATATATACGAAGTGACGTTTCTAGCATACGATGTGTTATGAAAAGTTTTAAATTTTCCGCTAAATTTACTATGTCAATGCGATGAATGATAACTATGGGCTTGTATAAATTTTCAAGTACGCCATGTTACTTCTAGTGGTGCTCCCCGATTGTGACACAAACAGGAGACACTGGATGAACAGAAGCCAAGTCATTTGGTAATTTTGGTTCATAAGCAACATTCCCTACACGATGTAAGATGTCATAAGGATCTATACACCTCGGACTACACTTCCCTTTCTTACCAAACCTCAACACCCCTTTAATGGGTGATATCTTCAGGTAAACTTGATAACCTACCTCAAATTCAAGATCTCTCTTCATGTTATCCGCACAAGATTTTTGACGACTGTAAGCAGTAGCCAATCTATCCCTGATCATTGCCACCATTTCCACAGACACCCTCATGTATGATCTCAGGGCCAAGGATGGAAGACTCTCCTACCTCAAACTACCCAACTGGGTACCTACTTATCCTGCCATATAGTACTTCAAAAGGTGTCATCCCAATATTTGAATGGTAGCTATTATTATAATAAAACTCAATCACTGGAAAGTGATCATCCCAACTCCGCTTGAAGTCATTAACAAATTCTCTCGGCATGTCTTCAAGGGTCTAAATCGTACGCTCTGCTTTTCCATCCGTCTAGGGATGAAACGCTGTACCGAGCTTCACCTGTGTACCCAATCTATTTTGGAAAGATCTCCAAAAGTGAGAAGTGAACTGTGCTCCCCTATCTCAATTGATAGATAAAGGAATCCAATACCACCTCACTATCTCATCAATATAGAGCTTGGCATAATCTTCGCCATGTAAGTAGACTTCATAGGTCTGAAGTGAGCACACTTAGTCATTCTATCAACAATGACCCGAATGGAATCATGCAATCTCCTTGTCCTGGGCAGACCAACCACAAATCCATATTAATAGCCTCCCACTTCCACGTTGGAATCTCAATCCACTAGGTGATACCTCAAGGCTTAAGGTGTTTGGCCTTAACCTGTTGGAAAATGGGGCACTCCTCCACAAACTTAGAAATATCTCTCTTTATACCATCCCACCAATAGATCTCCTAGAAATCATGACACATTTTGGTGGCACCTGGATGAATGGAATACCTTGATCCATGAGCCTCTACAATAATGTTAGTTCTCAGATTATCAATATTTGGCACACAAATTTTGCCCTGGTATCTAAGCACACCATCCTACCCTAGGGAGAATGATTCATTCATCTTAATCAACACTGAGTCTTTCAATTCCATGAGCACTGGTCGAGATGCTGCTAATCTTTAACATCTATAACAAATGAGGATTCAGAACTGGAAGGAACTGAAACATCTCCACTTAGTGTTTCTACCAGCCGTACACCTAACCTAGCCAATTGGTGTACCTCTTTAACTAGATCCTTCCTCTCACCATCAAAATGAGACACACTTCCCATGCTCAATCGGCTCAACGCATCAGCCACAACATTGGCATTACCTGGGTGATAGTGGACACTCATGTCATAATCTTTGAGTAGCTCTAGCCATCTTCTCTAACGAAGATTTAACTCTTTCTATGTAAAAACATATTAAAGACTTTTATGGTCAGTAAATACATACACATATACACCATACAAATAATGTCTCCAAAGTTTTAACGTGAACACACCAACAGCTAACTCAAGATCATGACTAGGGTAATTGTTCTCGTGGATTTTTAATTGTCTTGATGCATATGCAATCACCTTGCCATCTTTCATAAGAACACATCCCAAACCTACTTGGAAAATCTCAAAATACACCGCATACCCTTCACCACTCCTTGACAACGTGAGAACTGGGGCCAAAGTGATTCGGTCTTTGAGATATTTTCACACTTTTTAGATCACTCAAACTTTGACTTCTTCTTTGTTGAAGAAGTTAATTGAGCAGCAATCTCAGAAAATCCCTCAACAAACCTGCAATAATAATTATCCAGATCCAAGAAACTTCAAATATCGGTAGGAGTGAGGGGTCTCGGCCAATTCTTCACCACCTCAATTATTTTTGGATCGACCTCTACACCCTGATCGGTCACAAAATGACAATGGAAGGTCACTGATCTCAACCAAAACTCACATTTGCTAAACTTTGTATACAACTAATGTTCCCTGAGTACTTGCAATGTCATTCTAAAATGTTTTTCATGCTCTTCTTTGGACTTTTAGAGTATATGAGTATGTGATCTATGAATACTATGACAAAAGAATGAAGGTATTCACAGAAAACTATATTCATAAGGTCCATAAATGCGGTTGGTGCATTAGTGAAACCAAATGACATGAAAAGAAACTCATAATGACCATACCTAGTATGTAAAGCAGTCTTAGGAACGTTCTCTTGTCTCACCTAAAGTTGGGGATAACCTGACCGAAGATCTATTTTAGAAAAGAAACTTGAACCTTAAAGTTGATCAAATAGATCATCGATTTTTGGAAGAGGATATTTTTTCTTTTTAGTGACTTTGTTGAGTTGCCGATAATCGATACACATTCTAAGAGTTCCATCCTTTTTCTTGACGAACAACACTGGAGCGCCCCATGGGGATATTCTCGACTGGACGAAGCCCTTATCGAGAAGATATTTTAACGGCAAATTCAACTCTTTGAGTTCAGTAGGAGCCATTCTACAGGGAGGAATGGAAATTTATTTGGTGTTGGGATCTAAGTCAACACCAAAATCAATTTTGCATTCAGGAGGAATTCTCGGTAAGTACTTCGAAAAGACATTTTGAAACTCATTCACTATGGACACAGAGTCTATGGAAAGAACCTCATGCTCTAAGTCATTGACTCTTACTATGTGGTATAAATACCTCTTAGATAATATCTTAATGGCTTTAAGATTGGAAACTATTTGGCTTGTTAGATTTGAACAACTCCCTTCCCATTCCATCTCTAACTCATTTGGAAAGTAAAACCTCACTACCCTATTTCGGCAGTTTATGGTAGCATAACACTTATGGAGCCAATCGATACCCAGAATTATATCAAAATCAAGCATGGTTAATTCTATTAAATCAGCATCGGTGACTTTATCAAGAATAGTTATTGGATAATCTCTATATACTCTTTCAACTCTAATGTTGTCTCCTATGGTAGTACTAAATAGAAAAGGCTCATGCAAAATCTCAGGAAGCAAGTCAAAACAAAAGACAAAGTAGATCTTGGATCTAACAATGCATACACAGGAGAAGAGAACACATGCAACAAACCAATGACCATATCAACTGACTTCTCCTGCTCCTCTATACCTTTGAAAGTATAGATATGTTCCTCTGGGGAACCTCGACTGCAGCAGTAGGATTAGGATGAGGCTGAGTATCTGCCTTGGACTGATTTTTCGCATTTGGGCAGTCCCTAATCATGTTCCCACTCTTACCGCACCCATAAAATCTATTAAAACCTACCATGTACTCACCTCTCTGCACATTACTACACTTACCACACATCTATCGGTCACGCTGGCCATTTTTATCATTGCCTTTATTGGAATTAGTGTTCTTCGAAGGAGTAGGATTACCTGAGCGTTTGTTCCCCTTCTTGAACTTGGGCCTATCTCAAACTCTAAACAAATTATTACCGGTGCTCGAACCGGACTGATCTGAGGGCCTAGAGTTCTTGATCTCTCAGCTTCTCTTCCTCCAACGACTATCCTCAACCTGTTGTGCATCATCCATCAACCTATCAAGGTCCATGTTATCATGTAAATTCTGTTCCCAACATTACTCTTGTAAATCTTCCGACACACAAGTCACAAACCTACTCATCTTATCCATGCTACTGGACACCACAAAAGAAACATATTTTAAAAGCTTAACAAACTTCAAGGATTATTCTCTGACTGACATACCTCCCTGTGGTAAGATGATGAATTCCTCAACCTTAGCCTCTCTCTATTCTCTGGGAAAGAAAATCTCCACGAATGCAATCTTAAGAACGTCTCAAGTGATGGGGACTCCTCCTGGTGCTCAACCATCTCCCCACATCCTGTGCCACACATGAGTCACATCTTTGACTTGGTATACAGCTAACTCAACCTCTTCCTCTTCACTAACACCCATAGCACAAAGAATCTTGTGAAACTCATCCACAAACTCTTGTGGATCCTCATTAGTCTTGGACCCATAGCAGACCGGAGGATTAATTCTGGTAAAATCCCTAAGTCTACTAGCCATGGTGGTAGCATGTGGGTTCTCCCTGGGAGCACCCTCTCTAATGGCTTGTGTCGTGATGACCTTTGTCTGCACAGTGATGGCTTGGAACATCTGTAACAGTGTCTCCCTCACTTCTCTATCCATCATCGCAAATGGGTTGGCAGACACTTATACTTCAGTAGCTGGGACTTGAGGAGGAGCTTGGTTGCCTCCAGCAACCGCTTCTTCGACTATTCTGCTTGTGTTTCTTCTTGTGTTTCTTCTTGTGTTCATTTTCTACATGTATACACAATAAGGATTTAGACACTAGAATGACACAAAATGTCAATGATCTACACAGTAGATAAAAAGTAGAAGAAATGAAAATTCCTAACATTACATAGTCTTTAAGTCATGATTGTGGTGCACTTCACAACCATAAGTTAGAAACTACGTAACATGGTTGTGTTGAGCATTAGTTCCAAGGTAATTTAGTCTCATGATTTGATACCAAGTCTATCACACCCCAAATTCTTGAATCCGAACACAACCAGCTTCGTTAACCTCTCAAAGATCGCAGACAAGCATCTTCTTAGCTTTCATCACAATCATAAAGTTAAATTTACAAAGAATTTAGAACTTTTAAACTTAATGAAGTGTACTTATACTTCATATAATTTCTACATAAGAGTGATATACTAATAGCTCAAACTAAAGCAACCATCTATTAAAGATTAAACAATTGAAATAGAGAATATAATAATGATAATAGTTTGCCAATCGACCATATTACAAATGCTTGAATAAATGTTTGAAATGAAACGCTAGGGAATAAATCCACCAGCGATGTCTATTGTACTAAATCTATTATAATAATGTGTAGCATCCTACCAATGTCTGGAGATTGCTAATCCAAACTGCTTCGTCGAATCTTCAATCTTCTTTAGAACCTGCACCTATAAAAATAATATTAAAATATGGAGTTAGTACACACTTGTAATAAGAATGAGTGTATTCACATAAACACATAAGTACTATGCATGATCAAGGAAAGCTCTTCCTAAAGCAACATGTCGTTTCTGGAAAGCTAAGTCACTTTACTTTCTTAAATCGTTATTTATTATACATGTTATGAATATGACATATACTAATGCAATTAAGGAATACAACTCATTTTATATATGAACATTAGACCTTGGAATCATGAACATAATCTTAGAACAACTTAAACAAAACATAAGAAATTTTCTCCCTTAGGTCGGGTGCTCTTCCCTCCCTCCTTAGTTTATTTCAGTCTTTTTCTTCTTTCTGTTATGTAGTTCAATGATCTCCTTTGATCTTATGTTTTACATACAAGTGCAGTGATTCATTATAGTCCCATACATGCAATGAAACGAATAAGTAATCCAAAAGACTAAGGAAATGATTTGGCTACCTTACATACAAGTTATATTTCCATTCTTATTAAATTGGGAATGAATGTATTTATAAGACAGTCTTTATTGGCTATGCCCATTAATTGGTTTTCAACCTAATATATGGATCTTTGAGGCATATATTCACACTCCAATATTGGAATAAACCACTAACTTGTTACGACTTCATTGTTATCAAACACTGGTGATTGACATTCTTAAGCTCTTACTTACTTAGCTCACTTTGAACTAACGTTTCTACTTCTTTGATCAGTTGTTCACTGTGAACATACGACTTTCATTATTTCTTATTTTTTTTTAAAGAATTCTTTAGCATTAACGGAAGTAGATCATGCGAGCTTACATGAAATCTAGTTTCTCCCCCACACCGAAAAGGGGTGATTCACCTATTAAGTTGAACCAAGTTCAGTGTCTACCCCATACCAAAAAGGGGGGTTCACCAACAAAAGTGAAACCATGTTAGTGTCTTCCCCACACCGAAAAGAGGGGTTCACGGTTAAACTGACCCAAATACTTTCCTGAGCTTTAACCGACATAGATCATGTGAGCTAAACATGAAATCCAGTGTCTTCCGCACACCGAAAAGAGGTGGAATCACAGGACAAAGTGAAACCGAACTTCCTAGCATTCTTAGGTGGAGGCATTCACTAGCTAGTTCCTCTATGTTGGCAAACATAGTTCAAAGACTAGGAGACACAGAGACCCTGGTCCACCTGGGTGGTAATCATATCTCATGAGGCTTACATATGCTGGCACAAAATCATTTATCGGTGCAAAGCTCAGATCTATTTTACTTTATTATCTCTTAGAGTTGACTCAAACATTATGGAATTTTTCTTATAGTTATGAGGTTTAATTAACTCTGTGAATGACTGTTCATCCCTTTCTTTGCATGATGAATATGAACTTAAGTCTTACATTATCATCATGGTGCGTGTGAGACTTGTCTCACGGACTTTAGCACCCTCTTATGTGAGTATTTTTGACATAATCGATTAAGACTAATTGAGACTTGTATCACTTCTTTTAAAACTCTATTCTACGTCAATTTCATAACTTGAGATTTTAGTTATTCATTACTCACCTTAACTTGTTCAACGTTTATTGGTAGTTTTGTACAATTATATATGAAAGTTATAACTACTTATTCAATGCTATTACGTTCACAAGTTGGTGTGGATAGAGTATGTTGGGACTTGTCCCATTGATTGCATACCCTATGTCATGAGTTCATTGATGTAGAGATTGGTATGACTTTACATGATTTGGAAGTAATATTATTGGACATAGTTTTGCTAGCCAATTTGATAGCATAAATCACAATTTTAGTAGATACTTGTCATAACACTATCACTAGCCATGTGAATTATTTCATAAATACATTATAATAATCTATCATGTTAAACAAGTCAACTTTGAACCTATGATTAGCCTAGGAAACAATTCAATGAACAACTTATAACAATTTCCTATTCTTGAACACAAGTAGGCACTATAACATTTAACATTCATGTAGATAACACCCGAAGTATGTGGATCTAACATGTAGTTTCCATTCGATATTATAGTCACGGAAACATACACATAATAATCAGTTAACACCATACACAAACAACATTCTCAAAATTTACATCATACAAATTACAAGAATTGGAAATCAAGAGAACTAGGGAGACGATCATTGGATTTATTGAGAACAACCCTAGTTTCGATATACTTGATTTCAGAACATATGAAAATCCCCTTGGAGGAAGAATCTAGGACATAAAACCCATACCTTATTGTAGAATTGAATCTATAAACATAACCTTTATCTTTTGCACGAAAACCTTCAAGGATCACCTTGAAATCGCCTGAAGAGAATATTCTGTTTTTCTTACGTTTGCTTACTATTTTGAGTCGTAGGTTTTCTAGTGATTGAACGTGAGTCTAAGTCTTAGGAACTGATATGGACTAATTAAACTTAGGCTAATTAAGTTAATTACATATATCAATTATCTAATTACCAAAACGCCCCTCCTGAATTGATTAAAAATAGGAGAACATTTGACTAAGCCAAATATGGAAATAATATAAGGCTTTTGGCTAAGACCATGACTTTTATTTTAATTAATTAATTAATTAATTAAGTTTCTAATTTAATTAATTAATTGACCTAGGATAATTACTAAGGTACCCCTAAGTCATTAGGACCATAACCAACCCTTTTGGACCATCCTAGGTTAGGTACTAGGATGTTTCTTAGTTCGTTACTTGTCTTAATGTCACCCCTTTAGGTCTTAGGATGTCAGTTTTCTTAGTTAATTATTTTTTGTTACTCCTAGGTTAGTTAGTTAGCTAGGTCAGTTTGTTAGAGTCTAGGACTCATTAGGGAGATTGGACCCACGAAGGATGACCCGGACGCGCATCTATCCTCAACCGCTCTAGCCGAATCGGTTATCTTGTCTCTTGGCTGGTTGCACATGTGTTGCATGTACTTTTCCAAATAACTATTCTGGAATCTTCATTTGGAATGTTTACTTATTGTCCCAAGTATTATCACTATTCCTTGGCACTTCTTAATCTACATGATTATTTTAAGTGGTCATGTGCTATGGTACCTAGTCTTGACACCTGGATGCCTAGTATATAATGTGTTAAATTTAGAATCAATAATTTAACTTAGGGTCTTCATTGCAGGTACAATTCTTAAAAAATCTTGGATTATATTTTAAATAGTTGTGTATACAAAGAAATTGTCTAACACCCTTAAGCCAATATTTTATAATATGCCCAATATTTCTCAATGTTGGGCATTGGGATGCCTATGTTTCTCTTAATACAATTCTTAAAAATTTACTAGGCTCTTCACTAGTCATGTACATTTTCGAGAATGTTATAGCCTTATACTACGAATGATACTTTAATGATGTGTTTAGGTTGAGGGTATTTAAAGATGATTTTGGACAAAAAATCTCAAAAAAGAGATATCTAAATTCATTTGGGACATCTCATACAATAATGAACTTGAAAGTTTGGCCCGAATACATCGAAGTGATCACTCGATTCTGGGACGATGAAAGAATAGTTTTTTGATTTGGGAATGTCAAAATATTGGTGACCCTAAAGGAAATATAGGATTGTGTTTACTCCCTCAGAATGTGTAATAAGAGGAAACACCATCCTAACCACCATATCCTACTATCAGATAAACCAACTAGATTTATAATTGAAAGACATGTTATTACAAGTAAATGCAGACTGGATTGAGACCCGCAGTACACTGTTTATGAAATTCTTTGAACGTTTGGGGCATGATAGTTACTTTAGAAATTTTCTAGAGGAGTTTTACGATCATATCACCTGGAGATAGACTCATACTCTCGTCTTTGTTGTATGCTTCTTGGGAATGATGGTATTTCCTGAGGATGGAAAAATTAGGTTGACACTCGGATTGTGATGGTTACAGATTTTATCTTTAGAGGGATTAGTAAAGAATGGAAAGTTAAGAAGCACTACAATCTGGCCCGAATTATTCTAGCCGACATCTATCGGTCTTTGAGTCGATGTAAAAATGGGTTCTACTCTTCCAGGGTGCAACATCTTGCTTCAACGGTGTATGTCTCAGCACTTGATTAAAATAGACGGTACTCAAAAACAGGATTTGTCCAAGCCAACACAGATAAGTCGCCTTTATAACTCTGATTTTAGTTTAAGCATTCATAAATTCCCAATTCACACCACAAGGGAGGCGTGGGCAAAAGTGTTCTATGACTTAAAAGAGCGAAAAATACAATGGATGTTTCAAGATTTTATGTCAGAGAAAATAGTGGTTCAAGGGGATAACTGTCTTTTTTTAATTCTTCTTTGCATTAAAGGAGTACAACCCTAGAAGGGTAATGCGAAAATTTGACAGAAGACAAATTCTACCTATCAAAGGTGTAACAACCCTAAAAGTGGATAAGATAAGTAATGTGTAATGTGTCTAGAATGCCTACCATTATACCAGGGTTCACATGGATTGACACGCGTAGAACGAGACCTCAAAAATCTTGCTACATCAAAGCCAACTAACTTGGGGAGTTAGTTGAGATTGGAAAGGTTGGTTCCAACCATGTATGGCTCTTGAATACGAAGATTTACTCGAATGAGTCTTTACCGTACTTAAAAAGAGAAAATCATAGTTTTGGAGGATCTAGGGATAAAATAGTCTTTTTCCAGACTAAGGGTAGTATTGTAATTACCCTAAATATATAATTAATTAATTAATTAATAAGGTAGGGGCATTTTGGGGAGAGAGGGCCGCAAATGGGCTCTTGAAGTGAAGTCTTGCTCCACCCGGGTTCGAACCTAGGTGGAAGCAAAGAATTAAAGTTGTTTTTAATTTAAGTTGGTAATTTAATGAAAAAAAATTCATATTTATTATTTATTATCTGATTTAAAATAAAATGAAATTAGATTTTTAATAATTAAATAAAACCTTATTTGAGTAAGTCCTAAACTAAACTCCTAAGCCTAAGAAAACTCTTAACTCCCACACTTATCTCTCTCTCACACTTCTTTATCACTCTCATTCACGATCTATCTCTGCCAAACTAACTTTCAAGAACCGAAAATAAACCATGTTCTTCACACATGAGTAGCTCACACGAAACCACAAGAAAAGAAACATTAATCCCACGTTAGGCAAAGGGAGGTTGTCCGTCGAGTGGTGTTGACATTGAGGGGACTTGGACGTGATCTTGGGTGATGTTTTTGGGAAGAAAGTCGAGGGTTTAACGTCGAAAAGGTATGGTTTCTCTTCTCTCTTAGTCCCTTTCCCAAGATACCACTAAGGTTCAAACGAATCTATTCCAGAATCTTGGATTATTCCCCGTTGCATGTCCCAGTCACTAGCTCGCATTAAATCATAGGTTGGTTATGTCTGCTGGTAGAAAACTAGGTATGAAACATGTTTTCCTGATGATTAAGTGTTTATATGTATGTTCGTAATTATGTGATTTATGTTGATGCTTTTCAAAAATTATGTCTATGTGTGGGTGCAATGTAAACCGTATCTATGTGCCTCGGGTTAAGGCTTTAAAAATGTGATGTTGTGGTTGTATTTCTTGTACAAATGATTATGTAATTCGTGATGTTCATATGAGTTGAAATGTGGCTGATTTGAGTGATAATCTCTTGGCTAAACAAATCCATGGAAAATGCACCTAAGAACTCATTAAATGATCTACGAATTACCCTATGAATTTACGTTTAAATGTTGAAGGAAGTGAAATAAAAACTGTGACAAATTTCCAGCAAATTACAAGTTAGTTTCGGCTAAACATAGAGGAACAAATATGGAATTTTAAATGTGTATAAATTAGGTGAGGTCATTACAAATCGAACCTGCAACCTCACCTGTGAAAAGAACTAAAAAGGTGAATAAGCGTTGTGGGGGTTCAAACCCACAACCCCTCGGCCAAGAAAGAGAACTTTCAAAGGATTGAAATAAAAAGGAAATGGTGTTGTTGGGGCTCGATCTAGGGTCCCAATGTCATGTGGACTGGAATTAAATAAAAAGAAAAATCTAAAGTTTTGTCCAAGGATTCCAAACCGGGTTCCCTTGCCCAAATTCCGTATTGATACATAATTCATACGTGAATTAAATATTCAAGAATAATGATCCCTACTTAGATCAAAATTGAGATCTTGTCATACATACAAGATGCATAAGTCTTGTACCACATAATCTTAGGAAGGTATAAATCACTTAAACGAACGGTGAATGAAGCCTCATGGCTTGTATGTATAGACCTATAAGTCTAGCATACATTTAAAAATAAGTGAACCTAAGAAGTATGTAATGAAATCATGTAACCCTAGAAGGGTTAAGTAAGAGTATAAAACACACTAAATGGCCAAGTGCATTGGCACGTGATGAAATGAATAAGGAAATGATGATATAAACAATGAAATGATGAAATGAACAAAGAAATGATGAAAGGAACCATGAAATGATGAAACCCTAGAAGGATTAAGTAAGAGTGTGAAACACACTAAATGGCCAAGTGCATTGTCATATGATGAAATGAACATTCACTTAAATAGGGTGAGTAACTATGAAGAGCAGATGTTCTAATTTTAATGAATGTTGTGACATGATATGAGGCTAATGTAAAACATAAGAGTAATGTCAAATGAACCTAAGTAAATGTCACCAAAACGTACTCACCTATGAGAGTGTAAAGTTAATGAAGAGACCAGTCTCTATGAACATTCTAATGAAAGTATTGAGATTAACACACTTAATACTAATGATGAGATTAGAAATCATCTATTGAGCTATGATGTCCTCATACTAGAAGCCAACTTCCATGACGTATGAGTTGAATGTAATGGAACTTTATACTGAGTAGCGATAGACTAGCTATGAGCACTGATTTCTTCTTTGAGGAAGGGCGGAGGTTCATGTAACTCTCATGAGATGTGACTGTCTGACATGCTGGGTATGGGTCTCCTTATATATCGTAGTCTTTGGACTATACTGCCAATATAGAGATCTGGTGTGGTTCAATTCCCATATATGCTAGCATGTTTTGGGTCACTTTTGCCGGTGATTCCACCTCTTTTCGGTGTGGGGGAGATACTAGATTTCATGATGCTCACATGATCTATGTCGGTTAAAGTTAAAGTTCCCTATGAATGAATAAGTCTAGCCTCAAATGATTTACATAATGAAATGAATGATACCAAAGTGTTAGCATAGGATAATTAAGAGGTGAGATAGACTTAAGTAATGAGACTAGGTTATTCTTGATCAGTGCACAGCGAACCCGATGAATGTCTTAAACTACATCCTAGGTATAGCAGATGTTTACACTAGCCTATGGATGAAATGAAATGAAGTACGTATGAATGAATGAAACAGACTCTATGTTTTCTAAAGAAGGCTCCCTAGTTGAGGTCCCATATGTTGAGCCCTCATTTTTGCGAAGTCTTGTTGTCAAGTCCATGATTCCATGGTCTCACGGCATATGAACGAATGATATGAAAAATGCTATGTGTTATATGCAATATGTTATGTGTTATGTGCAAGATGTTATGTGTTGTGTGCAATATGATAATTATGATGATAGATATTACTCTCATGGCATGACTTTCCTAATCCAAATTTAGCAAGCTCACTAACTTTCCTAATCCCAATTTGGCAAGTCCACTGACTTGTCTTTCCATAATCATGTTGTTAGGAAAGAGCTTTTCTTAATCATGTATGTCCTTGGTGTGTGCTTTGATATACCCATACTTAGTACAAGTGTGTACTAATCCCATACAATTCTATAATTTTAGGTGCAGGTGCAGGTGGACGCTAGATCTTACAATTTGATGTTGCAGCTATCCGGACGTGGAGCTTTCATCCGAACTTAGTAGGCCCTCATTCTTTCGAGGATGTATACCGTTATTATCTATCTTAGATGTAGGCTATACCTAGTAGAGCATGTTCCACTAGTGTTTCTTTCTTTTGTTCAGACTTTGTATTGGTGTCGTTTTGGCAAAATACGTTTAAAAAGATTTTGAACTGATTCTGTCATTGATTATCTCTACATTAGATGGTTGATTTGTGAGCGCCTATGCTGTTAATTTGAAGGTGTTTAACATGAAATAATAAAACCAAAAAGTTCAAATTTTCCGCTAAAATTAACCTAGATGAAGTAAGAATGACGTATGTAGGCTTGTTTGCGACTTTTGAGAGGTCAACGACGCCGGTCTCGTTTGGGTCTAGATTTTGGTCGTGAATAAGTTGGTATCATATCCATAGGTTAAATTTCGAGGATAATAATTTCACATCAACCATACTGATTAGTTTATAAGTCATGGTAGTGAAGTGCATCTCTATCGTGAATCAGAGATTGTATGATGCGTAGCAAAATTTCCCTTATTCTAATCTTATCATGCCTTTCCTAATGTCTTACTTTCTTGGTCATAAGAGCGTATCTAACATCAACTCTTTAAGTTTCCAAAGGATGAATACAAGGAGAAAAGCATGCGGAGAGATTGGAGGAGTAGCTGCTGGGGTAATTCAGGTTCCTTCTCAGGCTCCAGCTGCTGGAATAGAGATTCCTGTTAACCAATCTGGGTTGACAGATGGAGAATTAAGGACCACGTTGGTACAGATGGCCCAAGCTAGCACTTTACAAGCTCAGGCTATTGGGTTTTATTGATGTGGAGAAGTCAGAGTTGTCATGTCATATGAGGAGAGTGTATGATGGGCTCTAACGCTTGTTACATCTGTGGCAAACACATGATGAAGGATTATCCGAATAGGAGGAAATGTAAGAGCTTATAGGGTTCATACATAATGCCCTATAGTTGTATGTGGTAAGACATGTTTGCAGACTTGGTTGAGTTACCCATGAATGATTTTGATGTTATTTTTGGTATGGACTGGCTTCATAGTTTTTATGCTTGTATGGAATGTCGTAGTAGGGTTGTGAGATTTTGTTTCCCTAATGAAGAAGAGCTAGTCTGGGAGGAATACAACTCGAGTCGTCCTAATCCCTTGATTTCAAACCTTAAGGCCAATAAAATGATGTCCAAGGGGTTATTGTGTCATCTAGCAAGTGTTAATGATTTAGATCATGACATTCCTTCCATAGGCTCAGCATGTGTAGTGAATGAGTTCAAAGATGTATTTCCTGATGATTTGCCTTGAATTCCTCCCCTCGAGATATTGACGTTGGTATCGACTTAGAACCCGATACTAAACCAATTTCAATTCCTCCTTACAGTATGACTTCACCTGAACTCAAAGAGTTGAAGATGCAGTTAAAAGATCTCACTGATAAGGGTTTCATTCAGCCGAGCATATCCCCTTGGGGCGCTCCAGTGTTTTTTCTAAAAAAAGAAATATGGAACCTTTAGAATGTGTATCAATTATCCGCAACTAAACAAAGTCATTATCAAGAATAATTATCCACTTCCAAAATAGATGACTTGTTCGACCAACTCCAAGGGTCTAGTTTCTTCTCGAAGATTGATCTTAGTTCAAGGTACCATCATCTCAGGGTTAGGGATAAAGATGTTCCAAAGACAGCCTATCGTACCCGTTATGGTCATTACGTGTTTTTATTTATGTCATTTGGTCTCACGAATGCAACTGCTGCATTTATGGATTTCAGGAATAGAGTCTTCCATTAATACCTTGACTCTTTCTCATAGTATTCATTGTTGGCATTCTCATCTACTCTAAGACCAAGGAAGATCATGAACAACATTTGACACTAACCTTGCAGGTAATTAGACAACATCAGATTTATGCCAAATTTAGCAAGTGTGAATTCTGGCTTAGATCACTTACCTTCCTGGGTCATGTTGTGTCCGACAAAGGTGTGGCGGTAGATCCCAGGAAGACTTAGGTTGTTAAGAATTGGCCAAAACCTCTTACTCCCACAGATATTCGTAGCTATTTGGGATTGACTAGTTATTATCGCAGGTTCGTGGAGGGTTTTTCTTCCATTGTTGCCTCACTGACAACATTGACTAAGAAGAAAGCCATGTTTGAATGGACGGAGGCTTGTGAGAAGAGTTTCCAGTAGCTCAATGATAGACTCATTTCAGCACCGATGCTTACTTTGCCTAAATGTGATGAGAATTACACTGTTTATTGTGATGCATCTAGGGTTGGTTTGGGTTGTATTCTTATGCAAGGTGGTAAGGTGATAGCTTATGTATATACAACTCAAGGTTCATTAGAATAATTATCCCACTCATGACCTTGAGTTGGCACCTGTGGTGGCACTACTTGTATGGAGTGCATGTGGATGTGTTCACAGACTACAAGAGTCTCCAGTACGTGTTCAGGCACAGAGAATTGAACCTATGTCAACATATATGGTTGGAGATGTTGAAGGACTATGACATGAATCTCCACTACCATTTAGGCAAAGCTAATGTTGTGGCTTATGCTTTGAGTAGGATGAGAATGGGGAGTACAACGCATGTAAAGGATGCGAAGAAGGAATTGGTGAAAGATCTACACAGACTGGCCAGGCTGGGTGTGCGGTTGGTTGACTCTACTAGTGGGGGCGTTTCAATTCATCCTAGTTCTGAATCATCCTTAGTAGTTCAAGTCATGGAGGGTCAGCATCTTGATCCTGTGTTGATGGAGCTGAAGGAATCAATGTTGGTTAAGATGAATGAGTCTTTTGCTTTGGGAGATGACAACATATGTAGGTACCATAACAGGCTGTGTGTACCAGATGTGGATGATTTGTGGACCAGGATCATAATAGAGGCCCATGGTTCCAGATTTTCCATATATCCAGGTTCTACCAAGATATATCATGATCTTAAACAAATCTATTGGTGGGATGGCAGGAAGAAGGACATTGCAGATTATGTGTCCAAGTGTCCTAATTGTCAACAGGTTAAGGCAGAACATCTTAAGCATGGCGGTCTTACTCAGATTATTGTTGTTTCAACTTGGAAATGGGAGGCCATTAATATGGACTATGTGGTTGGTCATCCGCATACTAGGAGATAACATGACTCCATATGGTTTATTGTGGACAGGATGACTAAGTCTGCCCACTTTATCACTGTGAAGTCTACTTAATGAGCCGAGGATTATGCGAAACTCTACATTGATGAGATTCTGAGATGGCATGGGATTCCTTTGTCTATCATTTCAGATAGAGGAGATCAGTTCACTTTACATTTATGGAGATCCTTCAAGAAGTGCTTAGGCACGCAAGTAAAGCTTAGTACTACCTTCATCCTCAGATTGATGGGCAGGCCGAGTGCACCATTCAGACATTGGAGGACATGTTGAGGGCGTGTGTGATTGACTTTAAAGGTAGTTGGGACAACCATCTGCCTTTGATAGAGTTCTCGTATAATAATAGTTATCACTCCAGTATTGGGATGGAATCGTTTGAGGCACTATATGGCAGGAGGTGTAGGTCTCAAGTTGGATGGTTCGAGGTTGGAGAGTCATCCATTTTTGGTCTAGAGATCATTCATGAGGCCTTAGAGAAGGTCAAGATGATTAGGGACAGGTTGGCTATTACTTAGAGTCGACAGAAGTCTTATGTAGACAATAGAAAACGGCCCTTAGAGTTTGATGTTGGTGACCAGGTTTATTTGAAGATATCACCTATGAAGGGGGTGATGAGTTTTGGCAGGAAGGGGAAGTTGAGTCCGAGGTATGTTGGGCCATATGAAAATCTACAGCGTGTTGGAGAAATGGCCTATGAGTTGGCATTGCCTGCAGAACTATCTTTTGTTCATCAAGTCTTTCATGTCTCTATGTTAAAGAAGTGTCTAGGTGTTCCAGCATCAATTCTACCTGTCGTAGGTTTGGGGGTTGATAAAAATTTGTTCTATGAGGAGTTACTTGTTGAGATTTTAGACAGACAGGTCAAACGGCTGAGGAACAAAGGGATTTCAACAGTGAAGGTATTGTGGAGGAATTATCTTGTTGAGGGTGCTACGTGGGAGGACAAGGCCAATATGAGATCCTGCTACCCCCATATTTTCAGCTCTTGAGGTTTCCCTACTCTTAAGTCTAGTTTCCTTATCTCTCCATTATTTGTTGCTATTGCTTGATCGTCTATAGTAACAATGTAATGATCTGTTTGGCATTACACAAAATAGTTAGTAGTGTCATTCAAAGGTGAATGTTCCTAGGAGGGGATAATCTAATAACCTTAAAAATGGATAAGATAAGTAATGCTTAATGTGTCCAGAATACCTACAATTAGACCAGGGTTCAGACAGATTGATGCGCATAGAACCAAACATCGGAACCTTGATACAACAAAGACAACTAACTTGGGGAGTTATTTGATCTTTTAAATGTTGTGTCCAACCATGTATGGCTCTCGAATACGAATATTTACTCGAATGAATCTTTACTGGACACAAAAAAAGGGAAAATCATAGTTTTGGAGGGTCTAGGGGTAAAAGGTCTTTTTCAAGGATAAGTGTAGCATTTTATTTATACAAAATATATAATTAATTATTTAATTAATAAGGTATAGGGGCATTTTTGGGAGAGAGGGACGAAAATGGGCTCTTGAAGTGAAGTCTTGCTCCACCCATGTTCGAACCTAGGTGGAAAAAATGAATTAATGTTGTTTTTAATTTAGGTTGGTAAATTAATGAAATTAATTTATATTTATTATTTATTAGCTGATTTAAAATAAAAGTAAATTATATTTTTAATAATTAAATAAAACCTTATTTTACTAAGTCCTAAACTAGACTCCTAAGCCTAAAAGAACTTTTCTCCCCATGCTCATCAATCTCTCTCACGTCTCTCTCACTCTCATACACGATCTCTCTTAGCCAAAGTTACTTTCAAGAACATAAAAATAAACCAAGTTCTTCACACTTGAAGAACTCACACGAAATTACAAGAAAACAAATGTTAATCACACGTTAGGCAAAAGGAGGTTGTCCGTCGAGTGGTGTTGACATTGAGGGGACTTGGATGTGATCTTGGGTGAAGATTTTGGGCACAAAGTTGAGGGCTTAACATAAAAAAGGTATGGACTCTCTTATCTTTTGGTCTATTTACCAAGATACCCCTAAGTTTCAGACGAATCTATTTCGAAAACTAGGGTTGTTCCCCGTTGCATGTCCCTTTCACTAGCTCCCATTGAATAATAGGTTTGTTATATTTGCTGGTATAAAACTAGGTATGAAACGTGTTTTCATGATGATTAAGTGTTTTTATGTATATTTGGAATTATGTGACTTATGTTGATGCTTCTCCGAAATTATGTATACGTGTGGGTGCAATGTAAAACGTATCTATGTGCCTCGGGTTAAGGCTTTAAAAATGTGATGTTGTGGTTGCATTTAATGTACAAATGATTATGTAATTTGTGATGTTCATATGAGTTGAAATGTGTATTATTTGATTGATAATATCTTGGATAAACGAATCCATGAAAAATGCACCTAAGAACGCATTAAATGATCTACGAATTATCCTATGAACTCACGTTTAAATGTTGAAGAAAGTGAGCTGAAAAATGTGACAAAAATTCCAGAAAATTACAAGTTAATTTCGTCTAAACATAGATGAACAAATCTGGAATTTTAAATGAGTATAAATTAGGTGAGGTCATTAGGAATCGAACCCGCGACCTCACCGGTGAAAAGCACTAAAAAGGTGAATAAAAAGATGGGGTTAAGGGGGGTTCGAACTTGGGTACTCTTTGCTGGAAATTAATATATGAAATTAAGAATTGAGAGGAGTGGGGTTCAAACCCACAACCTCTCAATCAGAACTTAAGGAAATATAAAAAGAAAATAAATGTGAGTCGTGGGAATTGAACCCACGACCTCAAGGCAGTAGAGGAGAGTAAGAGAAAATGAAAAGAAAGAAATGTGAGGCGTGGGAATCGAACCCACGACCTCAAGGCAGTAAAGGAGAGTTAAGAGAAAATGAAAAAAAATAAAAGAAATGTGAGGCGTGGAAATTGAACCCACGACCTCCAGGCAATAGAGGGGAATTAAAAAAAGAGAGAGGTTGTGGGGGTTTGATCCCACAACCTCATGGTCAACTCGAGATAGTCAAGAAAAATAAATAAATAAGTAAATAAAATGGGTTGTAGGGGTTCGAACCCACAACCCCTCGTCCAAGAAAGAGAATTTTTAAGAGATAGAAATAAATAGGAAATGGTGATGTTGGGGCTTTATCTAGGGTCCCAATTTCATGTGGACTGGAATTAAATAAAAAGAAAAATGTAAAGAGTTGTCCAAGGGATTTGAAATCGGGTCCCCTTGCCCAAATTTCGTATTGATACATAAGTCATACGTGAATCAAATATTCAAGAAAAATGTTGCCTACTTAGATTGAAATCGAGATCTTGGCATACATAAAAGATGCATAAGTCTTGTACCACATAATCTGAGGAAGATGTGAATCACTTAACAAACGATGAATGAAGCCTCATAGCTTGTATGCATAGACCCATAAGTCTAGCATACGTTTAAAAATAAATGAACCTAAGATGTATGTAATGAAATGATGTAACCCTCGAAGGGTTAATCAATAGAGTAAAACACACTAAATGGCACAGTACATCGGCACATGATGAAATGAACAACCAAATGATGAAATGAACAAAGAAATGATGAAATGAACAATGAAATGATGAAACACACTAAATGGCCAAGTGCATTGGCATATGATGTAATGAACATTCACGTAAAATGGGGTGAGTAATTATGAAGAGCAAATGTGCTAATGTTAATGAATGTGGTGACAACATGATATGAGGCTAATGTAAAAGATGAGAGTAATCTCAAATGATCCTAAGTACATGTTACCAAAACGTACTCATACTAGAAGCCAACTTCCATGACATATGAGTTTAATGTAATGGAACTTTATACTAAGTACCGATAGACTAGCTATGAGCGGTGATGCCTTCGTTTGGGAAGGGCGGAGGTTCACGTATCTCTCATGAGATGAGACTGTCCGGCATGCTGGTTATGGGTCTCCTTATATCTCCTAGTCACTAAACCTATACTATCAATATAGGGATTTGACGAGGTGCAATTCCTATATATTCTAGCATGTTTTGGGTTACATTGGCCGGTGATGCCACCTCTTTTCAGTATGGAGGAGACACTTGATTTCATGATGCTCACATGATCTATGTCGTATAAAGTTAAAGTTCCCCATAAATGAATAAGGCCACCCTCATATTATGCACATAATGAAATGAATGATACCAAAGGTGTAAGGATAGGATAATCAAGAGGTGAGCTAGACTTAAGTAATGACACTAGGTCATTCTTGCTCATTGCACAGCGAACCCGATGAATGTATTAAACTACATCCTAGGTATAGCTGGTGTTTACACTAGCCTATGAATGAAATGAATTAAATGAAGTATGTATGAATGAATGAAACAGACTCTGTGTTTGCTAAAGAAGTCTCTCTAGTTGAGGTCCCATATGTTGAGCCCTCATTTTTGGGAAGTCTTGATCTCATGTCCATGATTCCAAGGTCTCATGGCATATGAACGAATCATATGAAAAATGTTATGTGCTATATGCAATATGTTATGTGTTTTGCGCAAAATGTTATGTGTTGTGTGCAATATGATAATTATGATGATGCATGTTACTCTTATGTCATGACTTTCCTAATCCAAATTTGAAAAGTTCACTCACTTTTCCAATCCAAATTTGGAAATCTCAATAACTTTCCTAATCTCAATTTGGCAAGTCCACTGACTTGTCTTTCCGTAATCTTGTTGTTAGGAAAGAGTTATTCTTAATTATGCATGTCCTTGGTGTGTGCTTGTCACGACTAAAAACCGGGCCGCGACTGGCACCCACACTTACCCTCCTATGTGAGCGAACCAACCAATCTAAACCTTAACATTTCAATGTATATCAACAGAAAGTAATGCGGAAGACTTAAACTCATTAATAAAAACCAATCCAATAACTATTAAAATTCAACATCTATTATTCCCAAAAATCTGGAAGTCATCACCACAAGAACATCTATAATCAAATGACTAAACAAAGAGTATTCTAAAAGCTAAAACAAGTAAAAGCTAGTCCATCCCAGAAACTTCAAGGCATCAAGACATGAGGAAGAAGATCCAGTCCAAGCTAGAAGCATTAGCTCACCCTGAAGATCCGGTGTGACGAAGACTGGCTAGAATTACGGTTGAGTTGAAGACGACGGCACGTTTGCTGCACTCCACAAATAACAAGGAAGAAAACATAAAAGTAGGGGTCAGTACAAAACACGGGTACTGAGTAGATATCATCGGCAACCTCAAAATAGATAACAGTATATATCAAGTAATATCATAAATCAACTATGATACTCAAGATGTAGCAACAACAAGTACTATATCATTAATAATTACCGTCATGTTCACACATGAGGACTCAAGCCTCAATACCATACTCATTTGGGAATTATGTTCATTAGATTGAGTATATTAGCATCTTTCAAGATTCATTATCTTTATTTCTCTTGTGTCGGTACGTGACACTCCACTCCCAAATATTCTTTATTCCGCTTGTGTCGGTACGTGACACTCCGATCCCCTACTACTATGTGTCGGAAAGTGACACTCCGATCCCCTAATCTACGTGTCGGTTCGTGACACCCGATCCCCTAAATCTACGTGTCGGTTCGTGACACCCGATCCCCTAAATCTACGTGTCGGTTCGTGACACCCGATCCCCTAAATCTACGTGTCGGTTCGTGACACCCGGTCCCCCTAATACTACGTGTCGGTTTGTGACACCCGATCCCTTAATTCTATGTGTCGGAACGTGACACTCCGATCGACTAATCTCATTCTATCAATTCATCAAGCCTTCTCTTATACCAAGGCATCATCATTCTTATTACTTTGGTTCATCCAGCCTTTTCTTATACTAAGGCATCATCAATCTCATTACTTTAGTTTATCAAGCCTTCTTTATTACCAAGGCATCATCATTAACAAAGAGATTAGGGTTTTTCAAGATTTGGGATTCAATAACTTCATCATGCTCATATAATCACAATTATATAATCACATTCATACAAGCATACAATTAAGAACATAGCAGGGTTTACAATTCTATCAATACATATCATTCGCTATTAAGAGTTCACTACGAATATCGTAAAATCCATAACCTACCTCCACCGAAGATTCGTGATCAACAAGCAATTTCCCAAGCTTTGTTTTCTCTCTTCCTCATTCGATCGACCCTGTATCTCTCTCTTGTTCTTTCTATTGTTCTTATTCAAAACCCTCTTTCTTTTACCCTAATTAGCATATAATTAAGAATAAAAGGTGGCAATAATAACCCACTAATTACTTAAGGTTACCTCTTTTAACCCCCAAGTAATTAGACTTATTAACATTAATCCTCTAACTTTATAATTAAAGCAGGAATAGTCCAAAATGTCCCTTAAAACATGTAAAGAAATCCGACCCAGACTGGGATTACGCAGCCTTTGACGGCCCGTCGTGCCTGCGACGGTCCGTCCTGAAGGTTGTCGCAAAGTTCAGAGACCCAATTTCCACCAAAGGGTCTGTGACGGTCCGTCACGCCTGTGATGGTCCGTCCTGCCATTCCGTTACGAAGTTCAGAGAGTCGATTTCAGTACCCAATTTCAGAATTTCTAAGTGTTTTGAAACGAGACCCTGCGACGGTCCGTCGTGCTCATGACGGTCCGTCGTGGGGTCCGTCGTCTCAGCCAGTTTTCCAGAAATAAAATCTGTTGCTCAAAACGACTAAACAGGTCGTTACAATAGATACCAATTTACCCATCGTTCGTCCTCGAACGATCACAAGAAAAGAAACAAGGGAGAAAGGGAGTACCTTAATCTGTGATCAGATGTGGGTATTTTTCTCGCATATCAGCCTCCTTCTCCCAAGTGGCCTCTTCAACTGGTCGATTCTTCCATTGAACTTTGATGGATGCAATCTCCCTTGACCTCAACTTGCGAACTTCTCTATCTAAAATAGCAACAGGCTCCTTCTTATAAGACAAATTCTCATCAAGCAAAACTGAATCCCAACGGATAATGTGGTTTCCATCCCCATGGTATCTTTTTAATATAGACACATGAAATACCGGATGCACTCCGGACAGCCCTGGAGGCAAGGCTAATTCGTAAGCCACCTCCCCTACTCGCTTAAGTACTTCAAAGGGACCAATATACCTTGGGCTTAGTTTACCTCTTTTACCAAACCGCATTACCCCTTTCATGGGCGAAACCTTCAACAAGACTTGTTCACCCTCCATGAACTCCAAGTCCCTAACCTTTCGGTCTGCATACTCCTTTTGACTACTTTGCGCCGCCAAAAGCTTTTCTTGAATAGATTTCACTTTCTCTAAAGAATCCCTCAAAAGGTCCGTACCCCAAGGTCTAACCTCAAATGCATCAAACTAACCAATGGGAGACCTACATCTCCTACCATACAATGCTTCAAATGGGGCCATATCAATGCTCGAGTGATAACTATTATTGTATGAAAACTCCGCTAAGGGTAAGAAGTTATCCCAATGACCACCAAATTCTATCACACATGCACGAAGCATGTCCTCCAACACTTGAATCGTTCGCTCAGACTGACCATCGGTCTGAGGATGGAACGCAGTACTAAGGTCCAACCTAGTACCCAATTCCGCATGCAATGTTTTCCAAAACTTAGAAGTAAACTGCGTACCTCTATCTGATATGATGGAGAGTGGAACCCCATGCAACCGAACAACTTCTGAGATGTAAAGTTTGGCTAACTTCTCTGCATTGTTAGTTACCTTGACCGGAATGAAGTGAGCAGACTTAGTTAACCTATCAACAATCACCAAAAGGGAGTCATACTTAACCATTGTCTTGGGAAGACCAACCACGAAGTCCATTGCAATTCTCTCCCATTTCCATACAGGAATGGGCATTCTCTGAAGCGTTCCTCCGGGCCTCTGGTGTTCATACTATTGACAGTTTGGACATTTGGCAATAAAATCAACAATATCACGCTTCATTCTACTCCACCAAAAGTGTTGCTTTAGGTCACGGTACATCTTGGTTGCACCAGGATGTATAGAATACTTTGAACTATGAGCCTCTGTCAGAATAGTGTTGATCAAATCATCGACGCGGGGTACACATACCCTTCCCTTAATCCTCAAAACACCTTCCTCATCGATTGTTGCTTCTTTAGCCTCTCCTTGCAACACTTTATCTCAGATCCGGATCAACTTCTCATCATTAAACTGCTTTCCCTTAATCTTGTCAAGGAAGGAAGATCTTGCCTCCACACAAGCTAACAATCCTCCCTTCTCATTTACTTCTAACCTCATAAGGTCATTAGCCAGAATCTGAACCTCTCTAGCCAATGGGCGTCTAGAAACTTGCAAGTGAGCTAGACTTCCCATGCTTCCCGCCTTTCTACTTAAAGCATCCACCACAACATTCGCTTTTCCCGGATGATACAAGATAGTGATGTCGTAGTCCTTCAGTAGTTCCATCCATCTCCTCTGTCTCAAGTTCAAATCCTTTTGAGTAAAGACATACTGTAGGCTACGATGATCCGTATATACTTCACACTTAACCCCATATAAATAGTGCCTCCATTGCTTTAATGCGAATACTACCGCGGCCAACTCCAAATTATGGGTCGGATAGTTACGTTCATGCACCTTTAATTGCCTCGAAGAATAAGCAATCACATTCTTCTCTTGCATTAGCATTGCACCCAAACCAGAATAGGATGCATCACAATAAACAATGAAATTCTTACCCTCTACTGGCAAGGTAAGGATAGGTGCGATAGTCAACAAAGTCTTGAGTTTCTGAAAGCTTTCTTCGCACTCATCCGACCATACAAATGGAACATTCTGCTTAGTCAAGTTCGTCAATTGGGAAGCAATGGAAGAGAATCCCTTGACAAATCGACGATAATAGCTAGTTAAACCAACAAAGCTCCTTATTTCTGACACATTAGTAGGTCTTACCCAATTCTTCACTGTCTCAATCTTAGAAGGATCCACCATCACTCCATCCTTAGAAACTACATGCCCCAAGAAGGGCACTGCATCTAGCCAAAACTCACACTTAGAGAACTTGGCATAAAGCTTTTTCTCCCTCAACATTTCCAATACAATTCTCAAATGCTCCTCATGTTCCTTCTTACTTTTAGAGTATATCAGTATATCATCAATAAATACGATCACAAAGAGATCTATATATGGCTTAAAAATCCCGTTCATCAAGCTCATGAAGGCAGCAGGGGCATTCGTAAGACCAAAAGACATCACTACAAATTAGTAATGCCCATACCTGGTTCTAAAAGCAGTCTTTGGCACATCCGTTGCTCGTATTTTCAATTGATGATAACCGGATCTCAAGTCAATCTTAGAGAAGACACAAGCACCTTGTAACTGATCGAACAAGTCATCAATGCGAGGAAGAGGATACTTGTTCTTAATAGTTACCTTGTTCAACTGCCGGTAGTCTATGCACATCCAAAAAATCCCATCCTTCTTCTTCACAAACAAAACCGGAGCACCCCAAGGAGATGCACTTGGTCTAATGAAGCCTTTGCTCAACAACTCTTGAAGTTGGGCCTTAAACTCTCTTAACTCCGCGGGAGCAATTCTATAAGGGGGTATAGAAATGGGGCGAGTACCCGGTTCAACATCGATGCAGAAGTCAATATCCCTATCTGGTGGCATACAGGAAGATCTGTAGGGAACACATCCAAAAACTCACGGACTACCGAAACCGACTCAATCGAAGGTACTGGGGTAGTGTCATCCTTCAGATGTGACAAGAACGCTAAACACCCTTTACTAACCATTTTCTTAGCACGCAGAAAGGAGATGATACGCACCGGATTAGAAGTGTAGTCACCCTCCCAGACTAACGGATCTGTCCCAGGCTTGGCTAACGTCACAGTCTTAGCGTTACAATCCAAGATCGCAAAATTCGGAGAAAGCCAAGTCATACCAAGAATTACATCAAAGTCAACCATTTCTAAGATAACCAAATCTACATAAGTGTTACTCCCCACAAAAGTCACCAAACAAGACCTATACACTTTTTCAACTATCACAAACTCACCCACCGGAGTAGAAACACGAATAGGCATGTCAAGTAATTCGCAATGTAAATTAAGACCATTAGAAAATGAGGAAGATACATAAGAAAATGTGGATCCGGGATCAAACAATACAGAAGCCATGCAATCACAAACCAAAAGATTACCTGTGATGACACCATCTGATGCCTCCGCTTCAGACCGCCCAGGGAATGCGTAATAATGGGCCCTATCGTTTGTCTGTCCGTTGCCTCTACCATGTTGTGATGTAGTGGCTCCAGTTTTCCCATCACCCCGGCCATTTTGGTGACCACCATTACCTCGACCACCACGTCCTCCAGAATAACGGCCTCTACCATGACCACCTCTACCTCTAGCTATTGGGGGTCTATACTCTGTTTTGGAAAATTTCTCCTAATATGTCGATTCTCCCCACACCCATAACACTCTCTAGAGTCAAGAATAGGTCTCTCAGAGAAGTGTTGACCGGTCTGAGGTGGACCCCCAACTACAGTCTGTAGTGCAGACTGAATTGGTCGAACTGAGTAACCTCCGGAACCCTGTCCTCTTGAGTAAGAACCATTAAACTCACCTCCCTTTCAAAACCTTTTTGATGTCGATGCCATGGTGAATTCATCCGGCTTCACTCCTTCCACCTTTACCACGAAATCTACCACTTTTTGGAAGGATTTTGCCGTAGCCGCTACCTGTAAGGCTGAAATCCGCAACTCTGACCTCAACCCCTTCACAAACCGGCGAATCCGCTCTTGTGGACTGAAACAAATTTGGGTGGCATATCTGGATAGTGCACGAAACTTAGCCTCATATGCAGTAACCGACATCCTACCTTGCTTTAGACTTAAGAATTCATCTCTTTTCCTATCCCTCAAAGTCCGTAGGATATACTTCTCCATAAACAAGCTAGAGAATGATGCCCAAGTCATAGGTGTTGCCTCTGTCGGTTGACACTCAACATGTGATCGCCACCACATTTTGGCGTTCCCTTGAAACTGATAACTCACGAACTCCACACCAAACCGTTCTACTATACCCATCTTGTGTAGTAGCTCATGACAATCAACCAGAAAATCGTAAGCATCCTATGATTCAGCACCCTTGAATACTGGAGGTTTCAATTTCAAGAACTTACTGAAAAGTTCATGCTGATCATTTTTCATTATAGGCCCAGTAGTCAGACGTGGAAACGTGCCTATTTCTAATGAGGCATCCATACGGGGAGCCATAGTGGCTGCATGTTGTACCTCTGAAACCGGAGGTGTTGGTGCAGAAAACACTGGAGGTGCCTGACCCTGATCAGATAACCCGCTAAGATAAGCAAGAACCTGATTGATTATCTCTGGGGTAGGTTGGGGTGGCAATTCCTCATTTTGCACTTGTTCATTCTCCCCTTCCTCACCCTCTCTTACTACTTCCTCAGTCGGTGGAGGAGTCACCGCCCTAGCATCAGATGGGCTAGGTACTCGTCCTCTCCCTCTAGAGGACGTCCTCCCACGACTTCTATCACGGCCTCTTGCCACTGCTCTCCCTCGAGCCACAGCCCCACTGCAGTCGTTGCTCTAGTTCTAACCATCTGTGAAAAGAGTGAAGATGGTCAGATACCAATTTGTATCACCTAGATACCAATTGGATTCAAGTAATAGCACGAAAGAAACAAAGAAAGAATGGAATTTTCCTAAAGTCTTATAGCCTCTCAAAGAAAAATAAAGGCGTCCCCCTACCGTTCCTTAAGACTCTACTAGACTCGTTCTTGTGTGATGAGACCAACGAAACTAATGCTCTGATACCAAGTTTGTCACGACCCAAAACCGGGCCGCGACTGGCACCCACACTTACCCTCCTATGTGAGCGAACCAACCAATCTAGACCTTAACATTTCAATGTATATCAATAGAAAGTAATGCGGAAGACTTAAACTCATTAATAAAAACCAATCCAATAACTATTAAAATTCAACATCTATTATTCCCCAAAATCTGGAAGTCATCACCACAAGAACATCTATAATCAAATGACTAAACTAAGAGTATTCTAAAAGCTAAAACAAGTAAAAGCTAGTCCATGCCAGAAACTTTAAGGCATCAAGACATGAGGAAGGAGATCCAGTCCAAGATAGAAGCATTAGCTCACCCTGAAGATCCGGTGTGACGAAGACTGGCTAGAATTACGGTTGAGTTGAAGACGACGGCACGTTTGCTGCACTCCACAAATAACAAGGAAGAAAACATAAAAGTAGGGGTCAGTACAAAACACGGGTACTGAGTAGATATCATCGGCCAACTCAAAATAGAGAACAGTATATATCAAGTAATATCATAAATCAACTATGATACTCAACATGTAGCAACAACAAGTACTATATCATTAACAATTACCATCAAGTTCACACATGAGGACTCAAGCCTCAATACCATACTCCTTTGGGAATTATGTTCATTAGATTGAGTATATTAGCATCTTTCAAGATTCATTATCTTTATTTCTCTTGTGTCGGTACGTGACACTCCGCTCCCTCATATTCTTTATTCCGCTTGTGTCGGTATGTGACACTTCGATCCCCTACTACTATGTGTCGGAACGTGACACTCTGATCCCCTAATCTATGTGTCATTTTGTGACACCCGATCCCCTAAATCTACGTGTCGGTTCATGACACCCGATCCCCTAAATCTACGTGTCAGTTCGTGACACCCGATCCCCTAAATCTATGTGTCGGTTCATGACACCCGGTCCCCCTAATACTACGTATCGGTTCGTGACACCCGATCCCTTAATTCTATGTGTCGGAACGTGACACTCCGATCCACTAATCTCATTCTATCAATTCATCAAGCCTTCTCTTATACCAAGGCATCATCATTCTCATTACTTTGGTTCATCCAGCCTTTTCTTATACTAAGGCATCATCAATCTCATTACTTTAGTTTATCAAGCCTTCTTTATTACCAAGGCATCATCATTAACAAAGAGATTAGGGTTTTTCAAGATTTGGGATTCAATAACTTCATCATGCTCATATAATCACAATTATATAATCACATTCATACAAGCATACAATTAAGCACATAGCAGGGTTTACAATACTATCAATACATATCATTCGCTATTAAGAGTTCAATACGAATATCGTAAAATCCATAACCTACCTCCACCGAAGATTCGTGATCAACAAGCAATTTCCCAAGCTTTGTTTTCTCTCTTCCTCGTTCGATCGACCCTCTCTCTCTCTCTCTTGTTCTTTCTATTGTTCTTATTCAAAACCCTCTTTCTTTTACCCTAATTAGCATATAATTAAGAATACAAGGTGGCAATAATAACCCACTAATTAACTTAAGGTTACCTCTTTTAACCCCCAAGTAATTAGACTTATTAACATTAATCCTCTAACTTTATAATTAAAGCAGGAATAGTCCAAAACGTCCCTTAAAACATGTAAAGAAATCCGACCCAAACTGGGATTACGCAGCCTGTGACGGCCCGTCGTGCCTGCGACAGTCCATCCTGCAGGTCGTCGCAAAGTTCAGAGACCCAATTTCCACCAAAGGGTCTGTGACGGTCCGTCATGCCTATGACGGTCCGTCCTGCCATTCCGTTACGAAGTTCAGAGAGTCAATTTCAGTACCCAATTTCAAAATTTCTAAGTGTTTTGAAACGAGACCCTGCGACGGTCCGTCGTGCTAATGACGGTCCGTCGTGGGGTCCGTCGTCTCAGCCAGTTTTCCATAAATAAAATTTGCTGCTCAAAATGACTAAACAGGTCGTTACAGTGCTTGCATATACCCATACTTAGTACAAGTTTGTACTGATCCTATACAATAATACAATTTTAGGTGTTGTTATAGGTGTACGCTAGAGCTTACAGGTTGACGTTGCAGCTATCCAGACGTGTAGCTCTCATCCGGACTTGTTAGGCCCTCATTCTTTCGAGGATGTCAACCGTTACTATCTATCTTACATGTACGCTATAGCTAGTGGAGAATGTTCCACCAGTGTTTATTTCTGTTTTTGTTCAGACATTGTATTGGTGTCGTTTTTGCAAAAATATGTTTGGTAAAATTTTGAACAAATTCTTTCATTTGATTATCTCTATATTAGATGGTTGACTTGTGAATGCCTACGATGTTAAGTTTAAGATGTTCAGCATGAATTAAGAAAACCAAAAATTTTAAATTTTTTGCTAAAATTAACCTAGATGAAGTGACAATGACGTATGTAGGTTTGTCTGCGACCTTTGAGAAGTCAACGATATTGGTCTTGTCTGGGGTCTAGATTCTGGTCATGACACAAAGAGATACGAGTTCCTTCGTCTTTGACTATAAGGGATTAGATAAGATACAATCACGACCCGAAAATTGACATGATGGCACTTGTCTTATCCCACAAAGACAAGTCAGTCTAAAACTCAACTATTACAATAAAATGTGGAAATTTTGTATAATAGAATCAAAAATACCCCCAAGACTTAGTTGTCAAGTGTACAAACCTCTAAAGTATTACAATTCATTCAAATAGAAATTCAAGTCTCAAATGACCTTATTTATAGATCAGAACAAGATCATAAATAGGAGAAAGAAAGTACACTGAGACGACAAACATCTACCTCACAAATCTCCAAGAAGCCTCGGAAAACAAGAGAATGACAGATACCACAAAAATATAGGCTCGTAATCTAAAAAAATTGTAGAAAGCAAGGGGTGAGTACCAAACCACACGATACTCAGCAAGTAAATCCCTAAACACAAACTAAGGAGAGGAAATACGGGTACTCCTACTAAAGTAATTAATTTATTGACCAAGGGTTATTACTAAATTACCCCTAAGTAACTAGGACAATAACCAACCCTTTTAGACCATCCTAGATTAGTAACTAGGATGTTTCTTAGTTAGTTACTTGTCTTAATGTCACCCGGTTAGGTCTTAGGTTGTCGGGTTCCTTAGTTATTGTTGGTTTGTCATAGGTTAGTTAGTTAGCTAGGTCAGTTGGTCAGAGTCTAGGAATGGTTAGGGAGCTTGGCCCCACGTGGGACCTAGACGCGTGGATTTCCCCAATGACTCTAATTGACTCGATTAGCTTGTATCTTGGACGGTTGAACATGTGTTGCATGTACTTTGCTAAGTTACTATTCTGGAAGGTTCATTTGGAATGTGTACTTATTGTCCGAATGATCCTCACGATGTCCTTGGGCACTGCTTAATCTACATGATTATTTGAAGTGGTCATGTGCTATGGTACCTAGGCTTGACACCTCTATGCCTAGTATATAATGTGTTAAGTCTAGAACCAATAATTTTAGCTTAGGGTCTTCATTGGAGGTACAATTCTTAAACAAGCTTGGATTATATTTTAAATACTTGTGCATACTTAGAAATTGGATAACATGCTTAAGTCAATATTTTGTAATATGCCCAATATTTTTCATTATTGGGCATTTGGATGCCTATGTACCCCAATACGCATTCTAAAAAATTTACTAGGCTCTTCACTAATCATGTACATTTTTTGGAATGTTACAGTATTATCCTACGAATGATACTTTAGGGATGTAGTTTAGATTTAGGGTATACTTTAAGGATAATTTTGGCGAAAAACTTTAAAAAAGTGATATCTAAATTGACTTGGGCCATCTCCTGCAATAATGAACTTTAAAGTTTGGCCCGAATTCATCAAAGTGATCACTCGATTTTGGGATGACGAAAGAATAGTTTTTTGTTCAGGAATGTCAAAATAATGTTGACCCTAAAGGAAATAAAGGATTGTCTTGACTCGCTCGGAATGTGTGGTAAGAGGAAACACCATCTAGATCATCACATCCTACTACTAAATAAGCCAACTAGTTTAAAATTGAAAGACATGTTACTACTAGTAAATACAGACTGGCTTGAGACCCGAAATATACTGTTTATGAAATTCTTTGAACGTTCGGGGCACGATAGTTACTTTAGATATTTTCCAGAGGAGTTTTTCGATCATATTACCTGGAGATAGACTTAGACTCTCGTCTTCATTATATGATTTTTGGGAATGATACTATTTCCTAAGGATGGAAAAATTAGATTGACACTCGGATTGTGATGGTTATAGATACTATCTTTAGAGGAATTAGTGAAGAAAGGAAGGTTAATAAGCAATACAATATAGCCCCAATCATTCTAGCCAACATCTATCGTCTTTGAGTCCATGCAAAAATGGGTTCTACTCTTCCAGGGTGCAATATCTTGCTTCAGTGATGGATGTCTCAGCACTTGATTAAAACACGCGGTACTTAAAAATAGGATTTGTCCAAGCCAACACAGACGAGTCCCCTTTATAACTATGATTTTCGTTTAAGCATTCGCAAATTCCCAATACACACCAGGAGGGAGGCGTGGGCAAAAGTGGTCTATGACTTCAAAAAGGGAAACGTACAATAGATGTTTCAAGACTTTATGTCAGAGAAAATAGTGGTTCAAGGGGCTAAGTGTCTTTTTTTAATTCATCTTGGCATTAAAGGAGTACTAACCTACAACCCTAGCAGGGTAATGCAACAATTCGGCAGAAGACAAATTCTACCTATCTAAGGAGATACGAGTTCCTTCATCTGTGACTATAACAGTGAGATAAGGTCGTGTCACGACCCAAAAATGGACGTGATGGCACTTGTCTTATCCCACGATCGCACTTGTCTTCCTAAAACTCAACTATTACAATAAAATGTTGAGAATTTCTATAATAAACTCTAAAATACCCCAAACACTTGGTTGTCACGTGTACAAACCTCTAAAGTATTACAATTGATTCAAATAAAAAATTCAAGTCTCAAATGACCTTATTTCTAGATCAGAACAAGATCATAAATAAGAGAAACAAAGAACGCTGAAACGATAAATAACTAGCTCACAAATCTCCAAGAGGCCTCGGAAAAGAAGAGAATGACAAATACCACACAAATCCAGGCTCGTAATCTACAAAAAAAATTGTAGAAGCAAGGGGTGAGTACCAAACCACACGGTACTCAGTAAGTAAATCCCAAAACATAATCTAAGAGGATGAAATACGATTACTCCTACCACCCCAACCGAACCACCACAACTACAACCTGCATAAAAATTAGTCAAACTTAACAACTCACAGTTTATAGCGCATGTAGTTCAACAACAACACTTAGAAAAATTACATATCCTCAACAACAAAACTTTGACAAACTACATGTCCTACACAACAGCACTTTAACAATTCACATAACCTCAATAACAGTACTTAAACAAATTACATATCCTCAACAACAACACTTTAACTAATTATATATCCTCAACAACCGTACTTTAACAAATTGTATATCCTCAACAAGTTCAGTACCCATCAATCACCAATTTCACATAAAGGCATTCAAAAGATTAGCAAAACATAATATCAAGTTCCCTAATGATAAGTATGTGCAATGTAGTGGAATGCAATGTCAAGTATAGTGATTCCTGTCTGACCTAGTAATACACACCCGCTGTCTCTCAGTCCGGGGCCCATCAGGGACATATTTTTCCATGCACCTGTCTCCGCGCACGACAGATCCTCGATAATAGTAATCATCATGGTGCGCGATACGGTCCTCAAAATAAAGTTTTCATTACTACGCGCGATACGTCCCTCGAAATAGTACATCCTCTTTAAGTTCTCATTCTTTCTGAATGCACATAACACTTGTCACCACCATGTCTCAAAATAATGATAATTTCATGTTCAAGAAAAAAAAGAGGACATCACCATTTTCATAGCATTGCACAATTCACAACAACATCAACAATGATTCAACTAGCCTTTCAAATAATTCTCCATTATCAACACATCACACACAACGAATTATTCACATTGCCTTTTATTACCCTTTTTCATCATTAGAATTAATCAATGTGGACAAGTCAACCCATCTCCAATTCTCATTACTCACAAACATATTCCACAAGGAAATACACGCATTTCATACACTTAATAAGGGTTTAGAAATTCACTTGCCTGAATGAAATAAGAATTAACTCCGGGACTTGAGCCTTTCCCGTTTGTGAACTTCCAACTCAATGAAATCTATTCATATTAATAATCACAATAAGATTATGAAACTATAAACACCCACATTATTGTCTGTCTAGATTAAACCCAAAATGCACTCAAATATATACTCAAATTTTTAATCTTGATGCCAATAAATGTCAACTCTTTTAATTTTCTCCAAATTTTATGTCATGGGATAAGTTCCAACTTCTCCATATAATATCAACCTAATGGTATTCATATAATGTTATACCACTATATTTAATTGTTTATCTCAATATAGAAAAACTTTAATTATAACTTGATAATTATAAGAAAATTGTGCACCAAAACTAAACTCACAATCATTACATATGCATACTTAAAGACCCTTGTATAATCTAGTTAGAACAAAGTCCCAATTTATTCCATCAACAATTATTTTGCCATAATTACCCAATGATGGGCATTAAATTTCTCAAGTCCAAATTTATATAGGATATACAAATTTAGAACGATAAATTTTGATACTCACTTTCTCCCTTTAATTCCCTTCCCCGTGCATCATTATAATTATAATATATTATAATATTAACACTAATTCATTCACATTAAAAGGTTAAAAGAATTAGGCAAGATTTTTACCTGATAAATTGGTCATCCACCATGGTTGTCATTCGTAAAGATTTCTCCCCTCATTTTATTTCTTAAATTAATTATTTATTAAAAGTAAAAAACTTATTAACCTTTTTTAATGCATGGGCCAAGTGAAATTTAGCATTAAAGTAATTATGAACTTAACCCATTAACCACCAATTAAATTAAAATAAATTACATAATAAATACATAACTAATTAATTGCAGTTATCGAATAGTTCAAAATTCTCAAATAAACTTCAAAAACGGTTTAAAATTAAATCAGAGAACTATCAAGAGGCGTGAAAATAAGAATTTTATAAGAAAATTCAAAAATGACCTTCCAGTACAAAAAAATTGAAGACCAAAAGGCCTTAGCTTTTGTCTCACAAGAGTTGACCAATTCAAGGGCATGCCTAAGGCGTCTAAATTCGACCTTGGATGAGAAACATAACACTCTTGATGAATACCAAGTATCTCATCCGTGAAGAAGTGGAAAAATCAAAAAGAGGAGCGGGATCTTCAGTTTTTAATTATGTTATTCCCCTGTGTGGGATTGATTATATTGTATTTGCAATTTTTACCTTTCCCAAAAGATGTATCCCTTTTGTTAACTTTGTAATGAATTCTCTAAACGTTTGTGAATCTTATTTTGGGGGGATGCAACAATTTGATTTAAATGATGTAATACATCCTTCAAATCATTAGGCGTATCATTGGCACAAAAGGGCTACATACGTGTTTAAGACGTGATATATGTGCTTTAACTGTTTATGTGATATTTTTCTTTGAATGAGGACATATCTAACCCACTCCTTCTAAAAATTTCTTAAAATTCTATACAAATCATTATTACAAAATGTTCGACCAAATTTTCCTAGTCTTGAGTTTCTCAACAAAAAAAAAAAACTAAATTCCTACTACCCAAATCCTAAAATATTACTCTATCACCTCAAAAAAGCTAAAATTGCAGCAATGAAAAGAAGCAAAATTACCTTTATGGAGCCGACTATAGAGGATTTGCAAAGGAAACTACAATTGCTTAAAAAGGAAATCCAAGACACAAGTGAAAAGAGATTAGAAGTGGAGATCGCTACCGCGGTTATTGAAGCCACAAGTGCAGCATTAGACGATGAATTGGTAGCTATGATAGTAAGACACGCTATCATGGATGAAGAGACGACTTCTATACAGAGGCTAAACGAAGAATACCCTCTTCTAGATAACACACTTTCTGCCCCTGAAGACACTTAAATGGAAGTTGTTGAAGAAGAATTTGAGGAAGAGATTGTCTATAGACCTTCTTTACAAGGAAGTCTAGCAGAGGGGGACAAGAAAATAACTCTCGAGTCATATCAACTAGTATACCGCATGGGATTAGATTTCATTCTTTGTGCTCTCATTTACGAGCGCCTTCGGGCTGCACTTATTTTTAAACTCATCAGGGAAATCATTACCCAAGTTGGATAGGAGGACGTCCACAAGACCTATGCATTTCATCAAAACCGAAAAGGGAACACAATAGAAGAATACGTGGAGTTTAAGACCACGTTCCATAACCTCATCAAGATTGGTAGAATCACACATATATAGGATTTCAATTTTATCCACGGATGTTACGCGCAAGATCTCAACATATCGGTCACAAAGCAGACTGTGTTTTACTATTGTTTGTTTACGCCTTTCAAGAAAACAATGTTGGAGATCCACATGCAGCTATTTCAAAAGAGGGTCTTTGACCCTCTCAATAAGGATGTGGAAACATTATATCCCCTTATAAGCGAAATTTGGAAATGTTGCCCCTACCATGATGCCATTGATCACAACATTGGAAGGTTCCTCGGGTTTCGCTATGACGTGGAATCCATTGTAAACATGGGAAAGATTCAAGTTGAGTTTGTTCCCTGTGTGTAATACAAAAGATGGAGGCACTTTTTATGTTTAAGAGCTTTATTGTATGTTTTCCATTTTCCTTGTGTTCATCAAAATAAATGAATGAAATGAGAATTTCCTTTTGTATTCAAACTGGTAGGGCCTGGATTCTCCTTGGGGGATATGTAGATAGCCTTTCAAGGCCCCGAACCCTATCCTTTTGAAATTTTCTTTTCCCCTTTATTGTACAAGGGAAAAATTGAATTTAAATCAACAGACGTAGAGAGATTCACCAAGAATACATCAACATAACACAATTTAACCTTTATGAGATTCCTCAAAATTTAAAATGAGCAAATTCTTGAGTGTCCAAAAATTAGTCCCCATTATTCATTGGTTAGCACGTCCTCAAACAAAGTGAAATTTATGTGTTTACACGCTCCCTATGTGATATTTTACATGATTTATCCTGAACTAAAACTAACAAATTTGCCTTTGAATTGTTTTTCTTCCACATGTAGTTAGAACTGATCTGTGTCGTTAAAACTAGATGATTATCCATATTTTATAAGATCTAAAGGACCTATAAATTACTTCCCCAGTCAAGGTTCACAGAAGGGATAAGCAACCATGGGTGATAACAATGAAAAAATTAGCCTTACTGACGTTGTGGTGGCTCAATTCACCATTTCCAATCAGAAGGAACTAATTATGCATCTCATGCAACAAATTGCCGAGATGAGGGTTGAGATGAAGAGAGGGCAAGATCTTCCTCCTTTGACTTTTACTATCAATGCTCCAACAGGCGGAAGGCCTCATCTTTATTTTTCTCTTTCAAATGTGGAACATCCCAAAATCTATATTCCAGTTCTGCTCATGATCCCTCAATCATTGACTTAACCACCCAAAATCCTCAATATGCCTCCGCCTCCTATAAAACCCCACCTTCCTCAAAATATCAATACTCAAGTGCCACCTCCCCCTAAATATGCCAACCACCAAACGGGTCCACCTTCTTAAAACCAAAACTCATAGAAACTGCAAATTTCCTTCCGTCACCAAAATCAACAAACCAACCCATAGAATTTTCCTCAAAATTATCGATCCCTTCAAATCAACTAGAGTCTCTCCATTTTTCTACCCTACAATAAAAAACCACTTTCGGAATTCTCGTCCCCAATGAGCATGAAACTAATGGTTCCGAGCTCGACCACTATGAGGAACAAGAAAGAGAGAGGAAGTCAAGGGAAGAGGACGCAGAGTTGGATATGAACGAAGATATCCTAAATACAATGAAAGTGTTGTAGTGTATTTCTAAGGCCTCCGGTTTGAGTTAGGAGGATTTGTTTATTCATCTGAATTTGGACCTCCTAGAAGGGTTCAAGGTGCCAAAATTCAAAATATTCATAGGAATAGGGAATCCCTTATTGCCCTAAGGGCCTACTGTGACTAGCTTGTGGGAGTTGGGAGAGATAAAGCTTTACTAATACGGCTTTTCAACCCAAGTGTGAGTGGAGACTCTAGAATGGTTTACATCTCATGAAATAAGACAGTGGCCTAGATAGAATGTCCTGGATAAGGATTTCATCGAGCGATTTACCTAAAATGTGGAGATCAGCAAAAATAAAATTAGAACTACAAAGAGTTCGCATGTAGATCGTGAAGGGAGAAATCTAGTGTTTGGCCTCCTATGTCTGAGAAGGAAATCATCGAAGTATTTTTGCAGGTTAAGTAACCCAAATATTATGATAGAATTATGTTGCTCGTTGGATAAAAATTTTATGAAGTACTGTATAATCACGTATGTCTAACAAACTATACTAAGGCCTAAGTCGTAGCCCAATGTCCTATGGATGTCTAAATTTGAGGTTAAGGTCCTAAACTAAACTTCCTAACTCTAAACTAAGGTTCCAATACTAAAACATCAAGTCACGACAACTATAAGACCCTCCCAAGGACCAAGGAAAGGAACCAAAGAAGAGTCCAAAAAGCTGTCAAAAACAACTTGTGTTGACGAGACACATTAGCAAATCGTCGATGGAATAATGCCCTGTCAATAGGAGTCATGAGTCCATACTTGGTATGTATAGACTTTTACGCCAAAAACAAGCCTCTATCCCAAATAATGAGTGCCTAAGACGATCCATCAATACATCGATTTCCCATCAATGGGGACTCGTCGATGGGACTGCTTTCTCAGCCTTAATAAGGCTAATGTGGGGGTTAGTTAGGAAGTTAGTTAATCTCTTAGTAAACCCTTCATTAATACATCCATTAGTTATTTAACTAAAATATACTATAACATTTAAATAACTCTTCCACCTCATAACTACTAATCAAAAATCAAAACCCACTCTCCCTCTCTCAAAAAATTCTATCTCTACCCCACCATTAAAGAACAAGAAAGAAATCAAGCTATGGAACTCAATATTAAATCTTTTTCACTTCAAACTCATGGAATAACATCAATCAATGTATGGGGATGTTGATTCATGCATTAGTTTCTCCATGAAGCCCTTTAAAGCTTCTATTTTCGAAATTTATATTGTGACAAAAAACTAGGGATTGTAATATAGCCATGGGTTCACACCAAAACTATTTTCTTTACATTATTTGTCGTATATTCTGAATGTATTGGGACTAATTCATGGTTTCTATTATGAAAATCTTCCAACAATCCATGTCCACCTATGACCTAATTTCATGAATGTTGATGGATGAATTGAGTAGATGTAAACATGATGTATTTTAATTGATGTTTATCTACTCATAGAATCTTGATCTCGTGTCTATTATGATGTATATGGGAGTAATTTTTATACTAGATTCTTGACCTTTAAAAAAGGCTAAATTCTAGGGTTTGTATATATGTGGGAGAATGTTGTATATGAACTTTGAATTTGCTTGCAAGGTACATGGATTATGAAAGGATACAAGTAAGGTAGTGTGGGATGGTATCCAGTCTCTTGAGCCTTACCTACTATGTGGCATGAATTATGTATAATGTGGGTAAGTTCTCATGAGAACACCACGATTGATATTGTGAAAGTTCTACTCACATATGTATGTTTATTATAGGATGAAAGTGTATTCTCCCCTAATGAATCAAGATCATTATGTTTAATTGTATTTAATGAATAGGGAATACTTATTCACACATGTAGATAAAAATAAAAACACTAATGGTAGTAAGTTGGGACAGTATACTAAGCACCGAGAGAATGTGTCCAATGAGGAAAAGACCCTCTCGTTAATACAAGAGGTTGGGTCATCCTAGAGATACTCATAAGATGGGGACTCCTCCATTAATGCAATAGGTAGAGTCTCTTGGAGCAATCTCCCTATCCCTTAACTATATGCCCCATAGGACTTAGCTTGTAGATCCACATAGTTTCTAGTATATAGGTTCTACCATGGCAAGTAGAACACCCTTCTTCGGATTTTGGGCTTTATGACATGCAACTCCATGTAAATCTCATGGTCTATATCAGTTATGGTTGATCTTCCTTAAATAATTAAGTAATCAATGAAGTATAAACTATTCCATGATATCCTAATAGGCTCACTGAGTAGAAGTGGGGGTATGGGACTTCATTTGTACATTGCACTAGTAGATTTAGAAGGGTGTTGTGGGAGGTTCTTTGTAGTTATGAAATAATATGAGAACATGTATGTTTGATGGATAATGGTTATAGTGAGCATATTCCTATATCTTCAATGTGGTTCATGATGCATGTGCTTCACTTATGATTATGATATATGATATAATATAACATTAATGTGTGTGTGTGTCCAAGGTGGTTTCTAAGGGAGGCTTCGTAGGGTTGGTATTGTGGCATGCTAACTCCATATTGCACAAGCGGACCTTAGGAAGTACGAAAATCATACCTTTATTGTAATTGCAAATTATTGGGGGTTTTTCTTTATGTGTTGTTATAATGATGTGAAAGGCTTTCAAAAACTTCATAAATGCATACTTTCATATAAGTGTCACTTTTTTCATGTTTTAAAGGTTTTTTTATACATTTCTCCATATTTAGTGCAATAATTGAACTAACCCTTTTCTGTTTTTATATTATGAGTATAGGTTCCGACTAATTGGTTTGCTTCCACATCCTTGAAGAAAGCTTGGAATTCTTATCTCCAAGAATTGTGGTAGGTCCTCAAAGATCTGAGGACTAGTGCACTTGATTTCAATTTATGATTTCTCTAATGATGTAATAGACTTTAGTAGTCTTTATCATGTACTTTTGTACTATAAGACTATTGTGTCTTAAGGGATAATAACCCTATTAGGTGGTGTATGTGTGAAGATATTACTAGATTCTTACTATTTTGTTTTATGAAAATGAAGTTTGACCTATTACTATAAAAAATTTCAAATTTCTCATTATTTCGAGTTCATTATGAAGTGATGATTATGCTAAGGGCTTGTAAAAGACCTCATCAAGGTCGAGTACACCGGTAACATCTAGGGGTACTTTCCAGTCATCACAAACTTGGTAATAGATCATAAGGTTATCAGTATAATTTTAGGGTTGACATCACACACACCACGTCTAGTAGAGTCTTATTCGTAAATGAGAAGTGCGCCACATTTATGAGTAGGAGGCTATGCGATGATTAGAAAATCTTCATTTCTTCGTTAATATATGGTCTTGCTTGAAGTCCTAATTTCATTTGATCCTTTTCTTAAAATCCTTCTTGTGCTCATAGGCCATGAATACAAGAAGGACAAACGCTACGAGGGCCGGAGAGTAGAATGTGAATGAGGTGGTTCCCCTTCAAGCTCATCAAAACCCTCAAGTCCCTATTGAAGAAGGTGTTATGTCCATTGTTAAGATAAGAGCTGCCATCCATAGTTTGACTCAAGTATTGGCCACCCAAGTTTCTAGGGACATTAGGGTGCAAGTGAACCCAATTCTAGCACAACCGCTTCAATGATAAGGGATTCACAATGATGAATCCCCCTATTTTTTTTTGTCCCCAAAGTAGAGGAAGACCCGTAAAGTTTCATTGATGAAGTGTTTAAAGTGATAGATACTATGGGTGTGTCTTCCCAAGAAAAGGCAAAACTAGTCGCCTATCAACTCAGGGATGTGGCTCAAGTTTGGTATGAACAATGGAAGGATGAGAGGCCGGTTAGAAAAGGTACAGTTACCTGGACGACATTCAAAATGACTTTACATGAAGGGTTTTCCCCCTTGTAAATAAGGCAAAGAAAAATGCAAAAATTCATCAGTCTTCGTCAAGAGAGTATGAGTGTGAAAGAGTATAACCTCAAGTTCACTCAACTATCAAAACATGCTCTTACAATGGTGGGAGACTCTAGGGCAAAGATGAATAAATTTGTTATGGGGGTATCCGATCCACTAATGAATGAATGTAGGTCGGTTATGCTAAATCCAAGCATGATATTTCTCGTCTTATAGTCCATGCCAAGCAAATTGAGGAACAAAATCTTAAACAAGTAAGTAGTGAGTTGAAAGGCCAAAGCCCGACGAGGGAAATGTCTCCAAGCCTAGGTTTGAGATACAAGAAAAACCAAGGTTCAAAAAGAGATCTTCTAATCCAAGTCCCTCCAATGATCCAAATCCAAATAAAGGGAGGATGCTACCCCTAAGCCTCAGGAGGAAATAAGAGTGGTCCTTTTGTTGAAAGAACTATTTGTGCCAAGTGTGGTAAAAAGCACGGACGGAAGTATCTTGCCAGTATGAGCTTTTGCTAAGGATGTGGAAAAGTGTCCACCAATTGAGGAATTATCCAATACGTGCGGCCAAAGGGAGAGAAGGTACCCCAGATCCCACCAATGCTGCAAACTCCGATGCTCCCGAAAAATCGCTTATGTGCTCTCCAAACACGAGGTGATCAAGAGATCTCTCCAAATATTGTTATCCGTATGTTGTAAGTATTTTCAATTAATGTTTATGCATTATTACATACCGCTTCCACTTTCTCTTTGTAATTCCCTTACTGTCAATAAGATTTGATATGCTTCTTGATGTCTTAGATAAGACCTTTTCGGTTTCTATCTCGGTGGCTGATTCCGTAGTTGCTAAAAGGATCTTTAGGGATTGGCCTATTTTATTGCCCAATAGAGTCATTGGTTGATTTGGTAGAACTTTATATGTTGGAATTTGATGTCATTTTGGGGATGAATTGGATACATGCTTGTTTTGCTTCCATCGATTGTAGAACTCAGGTAGTAAAGTTTCAATTTCCAAATGAACATGTTTTAGAAAAGAAGGGGGGAAACCTAGCTCCAAAAATTCGAATCATTTCATGTCTTAAGGCTTTTAAGTTGATTTCTACGGGTTCTCTATCATATTGTTAGAGTAAATGTCATGACCCGGATTCTGGAATCCGAATTGCAAGCGGCGTCGTTAACCTCTCAAAGGTCGCAGACAAGCCTCTTCTTACCTTTCATCACAATCATACAGTTAAATTTGCAGAAAATTTATCTTTTTAATACTTAACAAAGTGTACATAGACTTCATATGATACTGCATAAGAGTAATATTCTAAAAGCTCAAACTCAACAACCATTTATCGATAGATTAAGCAAATGAAAGGAATGATCTAAATAATAATACTAATAGTTTTCCAATTGTCCTTATTACAAAGCTTTGAATAATACTAAAAAGTAAATTCTAGGGAGAGTAGTCACAAGCTAAAACTAATGAACTAAGATAGAATAATAAAACTTAGCATTCTCGAACTCAAGAGGACTTACCAAAGTTTGGAGATCGATATTCCAAACCGCTTTGTCGTACTTCAACCTTCTTGAGAACCTGTGTCTATAAAATAGTAAATATATATGGGGTTAGTACACCACTTTGTAATAAGTATGGGTGTATGCACATAACACATAAGAGGCAATTCATGAACAAGGAAATCTCTTCCTAAACGTGTCAATCATGGTTAAAATGTTACTTCTTACTTAAATTGTTAATATTGATTTATGATGTGTATATGAAACGTTCTCATGCAATTAAGGCACCAAACTCTTTTTCTATACGAACATAAAACCTTGTAATCGTGAACATAATATTAGAACATCTTAAACACACATTTATAATTTTGCTCTTAAGCTGAGAGTTGCCATCTCCATAATTCAATTATTTTTCAGTCTATTCTATCTTTGTTGTGTAGTTCAATGATCTCCTTTGATCTTATGTTTTACTTACAAGTGTGATGATTCATTGTAGTCCCATACCCACAATGAATCGATTAAGCAATTCACAAGACTAAGGAAATGATTTGGCTACCCTACATACGAGTTAGATTTCTTATTCTTCTTTTTGTTGGGTATTAAAATATATTAATAAGCCAATCTTTATTGTCTATGCCCCTAATTTGATTATTTACATAATATATGGTTCTTGGGACATAATTCATGCTCCATTATTGGCTACCCCAACTTGTTATGTCTATCAAACACTAGTGATTAAATGTTCTTTAAGCTCTTACCTTACTTAGTTCACTATGAACTTATGATTCTACTTCATTGCTCAATTGCTCACTTTGAACATGCTACCTTATTATTTCTTTCTCTCTCAAAGGATTCTCTTAGAATTAACGAAAGTAGATCATGTGAGCTACATTAAATCGAGTGCCTCCCCCACACCGAAGAGGGGTGGTTCACTGATTAAAGTAAACCAAGCTTTGTGTCTTCCCCACACCGAAAAGGGGGGTTCCCCGGCTAAGGTGAACTGTTTGATGTCTTCCCCATATCGTAAAGGGGAGTTCACGTCTATAGTAAACCGAATACTTGTCCTGAGCTATAACTAACATAGATCATGTGAGATAAACATGAAATTCGGTGTCTCCCCTACACCGACAAGAGGTCGAATCACTGGTCAACTTGAAACCTAACTTGCTAGTTCTTTAGTGGGTGGCGTCCACTAGCTAAGTGCCCCTATGTTGTCAACATCGTTCTAAGACTAGGAGATGTACGGAGACACTAGTACACCTGGGTGGTGATCTCATCTCATGAGACTTACATGTCCAGGCACAAGCACATTGCAAGTCTATCGGTGCTAAGCTCAAATTTTTATCTTCTTATCTTTTAGAGTTTACTCACACATTATGGAAGCTTGCTTCTATTTATGAGATTTACTTAGTCTATCGATGACTTTTAATACCTATGTTTACTTGATGAATATGATCTTGAGACTTTAGTTTATCATCATGGTGCAAGTGAGACTGGTCTCACGGACTCTAGCACCCTCTTATGTGAGTATTAGTGACATAATGATTAAGTGTTCTTGAGACTCGTCTCACTTGTTTCTAACACTCTATATTAGGTAAATTTCATAACTTAACTCTTAGTTATATATTTACTCATCTTTACTTGTTTACGTCACTTACTAACCTCATATCATTCTTTATGATGGTTTTATTCTTTGTAAGATTTTATGGCATTCACTAGTTGAGTTGATAGGGTATGTTGGAACTTGTCCCATTGATTCGCATACCCTATGTTATGAGTTTATTTAATTTAGATGGGTATCACTCTGCATCTTTTGAATTAAGATTAGTATAACTTCACACATTTTGGGAGATAATATTTTCGACATAGTTTTGCTAGCCAATTTGTTGGCATAAATCATAATTGCACTAGATACTTGTCATAGTATTATAACTAGCCAATTCAATTAATTCATGAAATACATTATAGTAATCTAACATGTTAAACAAGTCAACTTTTAACCTTTAATTAACATATAAACAATTCAATGAATACTCATAAAAATCATATTCTCGAAACACAAGTAGCCATTATAACATTCAACGTTCATGTAAATAACACCCTAAGTATGCAGATCTAACATGTATATTTCACTTGAATTATAAATCACTTAAGAATACATATAATAATATTTAACACCACATACAATTAACAATGCATCGAGAATCATACTACTAAACTACAGGGTTCGATAATCGGGATAACCAGGGAGATGAACATGCGATTCGATGGGAACAACCCTAGTTTCAATATTCTTGAAGTAAAAACGTTTGAAAATCCACTTGGAGTGATAATTCCAGGAGAGAAAACCCATACGTTGATGTAGAGTTAAATCTACGAAGATCACTACGAACTTTGCACGAAAGAAGCTTGAGGAATTCTTGCTAATGTTCTAGGGTTTAACTTGCGACTTCTCTTGTTTTCACGTTTTTCTTGACTTTTGTTGTAACGTTTTTTTGAAGATAATAACGTGTATAATCCTTTATAAACTGAATGTTAACTAATTCTACTTGTACTATATAACCTAATTAAGTTAGACCAAATAGCTAATGAGAAAAGCGCCCCTCCTAGAATGACTAGGATTAAAGAATCTTGTCTTAATCGAAATCTGGATTTTTCCTTAGTGGTTTCGGTTTTAGACTTGTAAATTAATTAATTAGGTAACCTAGGATAATTACTAAAGTTCCCCTAAGTTGGTAGGACCATAAATAACCCTTTGGAGAACCCTAGGTTAGGTATTAGGTTGTCTTTTTCTTGTCTTAGCTGAAATCTAGAAATTATTTTGTGATTTTGGCTTTGTCAATTTAAATTAATTAATTAAGTTGTTAAATTAATTAAGTAAGTAAACCTATGGTAATTTCTAAAGTATCCCTAAGTTTTTAGGACCATTCGAAATAGATATGGTTATTTAGAATTCTAAGTGATGTTTTTCGTCTTACAAATTCCCCAGCGAGTTTTGATTACCTTATGAATTGAGTTTTTAGAAGTTATATTGACTTGTTTGTGATTGTCTTTATCACGACATCTTGATATACTCTAAGAGTGAGAATGATCATATGAACCATGTGAAGATAGTGTTTTAAGTACTCAAGGATAACCAACTTTTTGCTAAATAGAGTAAATGTGAATTTTTGTTGAGGTCGGTTTATTTTCTTGGACACAATGTCTCTAGTGAAGGGATAGGTCGATCCAAGAAAAATGGATGCGGTCAAAAGTTGGCGTAGACCTTTAAATCCTATTAATATTCTAAGCTTTTTAGGTTCGTCCGGTGACCATAGGAGGTTCTTTGAGGGATTTTCATCTATCATATCTCCATTAACGGCCTTAACCCAACAGAAGATCAAGATTGAATAGTCAGAATCATGTTAAAAGAGTTGCCAACTAATGAAAGATGTCACCTCCGCTCTGGAGTTGACCTTAACGGAGGGTATCGAAGGGTTTGTGGCTTATTGTGACGCTTCTCGAGTAGGTTTGGGTTGTGCCCTCATTCAACATGGTAAGGTGATAGCATATGCCTCTAGGCAACTCAAGGTTCATGAGAAGAACTATCTGACTCATGATCTTGAACTTGCAGCGGTGGTATTTAATTGGAAAATATGGAGATACTATCTTTACGGAGTGCATGTAAATTTGTTGACTGACCATAAAAGTCTCCAATATGTGTTTAATCAAAAGGAGTTAAACCTCTGGCAACGAAGGTGGTTGGAACTTTTGAAACATTATGACATGAGTGTCCTCTAACATCCCGGTAAAGCTAATGTTTTCGTGAATGCTTTGAGTCGTATGTCCATGGGTAGTGTAGCTCATGTTGAAGATGAGAGAAAGGAGTTAGTCTTTGATGTGCATAGGTTGGACTGCTTTGGAGTTCGTCTAGTGGATTCTCATAAGGGAGGTGTAATAATCCAATCTAGCTCCACTCTTCCTTAGTGGTTGATGTAAAATCCGAGCAACACCTTGATCCTATATTGATGGAGTTAAAAGACTCCATACTTGGTAAATTCATTGAATCTTTCTCCCAAGGGGGATATGCGGTACTTAGATATCAAGGTAGATTTTGTGTCTCTGATGTGGAAGACTTAAGAAGGAAAAATTTGGAAAAGGCTAATTGTTCACGACATTCCATTCATCCGGGTGACACCAAGATGACTTGGGGGAAATATCTTGGTGGAATGGGTTGAAAATGAGTATATCGGAGTTTGTGGACAAATGCCATAATTGTCAACAAGTCAAGGCCGAACATCGAGGACCGAAAGGTTTGACTCAAGGTATAAGAATTCCAACTTGGAAGTGGGAAATGTCAATATGGACTTTGTTGTGGGCTTTCCTCACACTCGAAGGCAACATGATTTGATTAGGGTCATTGTTTATAGGATGACCAAGTCAGCCAACTTTATTCAGGTCAAGGCTACTTATTCGGTGGAAGAATATGCTAAATTGTACCTTAAGGAGATTGTGAGATTTCATGAGGTCCCCTTGTCTATCATCTCGGATATGGGTATTCAATTTACTTCTCACTTTTGGATGGAATTCCAAAGTGGACTTGGTACTAATGTGAACTTTAGTACCGCATTTCACCCACATATGAACTATTTGGTGGAACCAAACCTCCAAAACCTAGAAGATATGTTGAGGGCATGTGTCATTGACTTTAAGGGAAATTTGTAAGGACCCTCAAAATAAATTAAGGTTCTTAGATCTTCACATGTGCCTAAAAAGGTTTTAAAATAAGTTAAATTAGTGATTTACAATATGTATAGTTGATTTGAAGTCGTTTGGAGGTCAAACATCTAAGACGTTCGAAAGTTAGCCCTTGAAACGTGCGTGTGTGTTATAGTGTGCCTTGGTATGTTTTATGTGTTGTTTTATTCTCAAATTTATACGAGAGGTTCCTAATATGAATATTAGTGTATTTGAGGTGGAATTTTCCAATAAAAACTCCCCAATGACCAACCAAAGAGTCCTTGAGGAGGACCCAACCTTGGACCAACAAGCTACCAACGACAGCAACTTTTGTTCCTTCATGAAATAGGTCCACGTCACGGACCTTGTCCACCATAGGTCAAAATTTTTGGTCTGCGTTATGAACACAAAGAATACTCAACTTCCCCGGAAGTCATTTTCAAGAAAATCACGCGGGAACATCTCTGTCATGTGGATTTGTTCCTCGACGAAGATTTCAAAAATTGAAGTTGAGTTTGACATTTCTAAAAGTCCAAATAAGTGTGGGAGTGTTTTGGTAATATTGGTAGAAGGTTATAGACAGATTTTAGGACTTATTTAACCCCCTTACGAAGTCAAAACCCAATAAGAAAATCAAAAATCCCAAAACTCTCTTCTTCTCGAAATTCTCTCAAACCTCCATTGGAGAGTAAGCTCAAATTCAAGCTAGAGGCTGGATTTTCATGGTTTATTCCAAATTTCTCATGGGTCTTCAATAAATAAGGTATGGTGATCCTTCATCCTTAGTTATCCTTTTAGGTAGGAGTTCAATGAAGGATTTTCAAAAGTGATTCAAAGACCAACATTTCTAATTTTCAAGCTAGGCATGGTTCTTTCTCAAATTGATTTCAAAATCATGTTTATGATAAATTAATGATTATATATTTTTTTAAAATGAATTTCAATCCTATTCTATGATGAACCCATGATCCTTCTTAATTCTCAAATTGGCCTATAATGTGGGTCTTGTGATCTTGACTCTATATTGATTGAATTATGTTTCAATTATCTTGAATTGCCTATTGCTATTTCTATTCATGTGAATTGAATATAAATTGTTGATGATTCATAAATGATGATCATGGTTTAGGGATTGGTTAAATTGATCTATATTACTCTACTTTTTTTAGACTTGATGAAGTAGTGTACCTAATGTGATCTTGAAACCATGAAGTTTGAAGTATGAATTTGTTTATTTAATGGTAACTTTAGATACTGATTTATACATGTGTTGATGTTGAATTATGGTAATTTATCAATGATGATCAAAATTTTGGAGGAATTGTAAGTTGAGCCTATTCTCTCTACTTTTCTATAAAATTGTTAGATGCTTGGCCTTGCATGGAATTGTGTGGTATGGTCCACTTATGGTGGTGGTGTTTACCTTATTGTCAATCCTTTATGTGTTGATTATGCCCTTGAAGGCAAATGTATCTTGAAAGTGTGGTTATGATGATCACATGATGTGAAGTATTATGCCTAGTTTCTAGTGCTAGTTCATGATCTAGGTTATATTAATGATGCTTCCTATATGTTTAATGACTATATTAGGTCTAGGTATGGTGTACATATTGATTTTGAATACTATTGTGTAGTATTATCCCTACCTATGAACCTCAACATTAATGTGTGGTCTTAAGCATGATTAGGAGTCTTAGATTCAAGTAGTGAAGATGTCTTGTCTCCTATGTTATAATCTTGTTGTGTGTTGTCTATAATTCCTATTACTCTATATGTGAGTTGTCTATGGTTTAAGGGACTTGAATGTGTATTGTGACAACTGTAAATAGGTTGCCTCGATGCTAGGATTGTTGGCATTACGTGATCATGTTATCCAATGTACACACATACCTCATGCATGACTATAAGTAGGATTGACTCAAGTAGCTAATGAAAAGATAGTTCTCATTAGCACCTAATGTCTACTAGTATGTATGTGAATAATATGTTCATGAAAGGATGATAGTGTATCTTAACTATGATGACTTGATAGGTGTAATAGTATGGAAAAGGGTATGGGACTTTGTCTATGCAATGCACATATGTGCCTTGATAGGATAGTTCCTAGGTTTGGTTTTTTATGTATATGAATATGAATTCATGGTTATGTTATGAATGTTCATAGTGTTTCAATGTATTTATATGAAAGGATTTCTCATAAATACACTTATGCATTAATATATGAACATGTGCTATTTGAAAGGATTGCTCACATATATGTATACACACACGCATGTAAAATCTCTAGTCAATAGGAGGACGCTTCCCTAGAGTATCCTAAACTATACGGTGTTTTACATATGCTATGTCCATATGAAAGGGTTTCTCACATGATTTAGGCTGATGAACTCTCATCTATGACCTATGAGCTAAGCATATGAAGAGTTAAATATCCTAAGCCTATAAACTAAATATAATAATGGCTTTCAATAAAGGGAACTTATCTTAAAATTGAGTGAAATTGAAGATGAGGGGTGACACTTTACCAATGTGGGATGGTAGGGATCACCATAGTCCTCACGAGGTGGTTAGCCTCATAATACAAAGGCCATAGAGTGATATTTCTATGTATGCCTCCAAGTTCTATAAACTATGGTTTCCACATAGGATCTAGCAAGTAGTATCACTTAGTATTCTACCATGTGCTAATGTTCTACTTTGGCTAAGTAGGGCACCTTCCTTTGGTGTAAGGCTCTACAACACCAAATTCCATGTTTAGCAACCATGGTCTTAGTGTCGATTAAGGCTATAGTTTCCCTAATGTAAAATGGAAAATGGATTTAAATTAAAGTGAAGGGACCCTAACTAGGATAAACTAAGGGAAGGTACATAGGATACGTGAAAGTAATGAACCCAACTATGCATTGCACTAAAAGCTCTCTAAGGGAGTTCTAAGGAAGGTGGTCTAATGTATGTGCATATGTTTATGGTCTCTTTCAAGACATTGTGTTAGTGTTTACATGATGTGATGATATGCATGATATGAAGTTCTAATATGGCTATGTGACTAAGGTCCTACTTGAAGTCTATATAGTTGACTATAATATTATGTTTGGTATATGAAGTATAAGTTAAGGCTTGTGTCTTATTATAGGTTTATTATGTAGTTGTGAGATTATGGGACTTCAGATTTACATTGAACTAGTAGACTTAGAATAGGATTGTTAATAAGGTCTTGTAATGTTCTATGGAAATGAAGTTAGTATATATGCAAGTAAACAATGGTTCACTGTAATGATGTTGTAAGTCTTGAGTTGAATATGTCTTATGGTGTGCTATACTATTATGATTGTATGTGTTTGTATGCAGGTAGTATGTATGAGTACCTTGTGTCCTTAAGGTGATGCATTGAACAAAATATCACTAGAGGGTTACTTGGGGAATTAAGATGTTTAAAGAAAGAAAGCTTACTGTAATTGGAAAAGAGCTTACTGTAATGTGACTACAAATGTGACTTAAATGCTATGTGGGATTTTATGTGATTTTTCAATATTGTATATGCCTATATGAAATATGTAAATGGAATAAATGTTATTGTATCAAGTATGAGAATTTCACAAAAAGGCATGATGCATGGTTTCAAGTAAAATGTCCCTTTTAAATGTATGTTTTTGCATGGATACCATACTTAGTGAATTCTTGTACCAATACCATTATTCTCTACCTTTTTACACTAAGTTTAGGTTATGAATGCTTAAAGGATGTCTCTAAGATGAAGAGCTTGACATGTGATTCCGAAGCTCAAGGAAAGAAATCATTATTTTCCAAGGATTTCCTATGTAAAATTTATATTCAATGTATTGTAATAGCTTAAATATTGTGTTTGATGTTAAAGGGTTGTGTCCCTAAGTTTAGTCTAAGATGACAAAAGAGACTTAGAGTCTAACTATGTATTATGACTTATATTCTTATATAATAGAAGGGATGTTCTAGAATACGATGTGCTATAAAAGTTATAAATTTTCCGCTAAATTTACCTATGACAATGCGATGAATGATAACTATGGGATTGTATAAGACCTCCGAGAGGTCAACTACCCCATGTTACTCCTAAGGGATGCTCCCCGGTTATGACAAAAGTGGGATGACCATCTACCATTGATTGAATTTTCCTACAATAATAGCTATCACTCAAGTATTGATATGGCCCCATTTGAGGCTCTTTATGGGAAAAGATGTAGCTCTCTGATTGGGTGGTTTGAGGTAGGTGAGGTTGCTCTAATCCCGATGTAGTTTATGAGGTCGTGGAGAAAGTCCAACTCATAAGGGATAGATTGAAGACGACCCATAGTTAGCGAAGTCCTATGCATACAATAAAAGGAGGGACCTTGAATTTATGGTAGGTGTTATGGTCTATTTAAAGATATCACCCATGAAAGGGGTGATGAGTTTTGGGAAGAAAGGGAAACTTAGTTCCCGGTATGAGGGGCCCTATGAGATTTGGCAACGCATCCGAAGTGTTGCCTATTAATTGAAATTGCATAATGAATTGGCTTCAGTGCACCTCATGTCCCATGTGCCAATGCTCAAAAAGTACATAGGTGATCTGGTGTCTATCCTTCCTCTAGAAGGTTTAGGGATTGATGATAACCTTTTGTATGAAGAGGTCCCGGTCAAGATTTTAGACCGGCAAGTGAAGAGGTTTAGAAATAAGGAAGTAGCTTCAGTTTAGGTGCTATGGATAAACCATCTTGTGGAAGAGCTACTTGGGAGGCTGAGCCTGATATGATGTCCCGTTATCCTCATCTTTTCTCTTCTACTCCTATTCCAAATTGAGGCAACAAGTTCCTCCTTAATTTGGTATTTTTGGGAGTCATGTGTGATATGTGTAGGATTTTATGATAGCTCCCTATATATTCATTTTCTTGTGAAAATCCATATTTTAGTATATTGTTGAGTTTTCATACTATTTATGTTTCTCATGTTGAAGTGACTTGCACTATAAAAGTTGCATTTTGATTTATGAGGTGAGCATGTTGTAGAAATATGAAGATATCACATTGTGGCTCTAAATTGTTGTATTGAGAATAAACGATTTGGGAGAAGTTAGTTCATCCCATAGTTATGTGAGTTAATGATATGCTTGTATATTGAATTAGTTCCTACCTAGTTGAATCTATGGCCATGTTGTGTTAGATGGGAATTTTACCCCCATAACAGTTATTTAAAATGGTGAAAGGTGCAATTTTTAGTTGTGCACATTTTGTTATTAAACTATAAGTTGTGTGGGCTGTTGGTATGAGGATTTAAATTTGCTGGTGCCCTGGTAGACATTCGGGGACGAATGTTACCAAGGTGGGATAATGCAACAAATTTGTATGTCTAACGACCTATACCAAGGCCAAAGTCGTAGCCTAAAGTCGTAAGGAGGTCTACATGTGAGATCAAGGTATGAGGATCTTGATTCATGCATTAGTTTCTCCATGAAGCCCTTCAAAACTTCTATTTTCAAAATTGATATTGTGACCAAAAAACCAGTGCTTAGTGATCTATCTATGGGTTCACTCCAAAAATGTTTTATTTATGTTATGTGCCTTATATAATAAATAAATTGCGATTAATTCATGGTTTTATATTGTAAAAATCATCCAATAACCCATGTGCACCCTATGACCTAATTTCGTAAATGTTGATGGATGAATTGAGTAGATGTGAACATGATGTATTGTAATTAATGATTATCTAGTCATAGAATCTTGCTTTCATGCTTGTTGTGATGTATATGGGGGTAATTGTGATATTATATTCTTGACCTTGAAAAAGGGGGTAAATTCTAGGGTTTGTATATATGTGGGAGAATGTTGTCTGTGAACTTTGAATTTGCTTGCAAGGTACAAGGCTTATGAAAGGATACAAGTAAAATAGTATGGGATGGTCTGCACTCTTTTGAACCTTACCTATTATGTGGCATGAATTATGTATAATGAGGCTAATCTCTTGTGCTGACTGAAAGTATAATTCTCATGAAGATTCATATTGTGAAAGTGCTACTCATATATGTACGTTGATTCTAGGATGAAAGTGTATTCTCACCTAATGAATCTAAGAGCTTTAGGTTGAATTATATCAAATGAAGAGGGAATACTTATTAACACATGTAGATCAATTAAAAAGACTAGTGATAGTAAGTTTGGAAAGTATATTAAGCACCAAGAGGATATGACCAATGAGTAAAAGACTCTTCCATTAATGCAAGAGGTTGGGCCATCCTAGAGATACTCATGAGATGGGGACACCTCCTTTAATACAATAGGTAGAGTCTCTAGGATCGATCTCCCTAACCCTTCACTACGTTCCCACGTAAGACTTAGCTAGTAGATCCACATAGTAGCTATTGTGTAAATTCTACCTTGGCAAGTAGAACACTCTTTTTCGGTGTGGAACTTTATGACACCCAATTCCATGGAAGCTCTCATGGTCTATGTTGGTTATAGTTAGGACCCTCAAAACTAAATAGTATGATCTAGATCCTCCCATGTGCTTTAAGAGTTTATAACATGTAAATAAACTGTGTCACAACTTGTGTAGTTGATTTGAAGAGGTTTGGAGGTCAAACATCAAGGAACGACCAAGACGTTTGGAAACTAGTTGTGTGTATGTGCTAGTGTGACTTTTAATGTTATACTTGTTGTTTGGTGCCTAAATTTAAAGAGAGGACCCTAGCATCTATATAGACGTATTAAGGGTTAAAAATTCCAGTCAAGACTCCCCAAGGACTACTCTAAGGTTCCTTGAGGAGGACCCAAAGGTTGGCAAAAAATCTGTCAAGGCAGTGTCAAACCATGCCCATGTTCAACAACCAGTGGTCTGATTAACGTCCCGTCAAATGGGGGAGTGGATGCACACTTAGATATGGGAGACTAGACATAAAATAAGGAAGTATCTGTCACAAATAGCGGTTTACGGGACAGCTCATCAACCAGACAACACCCCGTCATTTTCATCAATCAAAAAGACGTGCAACTTATTATTAAGACACGGCCAACCAAGGGGTGAATTGGGAAATTCACCCCACGTCCCAATTAAAGCATGAACGTTTATTTTACCTATTTTTGGGTATCATAAGTTAGTTAAAAACATAAAACCCAGTTTAGAATTCATTCTCAAATCAAACCTTTCACTCTCAAAATAAACTCTCTTTAGAACCTCCATTGAAGACCAAGCTCAAGATCAAGCTAGGGGATGGATTCCAAGTGGTTTATTCTCCAAATTTTCGTGGTTATTCTTCTATTAAGGTATGGTTACCCTTGATCCTTATTTAACCTTTCATCTAAGGAATTCTTTCAAAGGTTTTCCAATGTGATTTTATGATCACAATTCATATCTTTCAATCTACCCATGGGTTCATTGTCAAATTGATTTCAAAATCATTCTAATGATGGATTTATGATTAATGATAGTTTTTAAGATGAATTTCAATACTATTCCATTTAAGAAACCATGATCTTCTTAATCTCTCAATTTTTATATCATGTGGGTCTTGTGATCTTGATTAGATGATTCAATTGTGATTAGATCATAGTGTATTATTTAATCCTATTTCTATCTATATCAATTTATTAAGAATTGTCGAGAATTTGTCTATGGTGACCATAGCATGGAGAATTTTTAAGTTGACCTAATTCCAAATTATAGTCTTGGACTTGATGTTGTATGATATGGTCCACTTATGGTGGCGGTGTTTACATTCTTGTCTATCTATATATGTTGTGATCATGGACTTGAAGGCAATATATTAAAATTGAATTGATATTATGATTATCATGTCTATGGAGTTGATGTGTGTAGTCTTCAATTCTAGAATCATGATCTATGTGTATTGATTATGTGAAGTATATGTGAATGATGTTATTATGGTTAGGTATAGTCTACATGTTTATGTGTGATGATTAATCTTGTAGAATGACCCCCACCCTGTGAAACCCTATATGAATGTGTGATATTTTGCGTGTTAGGAGTCTTCTTTTCAAATATTGAATATGTTCTTGTCTCCTTTGATGTAATGTGGGTGTGTGGTCTACAGTCCCTAATAATTTATGTGGTTTATTCATGAATTTAGAGATATGATATATGTGTTGTGATTCTTGAAGGGTGGTTTACTCTGTATAAATGATGTTGCTCTTAAGAGATCATGATGATCAATACGTACACACACACATCTCATGCATAACTATAAGTGTAATATGCTCATGATGTCAATTGAATGAATGAAAGTAAGAAGATGCATCTTAACTAAGATGAATCGAGAGGTGTACTAGTGTAGGTAAGGGAATGAGACTTTACCTATCCATTGCACATATGAACCTTAAGGGAATAGTTCTTAGGGTGGTTTTTTTATATACATAAGTATGAATGCATGATTAAGCTATGTACATGATGTATGTGCGATGATGATAAGTGTATGATTATGAGGGATTGAAAGTGATCCTCGTGTGTATCTTATTAGTATGTTATGATGTGATTTATAGGACTAATGAAGTATAATCATGTGGTGTCTAAATATGTTAATGTGAAAGGTTTTCTCATATATGTACACATACACAAATGAATGTATGAATGAAGCATGTTAATGACAAGTTAGTAAATGAGAGTCTCATGGATGGGTTCTTCAATTGTACTCTATACTAGACTATGTTATGATTATGTGAAAGGATACTCACACATGAAGTAGGTTTGATGAAAGGACAGTCTCATCATTAACCTATGAGCTATGTACATATTATATAAGGAGTTAATCTCCTAAATCCTATCTTATACTCTAATTTGATAAAGATTTAAAGGCTTTTAAAGTAGGGAAAGTTAGCTTAGCACCGAGTGAACTTGAAAATAAGAGGTATCCCTTCCCAAAGGGGAGGTAGGTTCACCTATGTGGTGTCCCTTCCCAAAGGGAAGGTAGGTTCACCAAATGAGGCGTCCCTTCCAAATAGGAAGGTAGCTTCACCAAATGTTCCCATGCACTGAAACTCTAATGTTAATTAACATGAAGAGGCTTTCTAGTAACAACCTCCTAGTTCCTTAATTATGTGCCCCCATAGGAACCTAGAAAGTGTATCCACCTAGATGCTATTATGATGTTGATGTCCTACCTAGGCAAATAGGATGCCCTCTTTTCGGTGTGAGGGGATGACACCGAAATTCGTGTTTAGCTCACATGGTCAAATATCAATTAAGATGAAGTTTCTTGAATGTAAAATGAACAATGGAAGTAAGATGATGAACCCTAACTAGGAATACCTAAGGTATGTTACTTATTGTAGGTGAAGGAATGAGACTTAACATATACATTGCACAAGTAGCTCTTGAAGGGAATTCTAGGAATGATTTCTATATGTATATGTATGTGTGCCTTACGAATGGTATGACTATGTTAACATACTTGTTGTAATGATATGCATAGTATCGGTCTTATTGGTTAGATAATGAGGGTCTTACATAATATGCATGTTATTGTCTATACTTGTTATGTTGATGAAATGAACTCTCTATATATGTAGTGTTGTCGATCACTTCATTATGATGATATTTGTAGTATTGACTTGAATATTTTCTTGAGATGTGCATGAAGACTAAATTGTTTATGAATATGATGTAATAAATGAATGAGTTTCGATATGATAGTCTATGAAGTATGTGGGTCTTATGTCTAAGGTTAAATGCATGTATTATTACTTGTTGTATGTCATGTTCCTAAGGTAACTTCATAGGAATACTTGATGGAGGTAGTATTATGGGATGCTACTTGTATATTGCACTAGTGTGACTTGAGGTTGTCTTAGGTGGTGGTTCTTATGTAAAGCATGTGTTTCATCATATGTTATGTCACTATGAATGTATATGCTTAAAATGATGAAGGTTAAATGAATGCACCTTGGTGACCTTAGGTGATACTTTGGTGTGAGTGGTGGAATAGGATACTATTATGCATTGCACTAGGTATTATCTAATGGTTGCTTTGGGTGAAGAAGTAAGGTAAAAGAAAGGTAATGCTATGAAGATGTTGGATTTGCCTTAAATGTGAAATATGGCTTTATGTGTTGCTGTGAATAGTGTCCATATCTATTTAATGTATCTGAGCTATATTGTGCTTATTGTATCAATGTTCATGAAGTTTTACAAAAAGACATGATGCATTATTTCTAACTAAATATCCTCGTTAACTCATTTTTTGCATGATTATCATACTTAGTACATTCTTCTACTAATACTATTCTTCTTCATCTTTTACACAAAGTGTCGATGGTGATGAGTAGAATATCTTTCCTAGAATGAAGAGCTTGGATAGATTTTTCCAAGTTCATGCGTGTTTTTATGATTCAAGGACCTTCATAAAGATGTTATTTAATTTCATGAAATATTATGGATTATTCTTTTATGGTGTTAAGGGTCATGTCCCTATTCTATTCTATTAATGTTAAGTCTAAGATGGCAAGACAAAACTTAGTGTCTAAACTATGTACTTATGATTTTATAAATAAAGTGATGTTCTAACAATATATTATGCTATAAAAAGTTTTAAATTCTCCGCTAAATTTTTATGACAATGCGATAAAGATGTCCATGGGCTTGTATAAGACCTCTGAGAGGTCAAGTACTCCACGTTACTTCTAGGGGGTACTTCTCGGTCGTGAAAGTTATGTTCGATCTTCCCTAAATAATGAAGTAATGAATGAATTATGAAATAGTCCATGATATACTAATAGGCTTACTAAGTAGAAGTGTGGGCATAAGACTTCACTTGTACATTACACTAGTAGGCTTAGAAGGGTGTTGTGGGAGGTTCCTTGTAGTTATGAAATGATATGAGAGCATGTATGTTGAATGGATAATGGTTATGGTGAGAATATTTCAATATTCAAATGTGGTTCATGATGAATGTTCTTCACTTATGATTATGAGATATGATAGAATATAAAGTTAATGTGCGTGTGGCCAAGGTGGTTTCTAAGGGAGGCTTCGTGGGGTTGGTATTATGGGATGCTAACTCCACATTGCACAAGCGGACCTTAGGAAGTGATAAAGGCATACCTTCATTGTATTTGGACATTATTGGGGTGGGGGGCTGCCATATCTGTTGTGTTGATGATGTTAAATGCTTTCAAAAACTTCATAAATGCATACTTTCATATAAATGTCCCTTTTTTCATGTTTTAAAGGTTTTTATAAATTTCTCCATACTAATTGCATTAATTGTACTAACCCTTTTCTCCTTTTCTATTATGAGTATAGGTTCCAGATAATTGGTTTGCTTCTACATCTTTAATGAAAGCTTGGACTTCTTATATCCATGAATTGTGGTAGGTCCTCCAAGATCCGAGTACTAGTACACTTGATACCACTTTATGATTTCTCTATTGAAATAATAAACTTAGTAGTCTTTCTTATGTCCTTTTCTTTTATAAGACTATTGTGTCTAAAGAGCTAAGAACCCTATTTGAAGTCTTTATGTTGTACTCGTATTAATAGATGGTGTATGTGTGATAATGGTACTAGATTCCTACTATTTTTGTTTATGAAAATGATGTTTGAACTTCTATTGTAAAAAGTTTTAAATTCCGCATCATTTCGAGTTCATTATGCGGTGATGGTTATGTTTAAGGCTTGTATAAGACCTCATCGAGGTCGAGTATGCGGGTACGTCTAGCGGGTACTCTCTGTTCATTATAGATAGTCAAAGTACGTGAGACTATCAAAGACGGATTGGGAACCAGAAGATTGCTCGTGTTGTTGCCTCACCCAGATCCTCGGGTTTATTCAGGAAGAAAAGAGAAGATGCGTCCACTATATCTTATGAGGGGAAGAAGACAAGGATATCCTTTTCATACCAAGATCAGTCTCGATCTTCATAGAATTCATACCCGGATTGTTCTGCACAAGCTGATTACCAAAATACCCCTCCCTCCACTTATTAGAATGCCCATCCTCCCAATATAAAAATACTTTCCCTTCTAGCTACCACAATCCCCCTACAGTTTACCAAACTCCATACCATCACTACCAAAACGCCTTCCCCAACTGTGGCAACGTTCAAAAAAATTACTTAATGCCTTCTCCGATGTATCAAACATCGACTCCACATTACCAAAATAACCGTCCCCCCTCCCCGAATTACCAATATCCATTGCCAAATTACCAAACCAATTCATATCCAAGATATCAAGACCCCTGTCTTAAAATTCCAAATTATTGTCAGATGCTCTCCCTCAACAAGGAAACTACGACCCCCCCCCCCAATCCCAGATTTGAGAAGAAACCCGCAAGAATTTTCCTTTCCTCGTCGTAAGCCAAACAAAGTTGTTCGAGCGATTGACTACGGCATGATATATTCATCCAGTACGGCCCATCTTAGTTGACACTAGCTTAAGGCTTTACAGATTGGATCATAGGTGCACATATCAATCTAACAGTGTTGGACATGATATCGAGGACTGTATCAACCTTAAGCACAAGATCCAATATTTGATTGACCATAAAGTGGTCTCTTTTTAGAAAGTCGCACCAAATGTCAATAGTAATCCTTTGCCAAATCTTGGGGGTGTCACTATCAATATGATAGGGACGGATGATGATTGGTGCTGACAAAGGCAATAGTTCTGATCGCTAGTAATGAACTAGAAAGGTTGTAGCTTCATTAGAGAGAAGAAAAAGTTTATGATTCTAACACCCGAAAAGGTTGTTGGTGGTGCTAAGGAAGACTCTTGCCTGATCGAAGTTTGTGATTGAAAATGCTACCGATCAAGGCATGACCCGATCCGTTACATGTTGCATACTGAAAAAATTGGCTCTGTGTCGTGAGGGGAAAGGACTAAACAAATAGACCGATGGGTTGGTAAATGCCACTAGTGATGGTTTTTCTTCACAGCCCCCGATGTCTTATATATACAAAATGATTGCTACTTTGATGCTTCAGACTGGGTTCAAACCACGTTTTTTATTGGGAAAGAATTTTCAAGGAATTGTCAAGCCTATCCAATTCCTGCCAAAGGAGCAAAGTTTGGTTTCAGGTATGTCCCCACAGATGATGAAGTAAAGATGAACAGAAAGAATGTTGACCAAGCATTGGCCAGGCGAATTTCTCATCTGTACTAATCATTTCGACTTTGAGAGTATGCCGATAATTGTTGCCTTGGGTAAGGAATCTGGTTAATGTTCGAAAAAGATGACGCAGTCATTGAGTATGAGATCGATACATCCGGCATCAGTGATGCCCAGCCAGGGATCAATTGCATAACTTAACCTCCACGTAGCTTTTAATCCCCCGAATATCTTGGTAGAAAGGACATATAATCATGCTTGTTTTGAAATTGATGGTAATTTGGAAGAGGCCCGAGACCCACTATTTTTTGAGTTTTTAAATTCCTTTGTGATGTTTAAGAAGAAAAAATGGCCTTTCTCTATGGCCAAAGTTTGCGCCTATTTTTCAATTTGTTTTTGTCAAAACTTTGCTTATTATTTTATTTGTTATATTTTACTTTTCTAACTTTGTTTGCATATGATTTAAGTAATATTAATTTAAAATCTTACAATGTCATGTCATGCACGAGTCAAAGGAACAAAATGAGGTAGGTGATGACTAAGCTTAAGAATATAAAGGGAAAAAATGAACCAAAATATGTTTCTGAAGAGTTTCAACAGATTGAGAATCAAAACAAGCCAAATTTGGAAGAAACTGAGATTGTGAATCTAGAAGACGAGGAGTGCGTCGGAGAAGTCAAAATTAGTGTCCATATGACCGAAGCTTAAAGAAAGGACACGTTTTTCTTGCTTAGAGAATACATTGATGTATATACCTGGTCTTACAGAGATATGCTAGTGTTGAGTACGAATATGGTGTCCCACAAATTGCTGATTAATAGGATTCAGTCCAGTAAAACAAAAGACTCAAAGTTCAAGCCAGAGTTAAGTTTAAAGATCAAATAAGATATTACCAAACAGATCGAGTCTCAAGTAGCGGAAGTGATGCAATATTCGACTTGGTTAGGTAACGTTTTTCAGTTGCCAAGAAATATGGAAAAATCAAAATTTGTGTCGACTATAGATATCTTAACAAAGCAAGCCCAAAAGATAATTTCTCGTTGCCAAACATTCACATTCTTATTGATAATTATTCTAAGCATGAGATGCAGTCGTTTGTGGATTGTTATGCGGGTTATCATCATATCTTGATAGATGAAGAAGACGCAAAGATAGCCTTTATAACGCCTTGGGGCGTATACATTATCGGGTAATGCCATTTGGTCTAAAGAATGTTGGTATTACTTATATGAGGTCTTTGAAGACAATCTTTCATGACATAATTCACAAAGTGATTGAGGTGTATGTATATGATGTCATAATCAAGTCACGTGAGATTTCGGATCTGACTCATTTAAGGAAGTTCTTTGCTCGCTTGTGTCGATACAACCTGAAGTTAAATCCCACCAGATGTGCTTTTGGGGTGCCAGCTTGCAAGCTGTTGGGATTTATAGTATGCAGAAGGGTCATTGAGCTTGACCCATCTAGGATCAAGACAATTCAAGAGTTACCTCCTCTGAATACAATGAAAGAACTGATGACTTTCTTGGGAAGGTTGAACTACATCAGTCGGTTCATAGCTCAATCCACAGTGGTGTGTGATCCTATCTTCAAGTTATTTAAGAAAAATGTTTCGATAAAATGGAACGAAGAATGTCAAAATGCTTTTGATGACATCAAGAATTATTTGTCCAATCCAGCGGTATTGGTTCCTCTATGAGAAGAGAGTCCATTGTTGCTATATTTTTCTGTCTCGGATAACGCATTTGGGTGCCTATTTGGTCAACATGATGAGATAGGGAACAAGGAGCGAGCCATTTCTTACTTGAGCAAGAAATTCTCTCCATATGATGCTCATTACACTCTCTTGGAGACAACGTGTTGTGCTTTGACTTGGATCGCTCAGAAGTTGAGACATTATTTGTCTTCTTATACCACATACCTCATTTGTAGAATGGACCACTTGAAGTATATTTTTCAGAAGGCGATGCGGATCGAAAAGTTGGCTAAATGGCAAATGCTTTTGAGCAAATTTGACATTGTGTATGTGACCCATGACGTGATAAAATCACAAGCCTTGGTTGATCATCTAGTGGAAAATCCAATCGATGAAGAGTATGAACCACTATAGACTTATTTTTCCAACGAAGAGGTAGCATTTGTGGGCGAAGATATATATGAAGCATACCCTTGTTGGAGAGTATTCTTTGATGGAGCGGCAAATCACCAAGGAAAACGTACTAAAGCGGTTTTAGTGTCAGAATATTGTCAGCACTATCCTATGGCGGCTAAACTCCTATTTAATTGCACGAACAAGATGGCTGAATATGAAACTTGCATTCTTAGGTGAAAGATGGCTATTGACATTAATGTCCATGAGTTGCTTGTTATTGGAGATTCAGATTTGTTGATTCATCAGATTTAAGTAGAGTGGGTTGAGAAAAACTCGAAGATTGCATCCTATGTGCAATATATACCAAAGTTGTGTTGAAGATTTAGTAAGATTGAATTCAGATACACTCCGAGGAAACAAAATTAGTTAGCTGATGCCATCGCCACCATTGCCTCAATGATCAAACATCCAAATACAAGTTATATTGATCCTCTGTATATAGAGGTAAAGGAGCAGACAGTCCATTGTTCATATGTTGAAGCGCAACCAGACGGTCTTTCATGATATTTTGATATCAAAAAGAATTTAGAGAATGCAACATTCAACTAGATGAAGTCGGTACGTTGTATGGCCCTAAATTTCTTTTTAATAAGGGAAATCCTTTATAGGAGGACTGCAGATTTAGGTATTCGCAGATGTGTTGGTGTTGCTAAAGTTGCTAAGCTTCTCAAAAAAATACACGCTGGAGTCTATGATACGCACATGAATGGACTCACTCTAGCAAGGAAGATCCTTCGAGCCAGTTATTTTCTGATGACTATGGAGCACAATTGTTGCAACTTCATGCAGAAATGGCATAAATGTCAAGTGCATGGTGATTTGATTCGAGTTACACCTCAAAGAATCAATGTTATGAGTTTTCCTTGGCCATTTGTATCTTGGGGCATGGATGTCATCGTTCCAATAGAGCCAACTGCCTCTAACGGACATAGATTCATTTTGATTGTCATTGACTACTTCACCAAGTGCGTGGAAGCAGCTTCCTGTAAGTCGGTATCTTAGAAAGTAGTAGCTGATTTTGTTTACAACAAGTTGATATGAAGATTTGGAGTACCATAATCCATCACTACTGATAATGGTGCAAATCTCAACAGTCACTTGATGCAAGTTATATGCGAGCAGTTTATGATTATTCACTGAAACTCAATCATTTATCGTCCTCAAATGAATGGAGCGATAGAGGCGGCCAATAAGAATATCAAGAAGATTTTGAGGAATACGATTGACAATAACAGAGGTTGGCATGAGATGTTTCCATATGCTTTGTTGGGATATCAAACAACTATTAGGACGTCGATTGGAGCTCCTCCATACTTGCTAGTATATGGAATAGAAGCAACCATACCTACTGAAGTTGACATACCTTCCTTGAGACTCATCTAAGAAGTTGAGTTAAGTAATGCAGAACGAGTTCGAGAGTGAATTGATCAGTTAATATTGATTACTAAGAAAAGAATGGTTGTTGTTTTTCATGATCATTTATATCGACAGAGAATGATTCTCACTTTCCACTAGCGTTAGAGCCAAATATTTGAAGTTGGTCAGTTAGCCCTTAAACGCATTTTCCCTAATCCATAAAGGGAAATTCGCACCAAATTGTTAAGGACCTTACACGGTTTGCAAGGTATTATCTGGAGGTGCTTTGATCCTGTCAGACATGGATGACACCGAATGGCCAAAACCAATCAAATCAGACGTTGTTAAGAGATATTTTGTGTGAAACTTCAGTTTGTATTTCTGTTATTTCCCTGTAATTGTTCTATTTCCTTGTAATCATTTTGTTTAGAACTCTATCCTCATGTAATGAACTACGTTCGACCTAAATTCGCAAGAATGACATACATAGGTGGCCTAGGTTAGTCTCGGTCACCCCATTTATTCCTTTTAATATTTATTTGTATTTGAACTATGTTCGACCTGAACTCTAAAAAATAAGATACGTAGGCGACCTATGTCAGTCTCGATTGGTTCTTTGTAAAAATCTTATTGTCGTTAAACTTTGAGAGGGACCTATGTTTGACCTGTTTCATGCAGAAGGAGATACATAAGCACCACAACAGTTCGGTCATATCTCCTGTAAGATTTCTATTTCTCTTTACGATAGAAACTAGGACGGAGTTTTTGAGAGGAACCTAAAAATTCTTGAGAAGAATATTCACTCCAACAAGTTGAGGCTAAAGTTACTTTAATTTTTACTCAGGATAGAATTTTTAGTAGTTTGCTCACCAACGGTCAAAGATAAAAAAAAAAAATGATCGTGAACTGGATAGAAATTTTTGGATGACCTCAAAATTTCGACAGAGTTTTGTTGACAGTTTAGAGCAACATTAAATGCTTCCCATCAAGTAATCAAATAGACCTTGAGACATCAATCTCAAAGGAGTTTATTAAGCTTGACGTGACATGACATTTGATAATGACATTTCCCTAAATGCTACTCTTTTAAAAATCTATTTTCCTTAAAACTTTCCTCCATGTTTCAATTATTATTGCAAAAAAATATTTTGTCTTATCTATCAAGATGCGGGAGAATGCAAAAATCGACCGCACATAGCAAGACAAGGAGCACAATTGAAGAGATCGACACAAATCAGTTTATTTTTAAACTAACAATTTTTTGTGGATGCAAGTCTATAGGTTTACCTAAAAATCAGCATATTCCTCCATTCACTGAATATGAAGAAGTCAAAGAGCGAAGAGTTCCCCAAAATTGAAAACTTTTCTGTCGATGCATGAAATATTTATGTCGTGTTTATCAAAGATTTGAGAATATTAATAATATTATTTCATTCAATTCCTAACAAGGAGAAGTCCATAATGAACGTGCAACTACGTTCAGGGATGGGACAAATGAAAATCCAGACAAAAGACATTTTACTAGTTTCCCATCAACTAAAGATACTTGGAGGACGTTATCTACACCACATTATCAAATATGATGATATTAACAATCGGAAGTTCATTTTATTTGTATTATCTATTGAGATGATACCACTACCCAGAGGGTCATTTTTTTTTATTGTCAATTGAGATGATACACTACCCGCAGGGTCATTTTTACTGCATTGTCAATGGAGATGATATCATTATCTAGAAGGGACCCAGAGGATCACTATGTTGTTCGAAGAAGCACTATCTCGTTTGGTACCAGAATGGAAAGAAATCATGCATAGAAAGAGAAGGAAGTCATTCTTAATAAGATAAAGGAGTCATGCATTGTAAGAGAATGAAGTCATGCATAGCTAGTGAAAGATGTCATGCATTGCAAGAGAGAAAGATGTCATGCACTGAAGAGAAGGAAGGAAGCCATGCATAGCAAGAAAAATATGGCATGCATCGCAAGAGAAGGAATTCATGCATTGTGGAAAAATTTCACGCATCACGGGAAAGAGATTCATGCATCGCAGAAAAAAGATCATGCATTGGAGGAAAAGAATCATGCATCGTGGGAAAAGAATCATGCATAGCAAGAGAAGGATCCATACATAGCAAGAGAAATTAATAATGCATTGCGGTAAGGAGAGTCATGCATAACAAGAGAAGGAAGGAGCCATACATAGCAAGAGAAGGAACCATACATAGCAACAGAAAGGAATCATGCATTGCGGGATGAGATTCATGCATTGCGGGAAGGATATTCCTGCATCGCAAAGTGAAGATTTATGCATAGCGAGAGAAAGATCCATACATCGCAAGAGAAAGATTTACCCATCACGAGAAGACAACATGAAGAGAACCATCAAAGACGACATCAAGAGAATCACCACCAACTACATCGAGAGAAGTATCAACATATTGCATCAACCTTTTGTTACTTTGGCATCAAAGAAAGAGTACATTTAAGATTACATTGCAAATATGAGACACAAGCTTTATTTGCTTTACGTCAAACCCAATGGAGTTGACGTCAAATGCGTAAGGAGAGCAATTAAGTGTCAACATGGTAAAAGACATTGTCTTCCATTTGAATTGCATGTTTATACTAATAAGTTTTATCTTAGTCTCTGTCGAGAGCATCCGAAAGGATGAATTATCCAAAAATAAACCATATGTGCGGACAACATAACAAAACGATGTAGCACAACGTGAAAGTTTTTTTTAACAGCGAACTGGAACATAGTCCGGAGAGGAGTGTCAAACTCTTAGGACGCGAGCAGAGGAGTGACTTCCACCAAAATCAAACAACATGCCTATCAAAAGGCATGTGAGTTTTTCTTTAGGTTTCCTCGTTTCAATTTCGCGTTCGAAAATTTTGATCTTCACCGAAAGCAATTTTCTAATCTGAGTGAGAATACACCAAATTTTTGAAATGATATCCATGCGAGTTCTTAATTATGGGTGTAAAGAATGTCAAATTCATGGTTAAGAGGTTGTAAGCCTCCTTTTTATACTCGACTTACCTTGTCTCTCTTCCGGAATCGAAGGTCATCTAGCACAATAAATTTCCTTTTAATCTATCTAGTCGAAATACAAGTAACATGAATTCTCATATAGCTTGAGATATATAGGAGACCTATTTTCGAGGTTTGTCCATAATTCCTAAAAGTCCGTACCGAATCCTCTTTTCAGAATATGAAGATGTGATCGGTCAAAATTGGATCAGTCAATTTCATTTTCATTGAATTTCTTGAATCAATTCAAGTAATATGAGGGACAATTGTTGACACCCAATTTTGGACCTCCACAATATAAATTAATCATCGAGCTTCTTAAATTCCAAACGAGTTGAGATAATTGATATAAAATATTTTTCAAGTCTTTTTAGAGTATCTTTAAGTTACTATAAAAAGACTTGAAAAATATTTTGATTTATATAATTAGTTTATTTTATAAATATTCAAAAATCGTCTCAAAAAGATTTTGATTTTACTTAACACGTTTTTAATTTAATTTCTTCTAAACTAGTTGTTTATATTTTGAGTCATTAGTTTACAATTAACTTAGTTATTTTTGTCTTGCTAAAATGAAGAAGCTCCTTAATTAAATAATTTCAACTCATTCTTATTTTAACCAAATTTTCTAATCAAACTCAATTTGGTAACCTTCTAAATTCATTTTGTTATAATTGCAATAGTGGTCGATATATCAATTCAAGATCTGGCCATTTTTAGACCCATCTCAAGACCAAATATAGGGCCTTTCCTCTCAATTTTAGCCGTCTCAACACCCATTTCCCTTTGGTTTTCAAAAAATTAGCAGCACCATTCTCAATTTCCCTTTAACCCAGCCCACACCCTCTAACCCGGCACAAACCCTTTTTTTCTTTAGCAAAGAATCCAAGAACGTGAATATATATAACTATAGACGGTGATCAGATAGAAAGGTCAACGACAACGCATACCAGACGTAATTTGACCCCATACGTGCCTCGTTTTCTTCACGGGAGGACATATACACGAAAATCGTCATGACGAGTTCATACCATAGTCTCCTTCTCCTTTTTCGTTCGTACAACAGAGTAGTTAGCACAACTTTTCCTTGCAACAGTCGTAATTTTCATGTATGACTCACATGGATGGATGCCACGTCGAGCACAAGGATGATTGTAATCAATTCGACCCCCCCCCCTCCCCATCGTCGGATTTCATGCGATTTGTTTGAAATATCGCACAAACCAGCAGTTTTTCCTTGTCCTTGGGGAAAAATTTAATTTCGAATTAGATGGGGATTTTTTTATTTTTCCCCTGATTAGTTTTTACCCTATAAATACTTCATTTTCATTTGTAGGGGTTCAAGATTTTTGAGTTAGAATTTTTTTTAGCAAAAACAAATACCTAGAACAATTCAAGCAAAAATAGCTAAAAGTACGTACTAGCATTAAGGAAACAAGAGGAGAACAGAAGATAACTAATTCTAGTCCAAGTTCCATTATTCCATTTTTGCCATCCACATGTTCGTTCGAGATTCCACCAAGTTTTCTAGTTCGTTGTTGGTGTTTGTAGTCGCGTGGTGGAAGAGTTGGTCCTGCTCGTTGTTGTCCAGTTCCAACACCCTAAAAGAACTTCCTGCTCGTTGTTGTCCAGTTCCACCACCCTAAAAGAACTCATTCCTTCCTTTGCATCGCAAGTTGGGCCACGGATGCCCAAAAGCCTCTTCTTTCGAGTCAAACCTACTTTCGAGCTATAAAATCAACGAACGGGTTTTGGAACCGAAAGTGCATGAAGCAAATCGGAGAAATTCAAAAGATTGGGCCAAGCACTCACTCTTTATTCGAAAAATTGTATTTTGTTATTTTGGGTCTAAGCCTTTGTCCCTTTTATTATTATTATTATTATTACTATGGAATTTTAAGACATGTAAAAATTTGGGTGTATGAGCCAAAGAAAAAATAATTCATTTATGTTATTTTAAGACATGTGCAACATGAATGGGCCTAAGACCCAAAACGAAATGGGCCCAAAAACTGATTTAGGCGTACAAATACCAGATTTGGGCCCAACTCTCTTTCCCTCTTTATTTTATTGTGTTTACTTTGTTTGTTAGTATTTGTCATTAGTCTTAGGGTTGAAAATTCAAATCCCCGACATACGCATATTTTTGTTTTAATAATTTCACTAAAATCGATCATCTTTAAATGGACTTAAAGAATAATTTTTGCAAAATATAGCCAACCTAGTTAGTTTTCCCATTCTTCCCTTTTCCCCTTTAATGACAAGTTAAATTATTTGTAGCCAAATTACTTGACAACCACTTATTAGCGGGCATTACGCAAAACCCTTCTCGAAGTGTTAATATGAACCCCGAAACCCCCATTAAATATTTTCAATTGATTCCTTTTTAATATATTGAAAAATTGATTTTCTTAATTCCCCTTTAAAATTAAGTGATGACTCTAAACCAGTCTGAAATATAATTTTTTAAAATAAAACACTATCAACCACCCACATCATAACTAGCACCGTTGCCAACTACCATAACACATCATCAACCGCCACCATCAACACAACAAATAACTAACATCAACCAATTTCACTATAACAATCATCAATATCACTATCAACCGTTACCATTATGATAGTTACCACATCACTAATTTCCTTCATCACAACAATTCTCATCACACTCGTTAATAGTGACCAACAACAAATAATACCATCACCACAACACTATAAACTATCTCTACCATCAGTAACAAACACAAGTGTTTCACTTTTTCTTATCAAATAATGATTTGATTTTATTAATATTTGATTAATTTTTATTAGATTATATATTTATTATGCACATTCAAATGTTTAAAAACAAAGTCTTAATCATTCAGTATTCAAATCTAGAGACAAAATTATAATCATTCATGTTACCGTCAGATTCAAACGTCTAAATCTTAATAAAAATGAATGAAGTCTAACTCAGTAAAGTTGCATGCTATTTTTACACCAAAAGAGATCACTCAAGGTGGGCTCGGTATAAAGGAAAATATATTTTAAGAAAATTGGTGAGTTTGTTATTTATTTTCTGTGTGTAGTATATAAGCAAAACATATTATCCTAAAAATGTTTGTGTATAATCTAAACAAATATTGTGAAAGATAGAACTGAGGGTAGGGGGTACTGGTGAGGATGGAGGCTACCCAGGTAGAGTTGAGTTGATGTGTGTTGAAGGGTGGGTAGCACACAATAAATGTCCAATTCAATTGTGAAACTTATTTTGTCTACTCCACTAGGGAAGTTATTTATTTAATTTTAAGGAAATTTTTTTCAAAAAAAACTGACCAACCAAACATAAGAAATAAAATAATATTTTCCTCAATACCAAGCAAACCCTCAATGTTTCCTCAGCAGCTTCGAAAAAGACATTTCTAAAGTTGTGGAAATGACAGGCTGTTTTTGACAATAGGCGGCAGAGAGTATTAAGCAGTGGAAAAGCCATCAGGTAGCAAATTCCTTACAACAATGATTAGGAATGCAATACCATATACAAACATGATGTGTTTGGGAAGTAGCGTTTGCCTAAAAACTGAACTGATAGAGCTGCACACTTTTAAACCACACTTTTACAACAATGATTGGTAATGATTTATATACACACTTTATTTGCCAGAAACTATTTGGATCCAAAGAGGTAGCACGAGCTACATCATCATCCTATGTACAAGACTATAGAGTATGGACAAGGAAGAGGCCAGGGCCACCACACATGAGACATACTAATCAGCCACTATTTAAAACTGCTAACCTTTTGTACAGAATTGAAAAATCTAATCATATCATTATAAACATCTGTTTTTACCCTTGTACTCAGGAGGAAGTCAATATGACCATATTCCTCAATATAAAGCAGATCTGGCTTGGATTTCAACCCCTTTAGTGTATGTTGGACGTCAATGACATCTGCTAACGCATCATTGCCCCCATAACCCATCCACAATGGCAATGATGTGGGGATCTGGCTGATATCAAATACTGGGGGCTTTGGTTGTTTATAGCGCATGAGGTTCTTCCACATTCCATAATCATACATAGCAAAACTCCCTTTACGGATCACTGCAAAATTTTGGATCAGGAAAATAAGCCAGAATGACAATATGAGCAGTTACACTACGCATGAACACACTCAAAGTAGCACAAATCATAACAAGTATCATCGACATATTTTGTGAAACTAAGGATGTAAAACAGAGCCCAAGAGGAGGAGAGTCCTCATTTATACCTTGTTCGGGAGATACTGACAAAATGAACTATAAAAATAGTTAATTCAAGAAATTGAGATGAAAAGGGATAGGAGACAAAACCCAAAGTACTGGTTTAGTGGTCAAGGTTCTAGATGTAAACTAGATCTGACATCCAGTCCTTGTCATCCCAACCCCACGGGTTAAACTTACTATTTCCCATCCCACTTGAAAAAATAAGTAATAATAGCATACTATATTTTGCATAATCTGAAAATTTGTACGTACTCTGAAAGAGATGATGCAAGTTCTTCGAGGATGATGGGTTAGGTTCATATTCAAGATAGAAATCAATCCGTGAATCATTGAAACAACAATTCTTGCCTGCATGAATATTGATCATCAAGAAAGTACGGAAAGACATAGTACAGTTCATGCTTTTGAGATAGTTCAGTGCTTCATTCAGAAGACAGGAAAAAAATATAAAGCAGCCAGTACTACCATCAATAACGATAAAAAGTATCAATGTTGAATAAAATAATGAAACAAAACTAATGTGAACTGAATAGTACAAAGCCAAGAAAAAAAATTCCACTTTGGGATGAAATATTTTCATAATGATTTTCATGACCAAGCCCAGTACCCATATAAATAAACAACCTGCTATATAAGGATAAGCCAATATGCTATGCATGAAGTTAAACATGACTATCAAGTACTTCAAGCAAACTTGCTCAGGTTATTTGTTTTTCAACCACTGTTGATAAATATGGTTAGGCAGAAAGCTTGAAAATGCTTAGGAACAATCTTTCAATCCTTATGTAGTTAAGAAATCGTGTTACATTACTTCCAGCAATTCCTATCGTTGTTGATTTCCGGATACTATTCACGGTAAAGTTGCCTAATCATGTTATATCAAAACTGAATTGTTGCCTAATATAGCTAAATCTTACTCCCTCCGTCCCAATATATATGAGTTCGTTTGACTTGACACGGAGTTTGAGAACGGAAGACTTTTGAAACTTGTAGTTATAGATATTCGTGTGACTAGAAATTATTTCTGTTAAAACACGAATAGCTTTATACAATCCTATTAGAATAGGAATAGGTTCATACAATCCTATTAGCATAAGAATAGGTTTATACAATTCTATTCGAATATGAATTGTAATAGAAATAGAAATAGGAATACTAACTAGTATTCTACTTGGTAAAGGATTGTATTCCAGGGTCTATAAATAGGGTCCCAATGTAATAATGTAAACAACAACAACAATTCAATTATATTCTTTTCCTCTATTTTTCACATGGTATCAAGCACATTGAGATTGATTGTCAATTTTGTGAAGTCGAGTGATCAACTTTCAGATATCTCACCAAGCCCCTCATTGGTCGTATTAATTACATTTGTAACAAGCTTGGTACATGAATTGTATGCACTAATTTGAGGGGAGTGTTAGAACATGAATAGGTTTATACAATCCTTTCAGAATAGGATTATGTTTATACAATCCTATTAGAATAAAGAATAGGTTTATACAATTCTATTAGAATAGGAATAAGAATAGAAATAGAAATAGAAAAGGAATACTAAATAGTATCCTACTTAGTAAAGGATTGTATTCTAGGGTCTACAAATAGGATCTCAATGTAATAATGTAAACAACAACAATTCAATAATATTCTTTTCCTCTATTTTTCACAATTTTACTAACTCCAAAATGAACATTTTAGATTTAAATTGTTACTGGACATAAAAATGTGTCATTCTTTTTGGGACAGACTAAAATGGAAAGTAAGTCGTATAAAATGGACAGAGGAAGTATACAGTTGCTAAAATAGGAGTAGGGATATCCAACATGCTCGATCCAATCTTGAAGTACTGTTGTTCAAAGGCTAGTCATCTAATGAAAAGTTGAATCCTCTAGTATGAGTGGCAGTTGAAACTTTAAGCAGCAAACTAAGTTCACATAGAGGGCACATTCGAAATTACTTGGAAGCTGACTTTTAAGATGTCACCACAATCTATATGCTCTTAAACTGGCCAAGTCTTGCTTAAGATAGCCGAACCATTCTGGACCAGAAATTGACCAATCTAAGCTTATGATGGGAAGTTAAAATCAGAAAAGTAATCATTTGACCAAATGGCAGAGATAATATAGTAAACAAATATCTCAGTGAAACCCTTCAAGGTAGCCCAGTGGTTTGGGCTTGGGACTTCCATGTTGGAGGTCTCTAGTTCAAAACCCCTTGCCAGCGAAAGCAAGGGGTTTGCCTTCTGGGTCGAGCTCGTCGCACCGAGCTTGCCTAGTGCAAGTTACCTCTCTTCTGGGTTTTGGAGCTATTGCATAGGAGCGGGGGTTTTACCCTATGTGCACCGAAAGGGTAGCGGCTGCGGGTTTCCCTTGTCATCAATAAAAAAATGTCTCAGTAAGATGCTAGTGCCAAAAGAATGGTAGAACCAACCAATTTTTTTTTGGACATCAACAGGCTAAACCTATACCTTGATATCCAGCTTCAAAAGTACAATAGAGAACTTGTACAGAATAAGTAGGAAATGCCTGGAAATGGAGAATGTATGATAAAGAACCTGTAATAGCACTAAGCCAGATGTCACAGTGAATATGCCCATCGCACATCATATCCATGATTTGAGTTCCCATATTACTGCAAAAATTATAATAAGTGTCAAAAGTTTAAAGAAAGGCACTAGAAGGTCATAAGAACACTGGATAAAGAAGTGAAAGATTCTGCAGAACCTTTTAAAATTGAGTTGATGGATCCCCAACGCAAGAATTACCTAATGCATACCATAAAATTTGTCAGTATTTCTTAAGTCATATATATAGTGAGTCTATCATGGCGAGCCACTATTTCTTCACCTCATCAAGACGTATTTTGACTAATCTAAGCACAAAATCAGAGGTGATGTGATCCAAATATGATATAGGGCAAAGGAGTGCTGCAGCTTTGACCATATCCACAATATCTGGCTTAGTAAAAACAGCAAGAGACATGATTGTTCCCTGAATATAAGATGAGAAAAAGAACCATAAGATGCTATGTCAATGATAGAAAACCTTACAGTTACATAAGACATAGATGCTAAGAAATAATCAAACCTGTGAATGTCCTACTACAAAAATTTTTGCTTTAGTGATCTTATTTACATATCGAATCATTTCTGCAAGATCATAAAGAGCCAACTCTTGCCAGCTCCAGTCCCAAAATTCCTAAGACAATTAATAGAGGATGTAAGACATTTCCAATACAAACAGTTGTCTTTATTTGGTAACTAGCACATCATTAGGAACCGCATATATGATTTCTGCAATAATTTATATTTTCATAGGAACAATGAAAAGCATGAAATATCTGGCAATCACTGACACATTCTCTGTCCAATATGAAAAATATATTGGTGAAGCATGAAAAAGAGTTCACTGGCATAGCCAACATCATTAGTACAAGTATATTAAACTGGCAAAAAAAGTAAGAAAAACTATACCATATGACTTAGGTTATCTATGAAGATTTGATGTGGAAAGAAGAACATCAGCATATTTCTACTTTCAAACAGAGTTGTTAAGCCAACTTGAATTCTCAAAAACTTGTGTATCATATGCAAATTGTTGATGATTTTTTACTACATTACATACTAAAAGTGCATGATTTATCTACTCATTTGCTGAATATATCTTAATCTCTACATGCTATGCATTGTGTTATTTCTCTAACTGCTCCTTAACTCTTTTTTTTAATCAAGTAAAGTATTTCATTGATGATAACAAGGCCAACTTGGCCATATACAAGAGATAAGCCAAAAACGGAGAACCTACAAAATATGGGCTCCCAAACACCTCCCAATCCTCTAGGAATAGGAACTACATGGGTACACCTAAGGAAAATAAGGGATCGAAAACTACTCCTTGATTGAGCAAAGCTCGTCTCCACCCCTTCAAAAGTTCTCCTATTTCTCTCTTTCCAAATGATCCACATCAACGCAAAGGCAGTGTTATTCCAAGCATTGTGTCTTATTCTCATAGCTCCACTCTTCCAGCTGAACAACAACTCCTTCAACCATCACAGATCAAGGTAACACCCAAGAAATGCTAAACCAACTAAAGATATCCCACCATAACCTCAATGCTAACTGCAATGTAGTAAAATATGATCCACATCCTCACATATCTCTTTGCAAAGGAAGAACCAACTTATCCTTCGCCAACTTGGAGATTTTATTCCCCTCCATAACGACCCCCCTCCCCCCCCAAGAGAAAATCCATCCACTGGCCTAGTAAAGTCCCTAGTACCCGTCCCTTCTAATCCATCAGAACCATTAATAGAAATAAAATATTCTCCCCAACCGCCTTGACCATCCCCAGGAATGGTCAAGCATATGTTCTGACCTCCTTCACATTCTGAATGAGACATTGAGATGAGGATGAGCATGCCACTATGGATGTGTGGGTATACTAGAAGAGATAGGACTAAAAATGAGTGTCCGAGACAAAGTGGGAGTGATTTTGGTGGAAGAAAAGATGCTAGAAGTGATGTTGCAATAGTTCAGGCATGTGATGAGAAGATGCACGGATGCCAATGCGGAGGTGTGAGAGGTTGACTATGAATGGGTTCAGGAGAGGTAGAGGTAGACCCAAGAAGTTTTGGGAGAGCTGATTAGACAAGAGATGACACAGTTTTTAGCTCACTGAGGACATGACCATAAATGAGAAGGTGTGAAGGACACAGATTAGGGTAGAAGGGTAACAGGAGTGTGCCCATACTAGTAGGTAGGAGTGTATTGACTTGCTTTCTATTCTAGTAGTCGTATTGTTACTTATTAAAACTAGCCAGAGTTAGTCAGTTAGTTAGAATCACTGTGAGTGGACTTTTAGTGGAGTTGTTAGCTGTATAATTTGAGTCGGTTAGATTAGAGGAAAGATGACAGTTGCATGAGCTAATTGTAGAGTATATATAGTCAAGCTTGTATTCTTTTTCCAGTTGAAGCAAAACAAAAGAGATCAATAAAATAGTTCCTCCATTTTTCCTTCCGCAAGATCTATTTGCAGAGTAGCTTAGAGTGCAGTCATGTTTGATAAATGCCTAATTAAGCATACTTTGACACAGTATAAGAGCAATCTGCCGTCATTATCGTTGTAATTTGCTGTGCAATTTGAGATCTGGATAGTGAGAACTCTACATCACCATGTCAATTCATGAAGCAGAATGAGCCTGTTGTTGTGGTTGATCATCATCATCAACTGTTTCTTCAAGCTTAGGATTCACCTGGAGCAGTCATTATACACTATGGAGTCGATCGATGACGCTTGCTCTTCGAGACAAAGGCAAGCTGGGATTCATCGATGAACATGTTCAAAGCATCAGTACAAAGGTGAACTGGTTGGATTGTGGGAAAACTGTAATGCAATTGTCCTTTCATGGATCGGTTGTATGGTTGCAGCTGAACTAAGGCCGAAGATCCTATATGCATCACATGTGAAACGAGTTTGGCTTGCTTCCAAGGAGTGTTTTGCTCGATTGAATTAAACGAGAATTTACCATCTCTAGACTGATATTGCAACCTTACGGCAAGGTATGGATTCTGTAACTACTTATTACTTTAAATTCAAGGATTCATGGCATGAATTAGATATCATGGCACCATTGCCTTAGTGTGACTGTGGGGAATAACGACCTTATTTGGAGCATTTCAGATCTCAAGGACTGCTGCATTTTCTTATGGGCCTAAATGAAAGTTATAGTCAAACTCAAAGTAATATTCTGGAAAGGAATCCTATTGTTACCGTGAATGAAGCTTAGGCTTGAATCACAAACCTTTTAGGTGTGGTTGATGCGAAGGAGTAGCAGAGAAATCACAAACCTATAAACCATCTCCTAAGAAGGAACCTGGAACTTCAGGTGGTCTTCAGAGGTTTAACTTTTTTGTGAATGTTGTGGGGATCGAAACCATAAAAAGGACAATTGTTATCGCTTGATTGGTTATCCTCCTGGATTCCAGAGTCATAAGAGGGCCAATAGTAATGATGGTGCATGATATTCTATTTCTAACGAAGGTGTTCAAGCTGATGATTCCAACTCTTTTGGGAATACTCAGAATCAGCCCACTGGATACAGACCTCAGGGTCGATTTCAACATATCTCACGTGGTTATCGACCACCTAGGCCTGCTGCTAGAGGTGGTTCATCAGGGTTCAGGCCTTGAGCTAACTCCACTTACATTTTAGCAGAGGTCCTCCTCCTCACAGGGCCATTTCAATGATCGGCAATATGACCAGATGTTGCACATGATGGGAAACGAAGAGTCATGACAGTATTCAGCTAATCTAGCAGGTATCCCTGCTTTACTGTCCAGTGCCTTAGTGCATGACTGGATAATTGATACAAGTGCATCTCATCATGTTACTCCATTTAAGGAACTTCTTACTCACTTAAAAGTCCACATGTTGTTTTTATGTCCAGGTTCCTACAGGTGACATGTCTCAAATCAACAATGAAAGAAAGACAATTATGGGAGATCAAGTTATACACAATGTGTTGCATGTTCCTAAGTTTAAATTCAATGTACTCTCAGTATCCAAGCTGACCAGAGAATTATCTTGTGGTGTTACCTTGTTCCCTGATTTCTGTATATTTCAGGCACTCTCCAATGGCAAGGTCATGGGGATTGGTAGGGAAAGAGAAGGCTTATACATTCTCAAAGAATGTATCACTAGTCTAACATCAGATACATCAACAAATCTTTCAACTAAGATCTCTAGGAGTATAGAAGATACTTTATGGTATTGCAGGCTTCGACATCCATCTTGTGACGCTCTGCAACACATTTCCTCTCTTCCCAGGAAAGTGCATTCCCATGTCCATGAAACCTGTGACATATGCCCATTATCTAAGCAACATAGACTTCAACTGCGAAATAGTACCACAAAAACTATAGCCTGTTTTGATTTTGTCCACCTGGATGTTTGGGGGACTTATAAAAGGCCTACATATGACATGAAACACCATTTTGTTACATTGGTAGATAACTACAGTATATATTCTGCTTAATTCAGTCAAAGAGTGAAGTGTTCACTGTGTTGTGAAATTTAGAATCATTGATAAAGAATCAGTTTGCTGTGTCTATTAAAATGTTTCCATCTGATAATGGTAGGGAGTTTGTTAATTCTCAATGTGTTGATTTATTTCGTTCAAAAGGAATCGTTCATTAAACTAGTTGTGCTTACACTCCTCAACAAAATGGGCTAGTTCAAAGAAACCACAAACACATTTTTGAGGTGGCTAGAGCCTTGAAGTTTCAGAGTGGAATACCCATCAGATTGTGGGGGAATGTGTAAGAACTTCTGTGTATCATATAAACAAACTACCTTCACTGGTTTTAAATGACAAATCACCATATGAGATGTTATTTGGGAAACAGCCGAAGATTGATCACCTAAAAGTCTTTGCATGTCTTTGTTTTGCTAGTGTGCTGCCTAGAGGTGATAAATTTCAAGAAAGGGCTAGAAGAGCAGTCACAATAGGTTTTTTGTAAGAACCAAAAGGGATACAGGTTATATCAATGTGATATTGGACTTCTGTTTTCAGCAGAGATGTAACATTCAAAGAAACAGTGTTTCCTTTTAAGGATTGAACACATTGTGAGGTTGAAGATATGTTTGCTGTCACATCACTTGGGGCTGCAAATGATTTGGCTGTTGAAGAAAATAATACTCAGGAAAATGTTTGCATTCCTGCTACAATCATGCAAGAAATTGTACAAGTTTTCTGTTGAGACCACTACACCCACAAGTTCATGAGCTATCGAACTTGCAGGTGCTGATGAAGAACCACCAGGGTATCCTACAACCATCAATGAAGTTGCTCATGCAGATTTCCCTGATGATGCACAAGTGGTTCCACCTCCAGTTATCCCAAGAAGGTCTTCAAGAAGTGTTAAACCACCTATATGGCTCAATGATTATAGTACTTCTGCTAAATCTGTAACAAACTGCACATACCCATTGCTAACGACGTTGGTTATACAAACTGCACATACCCATTGCTAACTACGTTGGTTAACAAACTGCACATACCCATCCTTTATTTGAAGACACATGCAGATATCAAAAGCTCATTGCGAAATTGATTTACTTGACAATTAGTAGGCCAGACATTTGTTTTGTCCATTTGATGACACAGTTTATGCAGCAGCCTAAGCAATCACATTGGATGGCTGTATTAAGAGTGGTAAGATATGTTAAAGGTTCATCAGGGTTGGGCATATTCCTGAGAAAAGGTCCCACAGAAAATCTGGAAGTACACTGTGTCTCGACTGGGCTGGATGTCCTAATACGAGGAGATCAATCACAGGTTTTATTCTACAGCTAGGTGCTTCATTGATTTCGTGGGAATCCAAGAAGCAACAAACTGTAAGTCGTAGCTCAGCAGAAGCAGATATGGCAGCATGGCTGCTGCAGTTGCTGAAGTCATCTGGATGGTTGGATTACTGAAGGACTTATGTGTGAATGTATTGACTCCTATACAGCTCTACTCTGATTACAACGCAGCTATGCAGATTAATGTCAATCCTGAATTCCATGAACGCACAAAACACATCGACATCGACTGTCATTTTGTTACGGAAAAGCTTAAGGAAGGCCTCATACATACAGTTCATGTGTCCACTAAGTTTAAGCTAGCAGACTTGTTGACAAAAAGGTTTGGAGTGGCACAACACAGTTTCTTATTATCCAAGCTGGGGGTTCTCGATATTTTTCACCCTCCAGCTCGAGGGGGAGTATTAAAACTAGCCAAAGTTAGTTAGTTAGTTAGAGTCACTGTGAGTGGACTGTTAGTGGAGTTGTTGCTGTCTAATTTGAGTCGGTTAGATTAGAGGAAAGATGACAGTTCAATGAGCTTATTGTAGACTATATATAGTCAAGCTTGTATTCTTTTTCCAGTTGAAGCAAAAATAAAAGAGATCAATAAAATAGTTCCTCCATTTTTCCTTCCGCTAGATCTGTTTGCAGAGTAGCTTAGAGTGCAGCTTATGTTTGGTACATGCCTAATTGAGCATATTTGACATTACTCTTGTTTCTTGTTTTTCAATTTCTGTTATTATATGACATAATAGCCTAAGCCCGGACCATGTACCCATATTTCCGTGTACAACAGATCTAAAAATTTAAACTTCAAGACAATTTAACTCCATTGGGGGTTGTTCCAGTTGAGCATATCAGCTTCACACAGTTAGATTCCTTCTCTGGAACTGCTCGGCTTATCATTTGACTCGTATATACAGTGTTCTCTCCCTCAATTTTGCAAAAATATTTGCAGATAATTTAAGAGGCAAAAAGTGATTATTATCATCACCAAATAAAACCACCAGGGTCTAGAGTAGACTTTCCATGATTCAGCCTTTTACTTCCGATGTCACAGATAGCCGACCCCTTAAAAAGGCAGGAAAACAAAGGCTTGGCCGTGGCACGCCAAAACAAATGCCTGTGGTGTATGCAATATGAAATGAATGTGTTCAGCTGAATATATCATTTTTTCAAACAGTGTATAGATATATAGGTAAAAGATCACTAAATTTTTGAAAAATATATGAACCCATAATTCCACTGTGCAATGGATTCAGTGCTAAAGAATAATGGTTGAACCCATCAAGTATGATTCCTGGCAGCTTCTAGACTACTTCATGAAGGATAAACATATGCAAAACTAGAAAATTGTTCATACACTATACATACATAAGATAGAAATAATACCTTATTTTTCACTGATAAAGATACATGCCCATGACTCCAACGTGTGCCACGCACATTTCCAACCCAGACATCAAAACCTTGATCAGCAAGGATAAAACCCAATGACTGACTAGCAGAATTCATGAACCATGCATCACCTGCCTGCATAAGTCAAGATTCTGCAAAAGGTCAGTTGTTGGGGAATAAATCAGTCATCGACTGTACCATAAATGCTATCGCTCTGCACTCACTTGTAGGATAGATATGCTTCAAGCAAAGAACTATAAACTGTAATGTTACAATTCAAATGACTTGTAAACAGGGGCTTGCTACCTTAAAGAACTCCAACTTAACTCTTACTTTTCGAATGACTAGTAAAAATGGGTATGCTACCTTAGGTGAATTCGGAAATGGTTAACACTAGTAATTGAGCTGTGTGTCCTGATACAGCTTGAGAGTATTTCAAACACTTCCTTTTTCTTCAGATGATTTAAAATTATCTAAATTGAGCATCTACATAAGTTCCTTACATGCAATGAAACGTATCAGTGGAAGCAGTACTAGCTGAATATAAAATGATCGGAACTTTCAAGGCTGAAGTTCCCACATGATTGAGGTTAGTCACCGCTCATAATAGAGAATCGTGATTGTACTAGAAAATGGCCAAAATAGACATTGTTGTAGTAATAAATTTGTTTCTCACTGATTATTCTGGGAAATGTGTTTATAGCATGTTGTGGCCACCAAGGATCCAAGCTAACTGAAGAAACAGAGCATGACTTCTTTACTGCTACTATTACCTGAGTGCCAAAGAATATTGTTTCTCATATAAAGTCACTGAACACGATGTATTGCTACATAAATGCTCAATTTATTGAGACTCCAAAACATAAAAGCTGCAAATATTCTGAACGCCTTTATTCTACATTCCACTATCTTACTATTAATCATTAATCCTGAATATATGCAAAAGAAAATGAACCTGAACAACCATACCCTCAAACCCTGAATTTAAAATTTCAACTCAAACTCAATTGTGCATCCTTGACCTTAACTTCTAAAGCTATTGAGATGAGGATTACCCAAAACCATACAAGGAAACAACAACGCGCTCCCTCAGTCCATGTGGAACACTAACACTAAGATCCAAAAACATTAACTTTGAGTTGCGTTTCCTAATGAAGTAAGGTCAAATAGCAGATAAAAAAATTATAAGATAAGGTATATAATTGATTGTTGAGTACCAAGAAGGTACTTCAAAATTAAGGCAATACAGCAGATAAAACATTAAACCACCATACAATACATCTCATAAGATTGAGCTAGTTTGAGATTAACAAAACTATTCTACTGAATATCTGGGAACAGATTTTCCAGTCTTCCTGCCTCATGCCATTCATCTTTCAAAAAATCAGTTTTAGCCCGATTTACAACTTTAACCTTAATGTTGGTTTTGAATTCACTCCACAATATTCTAATAGACCTCCATAAAGCTGCATGGGGTGTTGTTATTTCTTTCATCATCAAGTGGTCTTCCTCTACATACTTAGCATTAATAACATTCCTCCATAGAGTCTGGTTCTCATGGCTATACTTCCATGACCACTTCATTCCAAGGGACTTGCTTTGGAAATTTTAAGTTCTTAATTCCCAATCCCCTTGTCTTTCTCAATTATTACTGCTTCCCACTTGACCAGATTATAACCCTTCCTTTCATTGTTTTCTTGCCAGAGAAACTTCCTCCTCCCCTTGTCCAATCTATTAATAACCTCATCCAAAATGGGGAAAATAGACATCATGTAGGTTGAGAGTGAATCAAGGACTCAATTGATAAGAGTTAGTTTGCCTTCCCTGGAGCGGTTCTAAGTCTTCCATCTTGCCAACTTCTTTTCACACCATTAAATTACGCTATTTCATATTTCAGTTGATTGTGTTTTTGCTCCCAATGACATCCCCAGATAGATGGTGGGTAGATACCAGTATTCCTCACCTGGGATCATTCAAAATCTCCATGTTTTGCACCTCATTGATTGGATATAGGAAACTTTTCCTCCAATTAATGAGCAACCCAGAAATCCCTTCAAAAAGTACCAAAATCACCCACAAGGTCTTGAGTTGATCCTCTTCAGCATCACACAGTATCAGAGTATCATCAGCATATTGCAAGTGAGTCATCTCCAATTCTGGCCACATCAAATCCTCTTAGCAATAGTATACCCCCTCTGGTGCCACTAGCTTCTAAGCAAGCAAATTTAACCCATCTACCTCCCCAAATTTGTTTCACCTCCTTATATGAATTCCCTTCTAGTTTAGTTTCTTGCAGACAAATAATGTCTACATTCCATTCTATCAATAAAATCTAAACCAATCTCCTTTTATCTGAATTGTTCTACCCCCTAACATTCCATGAGACTTGTTTGAACTTCATCAATTACCGCTTGTTTTACTTCTCCCCTTGCTCCTATCCCCATTGTTTTTGAATTTGACATCAAAAGACACAAGACTCTTTAGCTCTTGAGAACCTCTAAATCATGTCTTCTTACAGAAACTCATATTCTATATTCTTCTGGCTTGTCGAGAACTATCAACCTGTAGAAATGGTTCCAGAGCTCTTGTTATTCAAGTCCTCGAAAATCTGCTCTAAGAACTTTGCCTAGTTTGATTATATTCTGCTTCACCCACAATGATGTTTCTCTTCCCTTGCATATTATTGATTCTTGTTGCTGGACTTGCAGTGGTTCTGCCTCCTCAATATCCCATCCCCTTATAGTAAGTTAGTTTCTCTTCCAGCCTCAATTAATCTATTTTCGATATTGTCGGTCTCTTTCTCCCCTAACTCCCTCTCAGCTGTTTCTATTAATTTCTGCTCAACTTCTACTATTACTTCTTCTGACACGCCTTCTATCGACACATTCGTTGTCTCCCTCTCCTCAATAATCGATAGATGTCTAATCTGCATGGCTGCTGACTCTGTTCCTAGGAGATATTGAACTTCTGGAGTCTCAGTAGAGATGTCTCTATTCTGTTCCAAACCATTGCTATTGCTTGAGTTATTAAAAATGACTAGGCTTGAGAAATCAGGCCCACCTTTTCTTGAAACTATGGTCTCTTCATTGGGCTTCAGAAGTTGGCCCAATTTTTCAATTTAATTTACAGTGGTCACGTGCTTCTCATGTGCTCCTCTTTCAAACACTCTGGCAGTTTTTGAATAGATCCCTTCCGTTTATTCTATTGCTGACACATCCTTAGAAAAGTGGGATTGTTGTACTTCACAAAAGCAGGAACAATCTATCATCCTCTAGATAACAGGAAAACTGGGTGGGTCCTTGTCTATCCTTTCTTCTTCAGAAACTCTTTCTATCATTACAGATCTGATTTTACTTTCCGACCAGATTGGAAAATAGTACTTAACATCATTTCCAGATATCGCCTTTTTGGTATTTTTTTGACAAAAGTAACAGTTTTGTGGATAAATATTCAGCAGTAAAGGTTGGGATCCCAAATTTACATTATGGAGCTGCATACAGTTGAGTATACTCAACAAAACTAAACTAGTTCCTACTTCATCTTACAAAGAATATAGGATATCTATAATAATTATAGGATCATCTACATATATAGAACTGCACTAATAGCAAAAAGTGATAATGCAGTTCATTTTAATCATGTGTAAGGGACTACTAATGCTCTCATAACATCTCAAATTTCTCTCCTTCCATATGGTCCACTAAATCACTGTAGGGACAATTCTCCATCTGTTTTGGTGTGTATTATCACTACCTTCATGGTTCCAACTTTCTATAGCTTGACTTTCCCTTTGTGGCATGGTCCAACTTGTGACACTGAAGCTGGCAAACAAGTTCCAAAGTTGTCTAACCACCCTGCAGCGAAGAAACAGATGGTTGATTGTCTCTACCTATTGCTCACAAAAAAGCATCTAGGTTACATATGTATTCCCTCTTCATGAATGTAGTGGCGGATCCAGGATTTTCATAAAGAGGTTCAAAAAGTAAAGTATTAAAGTGTGAATAAGCCAACAAAATACAACTCCAAGGAAGTAGTATATATAGTTTTGTAAGTACAAAAAGTTAGTTCTGTTAGCAGACACCTTTCACCACGTTTGGATTTTTTTGGGTTTAAATCTACTCTTTTTAACCAAAAAAAAAATGTGAAAGATTCGACCTGAAACTAAATGAAGAGAAGTTAAAAAAAAATGACCTCAATGGGATTCGAACCTTGGACGTGAGGGGGCCAATTTATTTAAGCTTCCTGAAACTAAATGAAGAGAAGCTAAAAAGAAAATGACATTAATTGGATTCGAACCCTCGACGCGAGGGCCAATTTATTTAAGCTAAAAATAAATAAAAATGACCTCAATGGGATTCAAACCCTGGACGCGATCTACCACTACACTACAACTTTCTTCTTGTTCATGATGGGTTCAAAATTATTATATCTACATAAATTCAAAATATTTACCATGTATGTGTAATTTTTTGCCAAGGAGGTTCAAGTGAACCCCTGGAGTCCACGTGGGTCCGCCCCTGTTCATGAGATTCTCCTGAGTTAGTGTTGCCTCTTTTACTACCAACCAAGTAAAGACTTTTTTTGGTATATTCCTCCCGTTGTTGGAAACCAAGATTCTAGCCCATTTTATGTTGTTCTTCAGCTTTGTTTCTTCTTGTGTGGCCACCCATTCCCCACATAGGTTCCAATTTCTTTGAAGACTTTTTGTAACCACAGATACAAAGGGATTCCGACAATTCTAATCCAAGTTTTGGTGGACATTGTACTATTAGGTACACACCCCCGACCCTACCATTGGGTTCCACCACTCCAAGCTGAAAGTTTGATTCTTCCAACTCCACTGCACTTGTAAGGTTTGCTCAGCCATGTGCTTGTTGGGGCATTTGAAGAGGAACTTATTACCATACATTTCATAAATGTTCACCCGAAAGCCTTCTTCCAGATCATAGTCAACCAAGCCTCATGTAGAAATTTTCTAATTCCCTTATCTACATCACGCTGTCTTTCGGTTTGTGAATGACAGAGCTAACTCTCTCGATATACTTTTATTTTTTGGATTCTGGAATAAAGGAAGAAGAGAAAAGAAAATGAGAACTTTACGAACAGGGGCTAAAAGTTAGTGGTTTTTATCAGTTTGTGGTTTTCTTCTACCTACAAAAATTTTATTTCTCTTGCTCACTTTACTTCCATTTGTTTTCTAAACTAAGAAGTTATATAACATTTCACTTTGTGATGGAATATTTTAGGATAGGCTTGAGTTGTTACGAGTACTAGTTTAAGGATCCAGACATTGTGTGATTAACTATAATGCCTGATGTCTAAGCTTTGTACCCAGCTTAGAAGGATTAATCTTATTATGACAGTCTAACATTGAACTGGAATCTGACAAAGCAATAAAGTTCTCATCACATGAGGTGCTCATTTTTTCTGTGCTTAATTTCAAAGGAAGTGACTTGACAATGTGTCCTAATTTATCTCTGTTTCGACTTACTCCGCAAAAACAGGTTCCAATTTTATGGTCAAAGATCACAACAACCGAGAGGTTGCATCCCATTTTGTTATGTAAATATACTGTAGTAACTATTTTGTAAAACTTTGACTTCTTAGAAAACCAAATACCATCAAGCAGTTAATAGGTAATATGCTTATCTTCTCAATCCATCAAGCACTAAATATGTAATAAGCTTATCTTCTCAATCTTGGTATGTTTACGGTTTGCATCTTATGGTGCATGCAATTCATTTTCTAATTGGTATCAAATCATGACATTTACTATTCAAAATGTCCTTTAAATTGGGCCCATGCTGGCACGGGCTATCTTTGTTGCACTTAAAGCTTTTGCTTTATTAAAATGTCCGTCACTTTTCAGATTAATTAATACTTAACTAATTAGTATGAAAATAATTTTTCTTTTGCTGTTTGAACCACAGTTTCACGTGTTTGAATCAACTTAGATTACTCCTTATGAAAGAAAGCAGGAAGAAAAGAAAGCCACTTAGGCTTTTGTATACTTGAGTGTGGCTTTTAGTATAATTTATAGTACCTGTGAGCTTGTAAAGTAAAATTTTAAATTCATATCAAAATTTTACTATTCTTTCTGATAAAGAGACGAATTCTACTCTTTTGTCACCCACGCGTTACTCTCTAACTCCAAAACGTTTCAAACGGGGAACAAAGCGGTCAAAGAACATGGAAAAAGATTAAGTGTTGAGCGAAGGGTGAAAAAGGAAAGCTGAAAACTATAATACCGGTTGAGAAGATAATAAAATGAAAAGAGCTCGCAATACTATTGAGAAGTTAAAAAAGAGAATGAAGAAGTGCAGAAACAAAAGAAGATGAAGGGAATATATCATTAAAAAAACTGTGAATAAATTATTGCGATAGAATAGAAGAGATACAGTTATGTTTGGCTGAAGATGACCAAAGCAAAGCTAATAAAAGTATTTGAGATCCTTTACACAACTGTGGAACGTTTAAACCACTTCAACTTATTTATTGCATCCTTTCCATATATATATAAACTACTCTTATGATTGATTATGTGATTTAGTTATGAACTTAAGAATAGAAGTGACGATGTTTACTTATGCTTATGTGTGACAACTAACCGTGATTCAATCCTTTTTCCAATCTAATATTTTCATGAATGCTAGTCCTTCACATTCTCTTACTTATGTAACAGGTCTCAGTATGTAACAGATCTCAGTCTTATGATCAAAGACGACAACAACTTAGACTACACCACAACTAGCCTCAACACAAGGCATTATTTTATTCAATTTTGAAATACTAGAAATGTTCTTCATGTTAGGCCAGTGCTGACACGGGCGGTAACCCCCAGTATCTATGAAAATGAAAAGATTAAATGCTATTCAAGATGCTTCAGCTGAACTTTTACGTCTTCCTACCTATTTCACCTAACCTAAGATGCTATCCACACAGGCATCTCTCCAAAAGCATTCTTATACAATATCCTTCATGAAGACACAATGCCTCTTTTATCTCAAAAAGAAGATATTTACTTCTTGCTATCCCTTCAAACTTTACGCTTCAGTCTCTTTTAGGAACATGAAGTCATCCCAGAATGTGATACCTGAAGCCAATTGAACCAGTAAAGACCCGATATTCAGATATAGTTAACTTCTGACAGAGAAAAAATTCTGATTGATTTGGAGAAATATTGCTGCTTAGGTTGGTCCAATCATTATAAGATTCGGTGCATAGATCCTACAACAGAACACTGTGCTGAAAATCAAATAAGCTAGGCAGAGACAAAGAATATATATAGATAAGAATTTAAGTATGTTCCAAACATGTTACAGAAATGCAATAAAGTCCTAGTATTCAAACGGTAGCAAATAACGAAGTTCAAGATTTGCTAGTAACATTACCATGAAGAGTCCATGGATGAGCAGAACTGGATGACCCGTTTCTCCTCTGACAATTGTTGAGCGAGATGACACACGTTGAAGTCCAAGGAGGAAACCATCCTTTGTCTTAGTCTACATGGATTCATTACACACCAAAAAAAAAAAAAAATCAGTTAAATCAGCGACTAAAAGTGTCACACAAGGGCTATTATGATTGAATACAGCATAAAGTAAAAGAATATCATCTCAAGGAACACTATGTATATATTTCTATGTACCTCGACTGCATATTTTCATAGCTTTCACAGAGGATATTTGAACTGAACTCCAGAAAGAAAAAAAAATCCACAATTTGGATAAAACGAAATCATCAATAAATCAGCCATACATGTATCATCTCTAACTAAATCTCTTAATTGGGGCACACAAACGATTCCAATGCCGAGATAAATCATTATACTGCAATTTTTAATCAGTAATTAGCTTACCCAACGCTCCTTGTATTAACACACATACATTGGAGATTTATGAGGAAAAAGATGTTAATGCTGAAGATTATCCGCATGTTATATATACATTAGACATGGATGGAGGCGATAGAAAGTGTACCTGGTGCTCTGTGCAAGGGAAACCTGCAGATTGTATGAGGTGAGCGCATAGACCTCCTGTAACTTGAGGCTTTCGCCGGAGTTGTGGAACGGCGGTAAAATTACCGACAGAGAACAGGAGAAATATAATAAGACCGGCAACTGCCCGAGGATGATTCATTTACTCCGGCGACTAAGAGATATGGAAGCATGGGGTTGTAAAGCAACGACAACAGAGGTGATGACTGAGGTAATCATGTCCTTTTTTATATCCCACACCAAGTTGTTGACTTCCCAATCCTAGCCCAAAATTTAAAAAAATGTTTGTCACACCAAGAGGTTCAAAATGCTATATGATAAGTGTGTTAACTATTAATTATTAAGAACAAGGCCTAAGTCATCCGTAGCACTTAAAGTTGTTTTCATATTCCACTTAAACACTTTAACTAAGAAATGTACCTATTGAACACTTAAAACCTTAAAAAATTTAAACTTATTTGACACAAATGACAATCAATTGAAAAATAAAATCACGTGCATTTCAAACGCGAATTCATATTAATTTTACCAATAATATGATGACACGTGGCATTACATTTAATTTTTTTAAAACATTCATAAAGTATTTTTAAAAATTAAAAAAAAATTATTTTTAATTAAAGCCTCCACCCTCCCAACTTTCTTCCTCCTCCTTCAGAAACCCATTTCTGATTTTGCATGAAGTTGGTGTCGCTCCATCTCTTTCTTCTCTTCAATGGAGCTACAATGACACATCATTGTTGTCTATTCAAGCTAAATATGCATTCTCTTTCATTTCGATAGCATTAAAATTTTCACTCATTGTCTTCATCCTTTATACATTAGAAATTATTTATTAGAATTGAAAAAAAATTAACAGACTTTTGCCCAAAAAAATCTACTCATATTTTTTTTATAATTGTAAATGAAACTTCTTCGAGATATTTGAGACGAAAATCGATATAAGAAAAAAGAGGAAAGCAGGAAAGAACAATGACGGTGAGAGAAAGAGAGGTGGAGGGAGTGTGGTGTGCTGTGTAAAAAAAAATGGTGAAAGAATAATATGATAGAAAGAGGGAAGAAGACAACTATCCTTCTTCTTTTTTGTTAATTAATTTTTTATAAAATTAACTTAAGGGATAAATTAAGAAAAAAAAGGAAAAATATTATTTTTAATAAATTAACGCGCTCGAAGAAAGTGAATTACACGTTTTTTGCCATGTCGACATTTTGTGTCTAATAGGAATGACTTTTGAACAAATAAAGTGTTCAATTGGCACAAGGATTAGTTGAGGTGTCTAAATGAATTATGCGGACAACTTTGAGTGGCTGCAGATGACTTAAGCCTAAGAATAAAATGAAATTTGTAGTAAAAGTGGATGCCACGTAAGCTTCACATTATGGCAAATTAATGACCAAAGTAAAATTATGGGAGAAAGGCTAAAAATTACCTCTCAACTTGGTTTATAGTTGCCATAAGTCATATGTGATCCCTTTAAATTATCAATATAATTTATTTAAACATTTTAATTAGTATTAGTACCTATTGATATTTTTATCTATTCAAAACGTGTTTTTATTAGACATTTTTTTACAATAAAAATAAAGTGTGTAATACACTTGTTGTGATATGACAAAATGACTAATTGAAAGATAAGCGTAGATCCAAGAATTAACTCGGAAAAAAAAGAATGTTATGTTAAAAAGAATGAAAATTGTTTCAAATGTTATGAAACTATAGAATAAGAAGAAGAAAGTAGAGACAAGAGAAGACTTATTATTTCTTTTGAGGGATGATTTTAGAATGAAGAGAATCCTTCTATTTATAGAGGAAATCTAACTTGGTCCTCAAGTAGAACTCTTAACTATATCCTAAAAGAACTCCACATGATAGACATTTACAATAATACAAATACTTTATAACACTCAAACATTATAATAATACAGATACTTTATAACACTCACATGAATGTCTAATTCATAAATGATGTGTCTCGTCAAAAACCTTACAAAAAGAACTTTAAGAAAGGAAAAACTCTAGTGAACGAAAAGAGTACATATATCTATTAATACACATCTAAGTTGCCTCATTAAAAACCTTACAAGGAAAATCCAGTGGGACAAAACCTCGTAAGGGAAAAAGAGTACCACGTGTAGTAACTCCCCCTAATGAGAACATCAATCCAAAGACTTGAACCTCCGCATTCCAAGCTTGTGCACCATCTTCTTGAAAATTGCAGTTGGTGGAGACTTGGTGAATATATAGGTCAGCCACATTATCACTTGAATGAATCTGTTGCACATTTATATCACCATTCTTTTGGAGTTCATGTGTATAGAAAAGTTTTGGTGAAATGTGTTTTGTTCTATCTCCTTTTATGAATCATCCCTTAAGTTGTGTTATGCATGCTACATTATCTTCATATAAAGTGTTGGATACTTTATCACACTCCAAACCACATTTCTGTCTAATGAGATGTATCATAAACATTAACCACACACATTTTCTACTTGCTTCATGAATAGCTATTAACTCAGCATGATTAGATGAAGAGGCTACGATTGAATGCTTTGTAGATCTCCAATATATAACAGTCCCACCATATCTAAACACATTGCCTGTTTAGGATCGAGCTTTGTGTGAATCACATAAATATCATGCATCAGCATAATCAAGAAGATTAGGGATACAATTATTTGAATAAAATAAGTTCATATCAGTTGTCCCTTTAAGATATCACAAAATGTGTCTGATCTCATTTCAATGTCTCCTAATAGGAGCAGGACTATATCTTGCTAACAAATTAATAGCAAAAGCTATATAAGGCCTTGTAGTATTAACAAAATACATTAGTGCACCAATTGCACTAAGATATGGTACTTCACAACCAAGAATTACCTCATCCTTTTCTTGAGGTTGGAATTGATCCTTATTCACATCAAGTGAATGAACAACCATCGGAGTACTTAGTGGATGCGCTTCATCCATACAAAATATTTTTGACACTTTTTCTGTGTATGCTGATTGATGAACTAAAATACCATTTGTCAAAAGTTCAATTTACAAACCAAGACATAATTTTGTCTTTCCTAGATCTTTCATCTCAAACTCATTCTTTAAATAATCAATTGCCTTATGAAGCTCTATTGGAGTTTCAATAAGACTTATCTCATCAACATAAATAGCAAGTACAATAAATTTTGATATTGTTTTCTTTGTAAACACATATGGACAAATTGCATCATTTGTATAACCTTCCTTAATTAAATACTCAACAAGACGGTTATATCACATGCGTCTAGATTGCTTCAAAACATATAATGATCTTTGCAATTTAATTGAATACATTTCTCGAGATTTTGAATTACATGATTTAGGCATCGCAAATCCTTCAGGAATTTTCATGTATATCTCACTATCAAGTGATCCATAAAGTTAGGTTGTAACCACATCCATCAAATGCATTACAAGTTGTTCATGGACTATGAAACTAATGATATAACGCAATGTAATTGCATCCATAACGGGTGAGTATGTTTTTCATAATCGACATCAGGCCTTTGTGAAAATTCTTGTGTCACAAGGCGTGCTTTATGCCTTTGTATTTCATTTTTCTCATTTCTTTTTCATACAAAAATCCAGTTGCAACCAAAAAACTTAATATCATTAAGTGTTTGAACTACATGTCCAAAAACTTCACGCTTGGCAAGTGAATTTAACTCTGATTGAATTGTTTCTTGTCATTTTGGCCAATAATTTCTTTGTCAACATTCTATAGCAGATTGAGGTTCAATATTCTCATTATCTTGCATGATATTTGTTGCAACATTATATACAAAAATATAATCTACCACTATTTATGATCGATTCAGATTAGTCTCAACATCTCTTAAATTTATGGATAGTTCATTATTTCCTTGAGTTTCAAGTTCATAATTTCTTTCATGAATATCAGAATTATTCATATTTTGAACTTCTATATGAGATTATTTCAAAGTGTCATCTTCGCATTTAATCTTTCTTTTTCGCATTTAATTTTTCTTTTTTCTAGGATTTTGAGCCTTAAAACCCAATGGTCTACCACGTTTTAGAAGTGCTTTTGACTCATTTGTTATGACACTAGTGGATGGTCCTATAGGAAAATCAATTCAAATTGGGACATTCTCTGCAGAAATATGTGATTTAGTAATCCTTTTCAAATCTGTAAATGCATCTGGCATTTGATTTGCAATTTTCTGCTGATGAATAATCTTTTCTTATTTCTTGCTCACAAATAGAAGAATATGGATCAATATGAGACAATGATAAATTTTTTCATAAAATTTCTCATTTTATTTCACTATTCTCTCCCCCTAATTTTGGAAAAACTGTCTCATCAAGCCGACAATCTGCAAATCGAGCAGTAAACATGTCTCCAGTCAATAGTTTAAGATAGCGAATAATAGAGGGTGATTCAAACCCAACGTATATTCCTACCCTTTTTTGAGGGTCCATCTTAGTGCGGATTGGTGGTGCCACAGACACATGTACAACACATCCAAAAGTTCTTAGATTTGATATATTAGGTTCTTAACCCATAACCAATTGCAATGGAGAAACCTTATGATAATTTGTCAGTCTGATACGAATAAGTGTTGCCGTATACAAAATTACATGTCCTCACACAGTACTGGGCAACCTAGTTTTCATAAGCAATTGTCTTGCTATTAATTGAAAATATTTAATTAATGACTCAGTGAGACCATTCTGAGTATGAACCTGAGTAAAAGACTGTTCAACTCTTATCCCAATTGATAAACAATAATCATTAAATGATTGTGATGAAAACTCTACAACATTATCAACACGAATAGACTTAATCTGATTATTAGGAAAGTGTGCCCTTAACCTCATTATTTTTGTCAATAATTTTGTGAATGCAATGTTACGAGATGACAACAGTCATATATGAGACCATCTAGAAGAAGCATAAGCATGAAGTATCTAAATAACCCACTAGGTGGGTGAATAGGTCCACAAATATCCCCTGTATACGTTCCAAGAATGCAGGTGACTCAATCTCAACTTTCATTGCTGATGGTCTCCCAATTAACTAAACTTGATAACAAGCAGTACAAGGAAATTCACCATTTAAAAGAACTTTTAGGTACTTTTATGGATGTCCATTCGAATTTTTTATAATTTATCTCATCATTATAGATCCAAGATGTCCAGATGATCATGCCAAAATATTGAAATCAGTTAACTTCTTATTCACTATAAGTGTGCCTCAATTGCATTATTTTTTGTCCAATACAAGCAAGATGATAAAGCATGAAATTTTTCTATAACACATGTCTGCTAGAGACATTCTTGGTGATACCAATATATTTAAGATTCATTTCATGTATTTAGATTCATTTCATCCATTGATTGGATATGATAATCATTTTCACGGATATCTTTAAAACTCAACAAGTTTCTCTTAGATTTCGGACAAAACATAATATTATTTATGATGAGTTTAGTTTCCTTGGGCAAAATTACAATGACTCTTCCAAAGCCGTCAATCGTGTTAGTACTATCAAAAATTGTAGTAACATTTATTTTGACCATACTCAAATAAGAAAAATATTTCTTATTTTTTTGAATATCGTAAGTTTTGGTACTAGAATCAATCAAGCAAATGTATTCATATTTGATAGTATGTTTTAGAATTATCCATATCTTCACATGAAATTTTCATGACATACACAAAATAAACATATACTTAATATTAGTGTTGTCAAAAGCTCACAATATAATCAATGTAATAAACTAATAATTAAATATTAGAAGTTGAGCCTTAATTTATTGCTTCCTCTAAGTCAATAATGATTTGTTAGGAAAAAATAAAAATCATTATTTAATCCTATTTGATAACAAACTGTATGTTTTTAGCATTATATCAAGTTAAAGACCTAATATAATACAAACACATGATAAAGTTTAGTATTTGGCTAACACTATCATATTAGAATCATGTAAATAAATCAATGAAAAATATATATTATCTAATTAAGATGGAACAAACTAATGAACTACAAGAATATGACTAAACTAATTTAAAATACCAATATTAATGTAAACAACTATCATTACATGAAATATATTAATAACTACTACCATAAAAAAATCAATCTTCCATGTTCACAGAACCATAATCAATTAAGCGATCTGTCTTTCCTTTAGGATGTGCGAAGATCTGCTACATCCAGGTGCGTGATGTCAACTTGATTTTTAGAGACAAAATTTGCTTCAAGATTTTTCTTTTTTTTTCTTTAGCCTTTTCCACGCCTAGCATGGTGGGCGTACGCCTCATTCAACAGGAAGTGGGTTCAGATCTAGTAGGTTATTTCTCATGATTTTTCATTAATTAATCATTATTTTACTTAGTCACAAGAAGTTGAGAAATTAGTTCAGAATACTATTTGAAACCTTTCTCTTGATATTGTTGTTGCAAGAGCACATTTCAGGCATGAAAAGTAGAGAACGTCTTTTCCATCATATCAATCTTACTAACAGTTTCTCCACATAATTTCAACTGAGAAGTGATTCTGAACAAGGCAGAATTATAGTCATGTATAGACTTAAAGTCTTCTAGCCTGATATGCATCCAATCATATCGTGACTTAGGAGGTATGACCATCTTCAAGTTGTCATATATTTCTTTTAGGCTTTTTCACAAAACAAGTGGATCCTTAACTATGAGATATTCGATTTTCAGAATCTCGTCAAGATGATGACGCAAGAATTTCATTGCCCGTGCAAAATTTTACTTTGATGCTTTATTTTCTTGGTCTTTCCAAGACTCATTGCATCAAGGATGATTTCAATGAAAGGTAGTTCCTGCCCGAACTATGAAGAGCAATGAACTCTAGTTTCGTAAGATTTACCGTTACATTAGAAACAAAAGAATGAATTATACCTTATTAATTCTTGAAACCTAACCTTTAATTTTTGAGAAAGTAGGGTCTCGTCCTGATAATGTGATATGAAACTATAGAATAAGAAGAAGAAAGTAGAGAGAAGAGAAGACTTATTATTTCTCTTGAGGGATGATTTTACAATGAATAGAACCGCACTATTTATAGGAAAAATGTAACTTGGTCCCCAAGTAGAACTCTTAACCATATCATAAAAGGACTGCACATGATAGACATTCACTATAATACGAATACTTTATAACATCAAATAAATTTTCCATCTTATTTTTTTATAAAAATAAAATAAATGAGTAGTCCAACCCTACCACATTCTCATTTCTTCTTCATATTCTTCCTAGCAAGATTTTCTTTCTCAAAGGACAAAATTCTATTCTTTGTTAATTGCTTACATAATTATTTTTTATTCCTAATAAGTGAGAGGTATATTCAAAGAGATTGATACAGGAGTGATAAAGAAAGACCATCTATCACTCATCTTCCGATCGATAACAAAGAGAAAGTGAGAGGACCTAAATTTATTTCATTGGATCATTTTAATATTATATTTGATAATTTTAGTGGGTTTATATTTTTCTTTGAAGGGTAATAATTGTTCGAAGGTGACTGAGATGGACGTCGATCGGCTAACTTTTTTTAGTCTGATATTCTTTCTTCTTTTTCTCCTCCAAATTTAATTAGCTGATTCAATTTTTATTTTTAATAAATATTGAAAAAAATAGAATAGAAAAAGAAAAGAAACAAAAATGAGTGTGGTGCTCTTCATGGAGAAGACGACTTAAGGGGTGGGGTGGGGTGCTCTCTCTCTTTTAAGAATTTAGTATTGCGCTTAAACATATATTTGTTTAAACGGAAAAGGACCTAAAATACACTCGAATTATTGTAAATTGTACAAAACTATCCTCCATCCACTTATTGACTCCAAAATACCCTTTTGACCCCTACTTATTGGCTCCAAAATACCCTTGTCATCCACCTTTCGGTTCAAAATTGACCACTTATTTAACAGTTTTAAATTTAAATTATTTAAATATTTTTAAAAATACTTGGCGCTCAACTATTTGATATAATTTAATTTATCAATATCATTTATAAATCAATCCATTACCCACCCATTACTAATTAAGCCCCACCCAATTAATATACCATTTTCTAATATCAAAAACGCCCTAAACACTACTAAAGCACAACAAAATTATTGATTTCTAAAAATGACATTCAAAATTATTTGAGTCTGAATTAAAGCCCCATTTATATTTAGGTTGAGCCGTTTATTTAGAAGTACACTTTCATTAGGATACTATTTCAAGTTGAATTCAAAATTTATTATTAAAGAGTAAAGAAGTAGCACCTCTCGAATTAATTTATTACTTCTTTTAATATAATTTTATATTTATTATTTGATTTAAATATTAAAACTTTAATATATTCTTTTTAAAAAAGTTATCTATTAAGTAACATCACATATTTGAGACGAATGAATAATTAAGATGAACATAGTCAGACTTTTAAGTTTATCAGTAATTTTTATTTAGACACTTGAATTATAGTATGTTGATTGAGTACTTGATTGTATGATAACGTACTTTTATAAACATTTTCACCTCAAATTTTTTTAGGAACACTCATTGGTAGTAGCTTTCCTGTTGTGCATTAGTAATGGGGCGGATTTATTAATTGGGTGTGGTTTAATTAGTAATGGGTGAGTACTAGATTCGTTAATAAATTATATTAATAAGTTAAATTATAACAAATAGTTGAGCTTCGCGTACTAAAAATATATTTAAACATTTTTATTTAAAATCATTAAATAAGTGGTTAATTTTTAACCCAAAGGTAAATGTGAAAGGTATTTTGGAGTCAATAGATGGATGAAGGATAATTTTGTACCATTTTTGATACTTGAATATTTTAGGCCCTTTTCCGTTGTTTAAATTAAATTATTTAAATGTCAAGTGACACTCAAAGAAGAAAAAGTATGAAGTTTTTTTTTTTTGGAAAAAAATAAAAATAATACATTATTTAAATATTTTCATGCACTAAGGGAAGTGTAAAACACTTCTTTTGCCACATCAACATTTTGTGTTTAATTGGTATACTTTTTGAACAATTCATGTGTTCAACAAGTAATAGTTATAGTTGATGTGTCTAAGTGATATATGCAGACAACTTCAAGGGGTTATAGATGACAACTTATATATAGTTTGCCTTTACACTCGCCGTTAAAATGAAGTTAATTCCTCATCATTTGACGGAATCCCAAAAATTCATCCAAATTATCCATTTTTTTTAAAAAAAATTATATTTCGTATTTTTAAACTAATTCCCTTACCCCTCTAGAGGATAACCCATTTCCCTTTTACTTGTCCTCTCAAATTTTCCATGTAACCCATTAACTTTTCCTCCATTGTTTTTTCATTTTTCTTCCCTGTGATTGTTCTTCATGGGTCTTCTTCAACAATTCATACTTGTTTAGTTGCTTTGTATTACTTGGTCGACCTTCTGAAGAACTTCTAAATAGCAACAAGTCTTTGATTTTTCAGTTTTTGGACCAGAGTGAGATCATTGAAGAAACTAAAGAATATGAAGAGAAGGAAGAAGATGACGATAAAAAGACGAAACAAAGGCAATTTTTTTCGTATTTTCTTGATTGTTTTTGTGATCAAATAATAAGTTGATAACTTTCAAAGGCGATAAATTTGAAGAATTTTTGCTAGGGTTCTCTGTTCGAATCTGTTTTTGTAAAGTTGTAACAATTGGGTCAAAATCTTTCTTTTGTGTCGACGAGAAAATGTTTTCATGAATAATTTCTTTAGAGATTTTAGAGAATTTATGTGTTTTCCTTCGTACTGAAGCTTTGGAGGTGGTTTCAAAGGTTTGTTCTTTCCTCAATCAAAGAGCTCATCAACTGCAAATAGCAAAATCTTCTCCAATTGCTCACTAAAATCAAAAGCAAAATCGTCTCAAAAATTTTAGTTTTACTTGAAATTCGATTAATTAGTTTAGTTATATGACAATTTATATTTTAAATTATTTATCTTATGCCTAATTATTTTATGGCTTCAAGATTAGGAAGTACGTTGATTAGTTTACATTTATTCGCCTTATGTATTTTTCTAGCCAACTTTGTTGGTCTTATTTATTCAATCCCTTTTCCAAACCCATCTTAAAAGAACAAATGTGAGGGCTTTCTTTTTCTGCAGCATAAACGACCCATTGCAAAGCACCAAAGGAGTTCAACACACTCCCATTTAATTCCCCTCATCAAATCGTCCCAGGCCCAAGTCCTATCAGCCCTATTCGTTTGCCCCGACCCAGCCCAAGTCCCAGCCCCAACATTCCGCCCAACCCATTTTCCCAATCTTTTTTTCACCCCGACCCTTCCCCTTTTTCCCCTTTAGCGTGAATATTCCTAGCAAACATCGAAGCAAAGGAGGAATACTCAGTGCGTCAATAATAAGTACAACAACAGCAGCTACCAGCAGCAATGCGTGAGAAACAGACGGGATGGAGTTGCGATGCCAATACGCGAGAATCACTTGGCGTACAACTGCTTGGACTTTTTTCGTCTTTTCTGAACGTCTCCCTCACTCATACGATTTTAAGCAGCAATGCAAGCACGCGATTTTGTTGTGGTAGCGCTAGATGATGACACATCGTCAAGCAAGAAAGATTGGAATCGATCCAAGCCCTCCAAGCCCCTGCCTTGACCGAATTTCGCGATATTTGGATGAGAACTTATACAAGAGCAGGATTTTCTTTCAGTTGCGAGGAGGCTTGAATTTTCAAAATTTGTTCTTGGTTCAAACCCGATTCTACCTTTTCCCCCAATTTTCAAAACCCTAATCCTCCCCTATATAATATCTTTTCCTGTTCACTGTGAAGGAATTTTTTTTGGAAAAAAGAAAATATATTGGAGATTATTTGGTTAGGATTTTCCTTGAACAAAATAGAGAGAAAACTCAAATAGCTATAATCCTTCATAGAACATACAGTAAAGATCCTCTCCTCTCTGCTTTCACTCCGTTGGTTGCTGGTTCTTGGTCAAACTTTTGCATTGAAGTCTTGTGGTGGAGGAATAGCTTGTACAAGTCTATGGTCGCTGCACCAAAGAAGGTAATTTTGCTTCATCTCAAATTTAGTTTGTCATTTTGGTTGAGTTTTTGATGAATGTTATGTGAGCTAATTATCAATTTGCTGATTTGATAGTTCCCATTCATGATCTGTCTCTGAAATCTTAATGAAATATATGGTTATATATAATTAAAAATGGTTAAGTTCATGAATCTTATCAATAGCTATGGCTTCCTTCTTTTTCAGTCATCCTTTTTCTATAGTCGCCAAAATGTTCTGTTCGTCTTAAGTTTCTTTGGCTGTAGGGAACTGGCGGTGTCGTGTAGTATTAGATGTTTGGTTTCCTTTGTTCTTTCACCAAAGTCAGAGAAAATGAAATCTAAAAAGTTTGAGATTGTTAACTTAAATGTGTACTCAATTTGGATAAAAATTTGTGCTAAGTTCATGTGATGTTCAGTGGCCTACACAGGTCTCTCCTCCTTATATAAAATCGTGAAAATATGCACTAGCTTCCTTCTATTCATGTCTAGAGTTAGGTGAAGCGATGTCATATTCAGTTACTTTGTCATAATGATTTTCTGATTCTTTGAATGCTCAAGTCGCTTCAAGCATACTTTGCTGCTAGCATATTATTTCTCAACTGTGTGAGCTGCTTATATGTTAGTGTTTTGGAATTTTTTTGTGACTCACTGTTAGCTGCAAATTAGTAATGAGTTTGTCTGTTAGTCTATGTTGATGTTTGTGTTAATTTCCTTTGAAGGTTTGATGTTTCTCCTTGGTCCCAAGCTTAATTTTCTCTGTTAAAATCTAATGTGAAAGTAACATTTTAGTCATGAAGTTTGAAATCTTCTCCTATGGGTGATTTTGACTTCCATTCGCTTATATTACACTATTTTCTTCACATTAAGAACAAATAAAATTAGTTAGTTCGAGTTGTCGTTATGTCCTATGTACTGTTTTCCTTCTACCTCCAATTTCTCTTTTAGCTTGGTTGTCATGTTGTTCCTCTTGTTTGTTTTTTCTTCTGATCCTTATGAATCTAATATGGGGTTAGTCTTAGATGTCGTTCTTGTTATTATTTAACCATAGGCTGAAAAAATGAGGCAAAATATCAATATTTCGAATTTCATTTAGCGATTTATACTTAGTATCTTAAATCTGCAACTATTGTTTCAATCATTTTGACGTCTCTTTTTCCAACTTTCCTTTGTTTTACAGTGTCTTTTGCCATTTGGGAAGCCTATGGTCATATTTGTGTTTGATTGGTTGTTAGCTGCTGTTTAGAATATAATCTATTGACATGATGTAATATTTTATTCTCCTTCACCTGATAGTTCTTTGTTAACAATTCACTTGTCTTGAATTTGTTGCATTTGGCTTCGTTTCAAAGAGAGATATAGATGGCGTGTTTAAATTGTTTGATTCACTAATTTTGTTTCTATTTTGTTCCCTATTTTCCCCTGTTTTAGGTTCATTCACAGATTGTTAAATCAAATCTCTTCTCAACTTTCCCTATCTAAAATTTTGGTAGTGTTTCTATAGTTTGTTTAAAGTTCAGTTTTCTCTTGTTTTCTCCCTGTTATCATACCTTTTATTATTTCTCCTCTTCTTTATATCTAATGTTAAGCTGATTGTAGTCTTAGTAGTTGTGCGTTGAGCATCTAATCTAGTTTTGTCAAATTGAAGCATGATCGTCTTGTCATTAATTGATTTACTGATATGGTTCTGTGTTTCAACTGTCTTCAGATTCTTCTTGAAATTTTGATAACTATGTACCCTACGTTCAACTTGTATAGTATTTTTTTTGTCCAAAATGGATTTGTCTCATAACTTGAGTCATCTTCTGTCCCCTTTTTGTATCCCGACTTTGGTTCTTTGGTTTACCCAGCATTCCACCATCATTTCCTGCATGATCTCTGTGTTAAGTATATGAATCAAGGTATATAGTTATTTACACATTTTTCTTTTGCATCTCTGTTACATGATATTATGAGTTTGTTATTTGAACGAATTTGAGCTTCTTTGCCAAAACAACTCCATGTTTGTTCAATTTCATCTCGGTTAAATACACAGATGTTTTGACTTAGTGCATCCAATCTGTCTATTGTATGATAAATCTAATGTTAGCTTAAATCTATGGATTTATAGTTTAAGCATTCGTCTTGTTGTATTATTCTTAATATTTTGTCGATTTGTACTTTTGCGAAAATTGAACTTCAACTCAACATCATATAGCATGTTTACCATTATTTTAGTTATTTTAGATTATAGTATGCATTCTTTAATATTAGAGTTCATTGTTTGTCAAAAAGAGAGATCATTTATGTGTATTGTTTGCGTGGAAGAATTGAGTGTTTATCTGCCATAATTTATTCTCTAGGATATTGGTATTCTCAAGTTTCTCGTTTTCTATTTTTGAAGTTTGGTCATATTGGTTCACATGATAAGAAACATGTTTTAGTCCATCATTTGCATTACACATTGCTTACTGTTACCAGTCACATTTGCTCCTTTTTGATGTTTGCCATTGAGTTATTGTTGGATATATTGGCTTATTCAAAGCCATGTTACCACAAGTTGGTCATGGGTTTAATATCAAAAATTGGAAATAGCTTTTCTGATTTATAGAATTAGTCATTCAAAGTGAAATGCCATAAAAATGTTCTTTCATCTTACTATGTCTGGAAGACAAAAGTGTTCGTGGTATATTAATTCAACTTAGTCGATCCTTCTTTACATCAAATCGATTTGTTACTCACTTTGGTCTAATTTTTGTTTGCATGTGAAATATACCCGGGTCCCATGGATACCATCTTCGCATTTTTCATTTGGGGCACGGAGGCCCTAAAATATTTTCCTTCATCGAGTCAAGCCATAAAAACTGACGTACAGGTCTCAAAGCAAAAGATACAATAATAGAAGAGATGAAGAGGCCGGCCATGAGGCCCACTTCACTTTTCTCATTTTTGTAATATATATTGTATTTTGTTATCTTGGGGGCATAAGCCTTTGTCGTCTTTCATTTGTTAATTATTGTGTGATTAGTTTAGGACAGGTACCAAATGAAAATGGGCTAAAAGCCCAAAGCAAAAATGGATTAAAACCCAAAAGAAAGTAGGTCAAAACACCGGTCTAGGTGGATAGAAACCGGATTTGGGCCCAACGACTCTCTCTCTCTCTCTCTTTCCCCTTTACTTTATCGTTGATGTGTTTGTTATTGTTCATCATTAGCTTTGGGGTCAGAAACATTAAATCCTCGCAAGACGTTATCTCGTTTAATTACTTATTTAAATTGATCAAAAATATAAATGAACTCAAAAAATAAATTTATTAAATCTCATTCAGATAATAAAATTGATAATTCACCTTTTAATCAATACGAATAATCGTCAACTCAAATTTTTAAGTTAAAAACTTTTAGCTAAAGAAGTTAGTTGTTGGAAACCGTATTAACAGATATTTTAGGTGCCTTAAACACCCTCCTAAAATATAATTTTAAAATTGATTTTTTGTTTAAATATTTGAAAGAAAAGATTTCTTAATCCTTAAACATTAAGTGACGACTCTAAAAAAGTCTAAAACATACGAAAACATATATTTTTTTTCCCAAAATAAATAAAACAGAAATGACAATTCCGTTGGGGACTTTGAGGATTCTAACCTTAAAACTAACGTGTTTTGGCTATGTGAAGTTAAATGTTTATCTGTTTATTTATCACCTTATTAAACTGTTGCACTTTCATGGCATAACATCTTCCGTCAAACAACGATTATTTTTATTTCCACTTAAAAGATGATTATGCGGGCTTGCATTAATTCTTTACCCAAATTTTTCTTGTGGCACCTTGAGGAATGTAGTTGGCTACTTTATATTCAACGGTTGTTAACTGTCCCAGCCCAAGTAGTCCGCTTAGGTCACCCTTTCCACTATGATAAAACCCACTCCTAGTCAAACTACGATAGAGCAAAACCAAATCCCGAAAATAGCGTATGGACCTAAGATGACCCAACACCCAAGGCGTGTTGGGCCCATTAAAAAGATCGCCCTGAGTCCAAAGATCCCATGACTCGATAGGACGATCATGCTTATGTGTTATCTGAAGGATGTTTGCGTGTTTTACGGATTGTTTTGTCCTAGGGGGTGGAAACTAACTAGTTGTATGTTTTTGTAGATGTCGAGACAATTTCTCAGTTTCAAAATGGTCACTGAGATGTCCGCTCATCTTCGTGTATGGTGGAACAACCTCAAAGACTTTCAGAAGAGAGAAATCTTAATTTACTTGGGCCACCTACCTTCAATAATGGACTACAAGGTTTGACCCACGTTTATCGAGGTAACTACTCAATTTTGGAATGATAAAAGGATGGTTTTCCGATTTGGAGATGTCGAAATAACACCGACACTAGAAGAGAAAAAAGATTGTTTAGACTCCATCGGAATGTGTGGCAAGAGGAAAAAACATCCTAATCATCACTTCTTGCTACCAAATAGGCCAACTAGTCTAAAGCTAAAAAACATGTTGCTACTAGTGGAAGCGAACTGGTTGTATACTCAAAATATTCCGTTGGTGAAGTTTTTTGAAAGGCTGGGGCACTACAGCTATTACAAAAAATTTCAAACGAGTTACATAATCATAACATTTGGAGACAAACTTAAAATATTGTGTTCTCCGCACGCCTTTTGGGAACGATGGTGTTCCCTTAGGATGAAGGAAAAAAGATCGATACCCGGGTTGTGATGGTAGTAACGCCATCTTCAGAGGGATTGGTAACAGAGAAGAAGAAAAAAAGCACTACAGTTTGGCCCCAATCATTCTGGCCGACATCTATCAATCTCTAAGCTTGTGTAAGAACGGGTTCCAATTTTTCCTAGGTTGCAACATTTTACTTAATTGGTGGAGGACAGAGCATCTGTGTAAAAAAGATGGCACTCAGCCACACGAGTTGTCCAAGCCAAGCCAGACGAGTCCCCTTGATAGTTACGAGTTTTATCTAAGCATCTGCAAGTTCCCGATCCATACCACAAGGGATGCATGGGCAAGAATATTTTATAACCTAAGAGAAGGAGACATACAATGGATGCTTCAGAACTTTATGTCAGAGAAGATAGAGGCTCAAGGGTCCAAACATCCCTTTCTAGTCATTCCAGGAATCAAAGGAATGCAATCCTACGACACAGCAAGGGCGATGCGGCAATTCGATAGAAGACAAACCAATCCTGTCCAAGGGGATAGTAGTTACTTCATCATTTATTACAGTGGGTGCATTAAAATACCTTTCACCGAGACCATCCTCCAACAATGGGCCATACGCGTCAACATGAAAGGAAATATGGCTGAAAGCAGATACAAAGCTGGGTATGTTGATGAATACAAAACATGGTTGCAGGATTATTTGCGTGGTGTAGTAAACCCGACACCACGCGTGGGTCGAGAAATTGAAGACGTACAGATAAGGATCCAAATCCACGCATATCATTTAATGGGACCAAAGGGAGCAGGAATTTTAGAGAAGGGAGTGAGAGTATCAATCCAGAGAATTTGAAAGCCACAGGGCCTTGGTTGCGATGTCACATAAAATAGCCGATGCGAGGGCCTATTTGATGCGCCTAGATACAACCCTGGACGAGTATATCAAAACTCTCTAGGTCGTGCCTCCATCTTCTAAAGCTGTGTTTGCCAAGCCGTACGTGGTAACAAGCAAGTACATCATCCGCGAAAAGGTAGAAAATTCAAGAGGAGGAGCACGACCGTCAACTTTTCTAATTCCCTTGGGTGAGATTGTTTTCTATTTGTATTTGCAGTGTATTCCCCATCCCTCAAAATGTACCCCCGTTTTGATTAAAACCTGTAACGAATGCTATGATTATTTGTGAAGCTTATTTTGGGGGATGCAACAATCTATTTTAAATGACACAATACATCCTTCAGTTCTCTAGGCCTACCTTTGGCACAAAAAGGCCACTTGCATGATTAGGAAGTGATATTTGTGTTTTTGACTGTTTATCTAATATGTTGTTTTGAGTAAGGGCATTGTTAAACCACTCTTTTTTAGAAATTTACTAAATATACACAAGTCACTATTACAAAATGTTCAACAAAAGTTTTCCGAGTCTTAAGTTTTTCACTCAAAAAACACATCTCATACCCCAAATCCTAAAACAATACTCTATCGTCTCAGGAAAGGTAAAACCACAACTATGGGAAAGGGTAAGAGTATCACGAGGGGACCTACAGGAGAAGAGTTACAGACAAAGATAGAACAAATCACGCTATAAATTTAAGAAGTTAGAGAAGAAGGACTCAGGGTCAGAATTGCCGCATCAGTCTACAAAGCCGCGACTACGGCGCTGGATGAGGATTTGGTGTCAAAAATGAAGAAGAAGAAAGACATTGAGGTAAAGAGAGAGGACTTAAGCAAGAAGTTGGATATGCTTCTACTAAGGATTCAGGAAAGGGAAGCAAGAGAAGTAGAGATAGATTCAGAAATCACAAATATGTTGACCGTAAATATAGCACTTGATGAGGAATTGACGATGGAGATGGAGGAATTCACTACCATGAGGTAAAGAATGTCCGAAATGAGGAAGAAGAACAAAGCTTTCCACAACGACATGATCGCCAAACTTCAAAAGATGCACGAGAAGTACTCTATCCGCGAGCAAGAGACTAGCAATTGTCCTGATGACACTCATCCTGGAGCAACTGGGGAAGACATTGATGAGGAAATGTCTATAAACTCTATTTCTAGGCCGACTGAGAGGAGGAAATAAGTGGATCACTCTCCCAGCATACGAGCTGACTCATAGCGTGGGAGCGAATATTACGTCGTGCGCTCTTTTGTACTAACATCTTGAGTGGAAACCTCATGAGGGAGTAAATTGAGTCTTTGGGCATGAAAACTCTTCAAAGGTATGTACCTTCCACCTAAACCAGCGATGGCACACTATAGAAGAATGTGTGCAGCTTAATACGAGAATCTGCCGCCAGATCTACATTGGGAACATCCCGCACATGTGGGGTAATTATACCATTCTCAGTTCATTTGTCATTATTTCACACCGTTTAGAAATTCATTGCTTCAATTCTATAGGGATTTGGTTCAGAATGGGGTCTTAGCCTCTACCTATAAGGATGGCAGAGGTCTCGATCCCGTTGGGGTAGAAATCTGGAAACCTTGTGCTTATCATAATGCTACAAATCATATCCTATCAAGGTGCCTCAGTTTTCACTACGACGTAGAAACCCTTGTGAACCTGGAAAGGATCCGAGTTGAGTTTGTTCCCCGTGGATGATGTAAAGTCAAGAAGAAAATGGTTGAGATGGGACCGCTGTTTATCTTTTAAAAAGCTTTGCTGTTATTTTTCAACTTCCTTGTAATCGTAATGAATGAATGAATGAAAAACAAGTATTCCCTTTATTCGAAACTATGTAGGGCTTGAATTCTCCGTGTGAGATACGTAGACAACCTTTCAAGGCCCAAGCCTATTTTTCAAAATTTTCTTTCTTCCCCCTTCATGTTACAAGAAGATACGAAGACAAGATCAACGAGCATCAAAGAGATACCGCAAGAAGACCTTGACTCAACTGATCTAACCTTTCTGAGATAGTGTCAAACAAAAACAAGAAAACTCCTACTTATTCAAAAGATAATTTCTCTTTAATCGTATGTCAAGATGTCCTCAAACAAAGCAACTTTGGGTTTTATCGGCTCTCTGTGGGATATCCTGCATTTTGTATTCTGAATTTAAATTGACAAATCTGCCTTTGAGTTATTTTCCTTCTGAGGTACTTTGAAACTGGTCTGTGTCAATCAAACTAGCTGATCATCCATACTTCACTAGATCCAAAGGTCCTGCAGATTCCTCCACTGACCGAAATTCAGACAAGGGAAAAGCGGTAATGGGAGACAACATCAAATATATCAGTCTTACTGACGTTGTGGTGGCTCAACCCACCATAGAGGATCAGAATAACATAATTATGCAGTTAATGCAATAGATCACTAAGATGAGGGTGGAAATGCAAAAGAGATAGGATCTGCCTCCACCAGGTTTTGCTGCTAGCATTGCTGATAGGTGACCCCCTCTCTACTTCCCCTCTTCAAACATGGTTCCAGCTCAGAATTTTCCATCTACACCTGCTCAAAATCCCTCCGTCATTGTTTTGCCTACCGAAAATGCTCAGTATGCCTCTGTCTCTTACCATACTCCACCACCTCCTCAAAATAACCATTCCCAAATACTGCCTCATCCTCAAAATACGCACCAATCAAACCGCTCTACCTAAGCAAAACCAGAATAAAAACTAAAATCAAACGCATTCCACCCCCAAACTCCTCGTCATCACCAAAACCAAAATACTAATCCCCAAACCTGTTCGCAAAACTACCAAACTACCCAAAATGCCCAAAGTCCTTCTGTAGCTCCACCCCTACATAAAAGAACAACTTTATATATCCCCGTCCCAATTGAGCACGATGTGCACATTTCTAAACTAGACCATTATGAGGAGCAGGAAAAAGAGTGGAGGGCAAATGAAGAGGCGAAGATGGATATAAAGGAAGAGATCAAGAAAGCAGTGAAGGAGTTCCAACGCATCCCCGACGTTGCTGGTCTGAACTATGAGGATTTGTGCATTCACCCGAATCTGGACCTCCCAGAAGGGTTCAAGATTCCAAAATTTGATATTTTCGAAGGAGTAGGGAATTCTATGTCCCATCTGAGAGCCTAATGCGACCAACTTGTCGGGGTTGGTAGATATGAAGCTTTGTTGTTGCGGCTCTTTAGCCGAAGTATATGCGGGGAGGCTTTGGAATGGTTCACTTCCCATGAGACCAGACAATGGACCAGTTTCAACGCCCTGGCCAAGGAGTTTATTGATCAATTAGCTTATAATGTGGAAATCATTCCTTATCGCTACTCCCTATAAAAGATGAAGCAAAAGTCTACTAAAAGCTACAGAGAGTTCGCATACAGTGGATAAAAAAAGCAGCTAAGGTTCCGCCTCTGATGTCAAAAAAAGAATAGTTCAAGTGTTTGTGCAGGTGCAAGAGCCCGAATACTACGATAGAATCACACTGCTCGCTGGAGTTTGCCGAGATGGTCAAGGTTGGTGAGACTATCGAAGATGGGTTGAAAACTGAGAAGATTGGACATGCTGTTGCGTTGCCGGGACGATCGGGTTTGTTGAAGAAAAAAAGACAAGATGTTTCTGTTGTCTCTTATGAGTAGAGGAAGACCCCAGAAGATCAACATCCTACCAAGGTTGTCATCGACTTTCCTAGAATTCTTACCAGGATTGTTACACGCAAGCTAGTTATCCAAATACTCCTCATTTATACCAGAATGCTACCTCTACATACCCAAAATGGGCCCCTTTAAATTACAAAAAATCAACTCCTGTTTATCAAGTCCAAGCTCTAGTATACCAATATTCCCCAACAAACTACCAATCTTCATCACCAAATTACCAAACAAAACCTTATCCAAGAAGCCAAAATCCCCGTCCAAATACCCAAAATTACCAACAAATGCCTCATCCCCAGCAAGGAAACTGTGATCCCTCTCGACCCAGATTCGAGAAGAATCCGCCTAGAAACTTTACCGCGCTCACCGTAAGCCGAACAAAGATATAAGAACGACTTGCTGCAGCTGGATACATTCACCCGGTGGGGCCCAAGCCGGCAGATACTAGTTCCAAGTTCTACAGACCCAACTAAAGGTGTGAGTATCACTCCAACGACGTTGGACATGATACTGAGGACTGCATAAACCTCAAATATAAGATTTACGATCTAATCGATGAAGAATTGGTTTCTCTTTAAACAGTCGCGCCCAATGTCAACACCAATCCTTTGCTAAATCATGGAGGGGTCAATATCAACATGATAGAGATGGATGATGACTGGTGCATGACCAAAGTGATAACTCGATAACTCCAATTATCCATGATGATTGGAAAGGGTTGTGGCCTCGCTGAGCGTTAAAGAGAAAAAGGAGTTCGTGATCCTGACAAACACAAAGGTTGTTGCCTTGGTGCCATTCGAAGCTCTTTTGAAGCCAAAGTTTGTGATTAAAACCGCTGCCACTAACGGTATGACCCGATTGGGGAGGTGTTATACTCTCAAAGAGTTGGATTTTGGAGGACAGAAGAATGATCAGGGGAAAAGGCCAATAAGTGAGGGAAAAGTGGAGGAATTTTGGAGAAAGATGCAGCCAAACGACTACTCAATTGTTAAGCATTTGGAGAACACCTCGACCTAGATTTTTGTGTGGGACCTACTGATGATCTCCTAATTGCATAGATAGGCCTTGATGAAGGTCCTTGATGATATGTATGTGCCCTGGGCACAAGCAGTGATACTGTTGTGGCTATGATCAACCAAGTTATACGAGGGCATCAGATTAACTTCTGTGATGAAGAGTTACCCTTCGAAGGGAGGTCACACAATAAGGCATTGCATGTCACTATCATTGCCGTGAAAGGGTCATAAACAGAGTACTGGTGGATGATGGGTATGGTCTCAACATTTGCCTCTGTCAACTCTAAGGTAGTTAATGTTTGACTTGGGGAAAATGGAACAAAACCAGGTGAATGTAAAAGACTTTGACCAAAGAGATACGTTGGGAGCGGTGAATCTAGTCATCCAAATGGGTTGGACAGAGTTCAGTGCACACTTTCAAGTCTTGGACATTGACACCAGCTATAACCTTCTTCTAAGAAGGTCTTTCATCAATATGGCTAAAGCTGTGCCTTCTACTTTTCACCAGATGATGAAGCTCATTTGGAAGGATAAAGAATTGGTTATTCACAAGGAATGGAGCCACTCCATCAGGAAGACACCTATTATTAATGAAGTTTCATGACGTACTGATTTCTACACAGTGGAGCTGATAAATTCCACCGGTGAGGATTTACCTCCTATGCCTGCCTTGTGCAAGATGATCGCCACTGTGATGCTGCAGAATGGGTTTGAACCATGTTTCGAATTGGGAAGGAATTCCCAAGGAATTATTGATCCTATTCAATTTCCTGTCAAAGGAGCAAATATGGTTTGGGGTACGTCCCCACATATGATGAGATGAAGGTGAAGAGGAGCAATGATCAAGCATTGGCTAAGACGATCCCACATTTGTAGCAATCATTTATAGTCCGGTAGTACACAGATCGTGATGGCCTAAGAAAAAGGAATCTGTGACCTTTTTGAAGAGATCGATGCTTCATAGAAGAGGAGGTCGAGCTAACTAGTATCCGTGATGCTGAGCCTGCTGCACAATTGGACTTCTACTCCAATCGTGATTCCCCGATCATCTTGGTAGAAGGACATTTTATGCATATTTTGAAATTGCTGGTGGTCCGGAAGAGGCCTGAGATCCACCTTTTTGCTTTTCTTTAAATTGTTTGAATTTTCAAAATTTCCTCGTGATGTTTAAAAAGACAACATGGCACTTTGCTATGGCCAAAGTTTGCATTGTTTCCCATTTTGAATGAATTCTCTTTCATTGAAAACTTACCTATTTAATTATTTGCTATAATTTATTTTCCTAACTTTGTATGTTTATGGTTTCAGTAGTATTAATTTTAAACCCGCCAATGTCATGTCAAGTCACTAGCTGAACAAACAAAATGCGGTAGGTGATGACGAGGCTGAAGAATACAAAAATGAAAATGAGGTGCCGAAATATGTTGCTGAGGAATTTTGGCAGTTTGAAAATCAGCATAAGCCAAATGTGGAAGAAACTGAAACTGTGAATCTGGGGGACCAAGAGTGTGTCCAAGAGGTAAAAATCAGTGTACACTTGAATGAAGCTCAAAAAAGGGGTATGATTCACTTGCTTACGGAATACATTGATGTGTTCGTCTGGGAGGTCACTGACATACTAGGGTTGAGTACCAATGTTGTATCCCACAAGTTGCCGATTAATTCGGGGTTCAATCTAGTGAAACAGAAGGCTCCGAAATTCAATCCTGAGTTGAGTTTAAAGATCAAAGAAGAGATAACTAAGAAGATCGAGTCTTTATTGGTGGAAGTGATGCAATACCCAACTTGGTTGGCCAATGTTGTTTCAGCCGCAAAAAAAAGGGAAGATCAAAATTTGTGTCAACTATAGGGATCTCAAAAAAGCTAGCCCCAAGGATAATTTTCTATTGCCGAACATTCACATTCTCAATAATAATTGTGCTAAACATGAAATGCAGTCATTTGTAGATTGTTACGCAGGTTATTATCAGATCCAGATAGACGAAGAAGATGCAGAAAAGACAGCTTTTACTATGCCTTTGGGTGTATATCATAGGGTGATGCCATTTGACCTAAAAAATGCTGGCGCTACCTATATGAGGGCTATGACGAGCGTATTTTGTGACATGATTCATAAGGAGATCGAGGTGTATGTAGATGATGTCATAATCAACTCACGTGAGAGTTTGGACCACTTGATGAATTTAAAAAAGTTCTTTAATCTCCTATGTCATTATTACTTGAAATTAAATCCCGCTAAATGTGCTTTTAGGGTGCCATCCGGCAAGTTGTTGCGATTTATAGTCAGCAGAAGAGGTATTAAGATCGACCCTTCCAAGATTAAGGAAATTCAAGAATTACCTCTTCTGAAGACTAAGAAGGAGGCAATGAATTTCTTAGGAAGGTTGAACTACAGGAGCCGATTCATAACTCAATCAATTGTTGTGTGTAAGCCTATCTTCAAGCTTTTGAAGAAAGGCACTTTGACAAAGTGGACTGAAGAGTGTCAGATTGCTTTTGATGCTATCAAAAATTATTTGTCCAATCCACCAGATTGGTTCCTCTGCAGAAGAGAGTCCACTGTTTCTGTATTTGTCTGTCTCACATAACGCATTTGGATGCGTGCTTGGGTAACATGACGAACTAGGGAAGAAAGAGAGAGCTATTTATTATATAAGCAAGAAGTTCACGCCGTATGAGTCTCGTTATACTCTTTTAGAGAAAACGTGTTGTACTTTGACTTGCATTGCCCAGAAGTTTACAACTTACCTTATTTCTAGGATGGACCCATTGAAGTAAATTTTCTATAAAGCAATGCCGACCGAAAAGTTGGCCAAATGGCAGATTATTTTGAGTGAATTTGATATTGTGTGTGTGACTCAGAATGCGATAAAAGGACAGGCCTTGGATGATCATCTCGCAGAAAATCCCGTCAACGAAGAGCATGAACCGCTTAATAGTTTTTTTCACGATGAAGAAGTATCATTTGTGGGTGAAGATATTTTTGAAATATATCTTGGCTGGAGATTATTATTTGATGGGCGGAAAATCACCAAGGAAAAGGTATCAGAGCGGTCTTAGTGTTAGAATGCGGTCATCATGATAATGATTAAGCATCCAGATAATGATTATATAGGTCTTCTGGATATAGAGCTGAAAGAACATCCAGTTTATTGTTCGCATGTTGAAGCGGAACAAGACGGTTTGCCATGGTATTTTGATATAAAGCAGTACTTAGAGACCGGGACTCATTATGAAGATTCCGCATCCAACCATAAAAATTTGATACTTCGTATGACCCTCAACTTCTTTCTAAGTGGAGGAGTCCTTTAGGACTCCAAATTTTGGTCTCCTCAGATGTATTAATGATGCAGAATCTGCAAAGCTTATTAAACAAATACATACAAGAGTTTGTGGCATGCACATGAATGGAATAACTTTGGCAAGGAAGATCCTTCGAGCTAGTTATTTCTGGATGACAATGGAGCACGATTGTTGCAAGTTTATGCAAAAATGTCAAGTGCACGGTGATTTGATCCAAGTGCCGCCTCACGAACTCAATGTTATGAGTTCTCCTTTGCCATTTATAGTTAGGGGAATGGATGTCATTGGTACGATAGAGCCAGCCGCTTCTAACAGACACATATTTATCTTGGTTTCCATCGACTACTTCACCGAGTGGGTGGAAGCAGTTTTGTACAAGTTGGTGACCAAGAAAGTTGTATCTCATTTTGTTCGCAACATTCTGATATGTAGGTTTGGAGTACCTGAATCTATCATCACTGATAATGGTGCGAATCTCAACAGTCACTTGATGAGAGATATATGTGAGTAATTTAAGATCACTCACCGAAATTCAACCGCTTATTAGCCCCAAATGAATGGAGCTATAAAGGCTGCCAATAAAAACATCAAGAAGATTTTAAGGAAAATGATTGACAATCACCGAGGTTGGCATGAAATGTTTCCATATGCTTTGTTGGGATAGCGAATGAATGTCAGAACGTCAATTGGATCCACTCCATACTTGTTAGTATATGGAACAGAAGCAGTCATACCTGCTGAAGTTGAGATACCGTCCTTAAGAATCATCCAAGAAGCTCAATTAAGTAATAATGAATGGGTCAGCAAGCGGATTGATCAATTGACACTGATTGATGAGAAGATAATGGTTGCTATTTTTCATGTTTAACTATATCGGCAGAGAATGATTCGTGCTTTTCACAAGAGAGTCAGAGCCTTAAATTTTGAAATTGTTTCAGTTAGTCCTTAAGCGCATTTTTCCTCATCAAGATGTGTACAAAGGAAAATTTGCACTGAATTGGAAAGGGCCTTACATGGTTCGTAAAGTATTATCTAGAGGTGCTTTGGTCCTGTCAGATATGGATGACACTGCATGGCCGAAGCTGATAAACTCAGATTCTGTCAAGAGATATTACGTCTGAAGCTTCAATTTGTATTTCTTTTATTTCCTTGTAATCATCTTATATGCATGTAATTGCTTTGTTTAAATTTTATCCCCCTTTGTAATGAACTACGTCTGACCTATATTCTGAAGAATGAGATGCGTAGGCGACCTATGTTGGCCTCAGTCACCCCATTTATCCCCATTTAGTATTTCTTTATATTTGAACTATGTTCGACCTGAATTCTCAAGAATGAGATACGTAGGCGGCCTATGTCAGCCTTGGTCAGTTTTCTTTGTCAAACTTCTTATTTTTGTTAACCTATGAGGGGGAACTACGTTTGACCCGATTCTTACCTAAATGGGATACGTAAGCGCAACAAGGGTTCGGTCATATTTCCCATAAGCTTTCTATCCCTCTTTACAATGGAAATTGGGACATAATTTTTGAGAGGGGCTAAAAAATTCTTGAGAAGAAGATTTTTCCTCAACATAACAAGACTGAAGTTACTTTGAGATTTGCAACTGAGACAAAATTTTTGAGAGTATCTAATAAATTCTGTGATTTACTCACCGGCAGTCAAGGATAAGCCAAAACGGTCAACTGGGACAGAAATTTTGAGGATGGCCTCAAAATTTCAGCATAGGTTTATGGGCAGTCTAGAGAGAATCTAAATACTCAGCAATGATAATTAGATAATCCTCCAAGCATCAGACTCAAAGAGGTCCGGGAAGCCTTACATGACATGATACTTGGCAATAACTTTTTCAAAATACTAGTTTTTATTTTCCTTAAAAAAATTTTCCTTTATGTTTCATTTGTTTTAACATGAAATATTTTGTCTAATCTATCAAGAGTTGGGAGATTAGAAAAATCAACCGGAGATAACAAAGGAAAGGCAAGCAACTGAAGAAATTGACACAGATCATTTCGTTTTTACAAATAACGACTTTTATGTGGATGCAGTGTTATAGGTTTTTTGAAATCAACAAATTCTTCCGATCGATGAATACGAAGAAGTCAATGGGGGCAAAGAGCACTCCAAAATTGACAATGTTTCTATGGATGCAGGAAATGTTTTATATTGCTTATATCGAAGACTGGGAAGTGGTAACACTATTGTTTAATTCAATTCCCAACAAAGAAGTTTATAATGAAGATATAATTGTGCTTAAAGATGAATAGAATGAAAATCTCAAGATAGACGTTTTACAGCTTATCGTCAAGGACGTCATCTGCATCATATTATAAGACGAGATAGTATTACTCCCCGGAGGGTCATTTTATTTGTATTATTGATTGAGATGATACATTACCGTGAGGGTCATTTTACCGTATTGTCAATTGAGATGATATAATCCATCCATAAAGCACTTAGAAGATGCTAGGTCGCTCGATTGAAATGATGTCTTCATCTGGTACCCAGGATTGCATCAAGAGGAGGATATTCATACGTGGAAGGAAGATATTCATGCCTCGCAGAAAACCAAACATCGTGAGAAGATATTCATGCCCTACAGAAAATCATGCATCGCGGAAAATTCCATGCAGGAATTGCGGGAAGATATTCATGCCCCGCAAAAATCATGCATCAGAAGTTAATATTCAGGTATCGCAGAAAATCATGCATCGAGAGTTAATATTCATACATCGCGGGAAGATATTCATGCCCCACAGAAAACCAAGCATCATGCCAAGATATTCATGTCCCATAGAAAATCATGCATCGCGGAATTTGCCATGAAGGCATGATGGGAAGGTATTCATGCCCCGCAAAAATCATGCATTGCATAATAATCTTCAGGCATCGCGAAAAATCATGCATCGCAAGCTAATATTCACACATCGCAGGAAGATATTCATGCACCGCAGAAAATCAGGCATTGCTAGAAGATATTCATGCCCCTCATGCATCGCAGAAGATCATACATCGTGAGTTAATATTCACGCGTCGCGGGAAGATATTCATGCCCTGCAAGACATCACATATCATGGAAAGATATTCATGCCCTGTAGAAGATCATGCATCGCGAGTTAATATTCATGCATCTCGAATTTTTATTCATGCATGACGAGTAAATATTCATGCATCGCGAAAAGTCATACATTGCGAGAAAATATTCATGCATCGCGGAAAATTCATGTATTGCAGAAAACAAATAATGCTTTGCGGAGAAGAAGTCATACATTGCAAGAACAAATTCATGCATCGCGGAAAAGACATGCATTGAGAAAGAGAAATCATGCACTGCCATAAAAGAAAATCGTGCATCTCAAGAGAAATATTTACCCCTCAACATCAACTGCATCTTTTATTTGGCAAGAGTGCATGTGAAGAGAATCATCAAATACGACATCAAGAGAAATATCAACACTTCATCAACTATTTTTTATTCTGACATCAAATGAAGAGTATATTGAAGATTATTTTCCAAACATAAGACTTAAGCTTTATTTTCTTTACGTCAAATCGATGAAGTTTGACATCAAATGTTGAAGGAGAGAAATCAAGTGTCGACACAGTTAAGACACTGCCTCCCATTTGAATTGCATTTTAATGCTGAAGAATTTTATCTCAGTCTTTGTCGAGAGAATCCAAAAAGATGAATTCTCCCCAAAACAACAGATGTGGATGACATAAAAAAGGATGCAGGGCAACGTGGAACTTTTTCTTAGCAGTGACTGGGACATAGTCCAAAGAGGAGTGTCAAACTCCTAGGACACGAGTAGAGGAGCGACATCCACCACAATCAAACAACACCCCTATCAAAAGGCATATGGTTTTTTCTTTAGATTTCTCAGTTTCGGTTTTGCATCCAGAACTTTTGGTCTTTGCCGGAAGTAAGTTTTTGATCTTAGTGACAATGTTCCAAGAGCTTTGAAGATTATGTTCTTGTAAGTTATTAATTATGGGTGTTAAGTGCACCACATTCATGACTAAGAGGTTACAAGCCTCTTTTACATACTCAATTTACTTGTCACTCTTCCAGAAACAAAGGTTATCTAGCATAATAGATTTCCTTTTCGACCGATCTAGTCTAACTACAAGCAGACTAATTCCTCGACTTTAGGGATATGTAGGCATACACATTGTCGAAAACTTGGCTGTATTCAAAAATTTGCTCTCGAATCTTATTCTCAAGAATTTTGGTCCCTTCATAATTCGGTATCGAGGTAGCTTCTGAATTTGTCTTTTAAGAATCGTGCATTGAACCAAACTTATCGAATTACAAGTTACCTGAATTCTCATATAGCCTGACATATGTTGGAAATCCTTTTCTGGGTTTGGCCATAACTCCCAAAGTCCATACTAAGTCCCTTTCCCAAAGACGAGCGGCATGGTCGGTCAAAATTGAGTCGGTCAATTTTATTTTCCTCGAATTTGTTGCATCAATCCAAGTAAAATGAGGGACAATTGTTGACCCCCATTTTCGATCCTCCCCAGTATAAATTAATTCACGATCTTCTTAAGTTCCAAACAATTTTAAATAATTAATATTTCACGACATTCAAATATATATTCAAGTTATATTCATATAATTTTGTCAGTTTGGGAATTCCTAATAATACATCATATATATATATATATATATATATATATATATATATATATATATATACATATATATAAGAATATTTTTATGAATATGAGAAGATCGTCTCAAAATTTTTAGTTTTACTTGAAATTTGATTAATTAGTTTAGTTATATGACAATTTATAATTTAAATTATTTATCTTATGTCTAAATATTTTATGGCATCAAGATTAGGAAGCTCGTTGATTAGCTTACATTTATTCGCTTTATGTATTTTATAGCCAACTTTGTTGGGTCTTTTTTAATCAATCCCCTTTCAAAACCCATCTTAAAAGAACAAATGTGAGGGCTTTCTTTTTTTTGCAGCATAAAAGACCCATCACAAAGTGACAGAGGAATTCAGCCCACTCCCATTCAATTCCCCTTCTCAAATCGTCCCTGGCCCAAGTCCCAGCAGCCCACTTCGTTTTCCCTGACCCAGCCCAAGTCCCAGACCCAACATTCTGCCCAACCCGTTTTCCCAATCTCTTTTTCACCCGACCCGCCATTCTCCCCTCTTCAGCGTGAATATTCCTAGCAAACATCGAAGTGCAAATGGAATACTCAGCGCATCAGCAGCAAACACGACAACAACACGAGTTCTCTAAACGTCTCCCTTTGCGTACAACTGCTCGACCTTTTGTCGTCTTCTCTAAACGTCTCCCTCACTCGTATGATTTTCAACAGTAATGGAGGCACGCGATTTCATCCTGGAAGCACGAGATGATGACATGTCGTTAAGGAAGGAAGATTGGAAAGTATCCAAGCCCTCCAAGCCCATGCCTTGACCGGATTTTGCGGGATTTGGATGAGAACTTATACAAGAGAAGGATTTTCTTTAAGCTTTTGCAAGCAGGCTTGAATTTTAGAAATTTATTCTTGGTTCAAACCCGTCTCTACCCTTTTCCCCTCATTTTCGAAACCCTAATTCTCCCATATATAATATCTTTTCCTGTTCACTGTGAATGATTTTTTTTTTTGAAAAAAAGAAAATTTATTGGAGATTATTTGGTTCAGATTTTCCTTGAACAAAATAGATAGAAAACTCAAATAGCTATAATCCTTCATAGAACATACAGTAAAGATCCTCTACTTTCTTGTTTCACTCCATTCGTTGCGGGTTATTGGTCAAACTTTTGCATTGAAGTCTTGTGGTGGAGGAATAGCTCGTCCAAGTCTTAGGTCGCTGCCCCAAAGAAGGTAATTTCTCTTCATATCAAATTTAGTTTTTTAATTTGGTTGAGTTTGGATGAATTTTACATGAGATAATTATGAATTTGTTGATTTGATAGTTCCCATTCATGATCTGTCTCTGAAATCTTAATGAAAGATATGGTTATATATAATTAAAAATGGTTAAGTTCGTGAATCTTATCAATAGCTATGGTTTCCTTCTTTTTCAGTCATCCTATCCATAGCCGGCAAAATGTTCTGTTCGTCTTAAGTTTCTTTGGCTGTAGGGAACTGGCGGTGTCGTGTAGTATTAGATGTTTGCTTTCCTCTGTTCTTTCTCCAAAGTCGGAGAAAATGAAATCTAAAAAGTTTGAGATTGTTAACTTAAATGTGTGATTAATTTGGATAAAAATTTGTGCTAAGTTCATTGTGATGTTCAGTGACCTACACAGGTCTCTCCTCCTAATATAAAATCGTGAAAATATGCACTAGCTTCCTTCTATTCATGTCTAGAGTTAGGTGAAGCGATGTCATATTCCGCTACTTTCTCATAATGATTTTCTCATTCTTTGAATGCTCAAGTCGCTTCAAATATACTTTGTTGTTAGCATATTATTTCTCAATTGTGTGGGCTGCTTATATGTTAGTGTTTTGGAATGTTTTTTGTGACTCACTGTTAGCTGCAAATTAGTGCAAATCAGTAATGAGTTTGTATGTTAGTCTATGTTGATGTTTGTGTTAATTTCCTTTGAAGGTTTGATGTTTCTCCTTGGTCCCAAGCTTATTTTTCTCTGTTAAAATCTAATGTGAAAGTAAGATTTTAGTCGTGAAGTTTGAAATCATATCCTGTGGGTGATATTGACTTCCATTGGCTTATATTACACTATTTTTTCACATTAAGAACAAATAAAATTAGTTAGTTCGAGTTGTCGTTATGTCCTATCTATGGTTTTCCTTCTACCTCCAGTTTCTCTTTTAGCTTGGTTGTCATGTTGTTCCTCTTGTTTGTTTTTTCTTCTGATTGTTATGAATCTAATGTGGGGTTAGTCGTATATGTCGTTCTTATTATTCTTTCACCATAGGCTGAAAAAAATGAGGCAAAATATCAATATTTCGAATTTCATTTAGCGATTTATACTTACTATCTTAAATCTGCAACTATTGTTTCAATCATTTTGACGTCTCTTTTTCCACCTTTCCTTTGTTTTATAGTGGATTTTGCCATTTGGGAAGCCTATGGTCATATTTGTGTTTGATTGGTTGTTAGCTGCTGTTTAGATTATAATCTATTGACATGATGCAATATTTTATTCTCATTCACATGATAGTTCTCTGTTAACAATTCACTTTGTCTCGAATTTCTTGCATTTGGCTTCGTTTCAAAGAGTGATATAGATGGCGTGTTTAAATTATTTGATTCACTGATTTTGTTTCTATTTTGTTCTATATTTTTCCTTGTTTTAGGTTCATTCGCAGATTGTTCAATCAAATCTCTTCTCAACTTTCCTATCTAAAATTTTGGTAGTGTTTCTATGGTTTGTTTGAAGTTCAGTTTTCTCTCGTTTTCTCCCTGTTATCATCCCTTTTGTTGTTTCTCCTCTTCTTTATATCTAATGTTAAGCTGATTGTAGTCTTAGTAGTTGTCGTCGAGCATCTAATCTAGTTTTGTCAAATTGAAGCATGATCATCCTGTCATTAATTGATTTACTGATATGGTTCTGTGTTTCAATTGTCTTCGGATTCTTCTTGAAATTTTGGTAACTATGTACCCTACGTTCAACTTGTATAGTATTTTTTTTTGTCCAAAATTGATTTGTCTCACAACTTGAGTCATCTTCTGTCCCCTTTTCATATCCCAGCTTTGGTTCTTTGGTTTTACCCAGCATTCCACCATTGTTTCCTGCATGCTCTTTGTGTTAAATATATGAATCAAGGTATATAGTTATTTACGCATTTTTCTTTTGCATCTGTGTTACATGATATTATGAGTTTGTTATTTGAACGAATTGGAGCTTCTTGGTCCTTGGGATATAGTATTAATTCCAAATTTCCGAAACAACTCCATATTTGTTCAATTTCATCTCGGTTAAATGCACTGATGTTTTGACTTAGTGCATCCAATCTGTCTATGTATGATAAATCTAATGTTAGCTTAAATCTACGGATTTATAGTTTAAGCATACGTCTTGTTGTATTATTCTTATTATTTTGTCAATTTGTACATGTGCGAAAATTGAACTTCAACTCAACATCATATAGCATGTTTAACATTATTTTATTTATGTTAGATTATAGTATGCTTTCTTTAATATTAGAGTTCGTTGTTTGTCAAAAGGAGAGACCATTTATGTGTATTGTTTGCGCGGAAGAATAAGTGTTTATCTACCACAATTTATTCTGTAGGATATTGGTATTCTCAAGTTTCTTGTTTTCTATTTTTGAAGTTTGGTCATATTGGTTCACATGATAAGAAACATGTTTTGGTCCATCATTTGCATTACACATTGCTTACTGTTACCAGTCGCATTTGCTCCTTTAGGATGTTTGCCATTGAGTTATTGTTGGATATATTGGCTTATTCAAAGCTATGTGACCACAAGTTGGTCATGGGTTTAATATCAAAAATTGGAAATAGCTTTTCTGATTTATAGAATTAGTCATTCAAAGTCAGTGAAATGCCAAAAAAATGAGTTTGAGAATCTTTTTGTGATGCCTTTCTTCTTACTAACTCTGGAAGACAAAAGTGTAAGTGGTATATCAATTCAACCTAATTGATCCTCCTTTACATCAAATCAATTTGTTACTCATTTTGGTATATTTTTTGTTTGCATGTGAAATATACCCGGGTCCCCATGGATCCTATCTCCTCGCATTTTCCTATTTGGGGCACGAAGGCCCTAAATATTTTCCTTCATCGAGTCAAGCCATAAAAAATGACGTACAAGTATCAAAGCAAAAGATACAAAATTAGAAGAGATAAAGAGGCCGACCATGATACCCAATTCATTTTGTTCTTTTTTAAAAAAAAAATATATATTGTACTTTGTTATCTTGGGGGCTTAATCCTTTGTTGTCTTTCATTTGTTAATTATTGTATGATTAGTTAAGGACAATACCAAATGGAAATGGGCTAAAAGCCCAAAACGAGAATGAGTTAAAACCCAAAAGAAAGTGGGTCCAAACATCGGTTCAGGAGGACAAAACCGGATTTGGGCCCAACGAATCTCTCTCTCTTTCCCCTTTACTTTATCGTTTATGTGTTTGTTATTGTTCATGTTAGCTTTGGGGTTAGAAACTGCAAATCCTCGCAAGACACTATCTCGTTTAATTGCTTATTCAAATCGATCAAAAATATAAATGAACTCAAAAAATAATATTTTGTAAATCTCAATTAGATAATAAAATTGATAATTCACCTTTTAATCAATATCGAATAATTTTCGTCTCAAATTTTTAAGTTAAAAACATTTAGCTATAGTTTTATGAAAACCATATTAACAAATATTTTAGGTGCCTCAAACACCTTACTAAAATATAAATGTGAATCCCCGAACCCTTTTTAATGTTTTCAAATTGATTTTCTTTATAAATCTTTGAAAGCAAAGTTTTCTTTATTTTTCCTTAAAAATTCAATGGCGACTCTAAAAAAGTCAAAAACATATGTAAACATATATATTTTTTCCAAAAATAAATAAAACAATGAGGATAAATATTGAGTGGTATACTTTCTTATTCCCTGTTTCCTGCTAGTTGATTTCTTTATATTATGCAGTGGTATCGGGTTAATCGATGATGTCTACTAGTACGTGTGGCATAGTCTTGCTATGCCTTGTGGCATAGTCTTGTTGTAGGCTCAGTGTTGTTTCATAGGTTAAGACAAGACAATCTCCAACAACTTCTACTCTTCCTTCCCTGTTGTGGAAGTTGTCTTTAGTTATTGTATTTTACACCTTGTAATCTTAGAAGCTCTTGAACATGTTTAGACTAGATCGCTTGGGTTTTATTTATTTAACAAATTTAACTTTGGATTGTTCAAACCCTTTTATTATGTAAAAATCTCATGAATTTCCTTTAGCTCCAGCTTTTCTCAATCTTCTGCATCTTTTTAACCATTTGGGAACTAAGGGTCGACCTACTTAGGTGTTAGAGTAGGTGACCATTCTTATTCCTTGAGAGTTGTTTCTACGAGTTGTATCCGACTGGTATGTTCCAATTCCAATGGTATCTCAAGAAATGGAACTAGATACCATAGTCATGGCTAAAGGGACACAAGCAAGCTAAAATTGAACCGAGAAGGTTCCAATTTGTATATGGCCTTAGAGGTTGTATAAATGCACGAATGATCAACTAATGGTCATCCATGAAGCAAATTAATTAATCACTTTGATTTGCCTGTGTGATGTAGCTTGAAATTGTGATTATGCGCATGGTGTTGTCTGAAGAACGATTGGTGTGTGAAGTATACTTACTTGAATGCTATGATGTGAGTATGTGCACAATGTTGCTTTTAGATTTTGATGTGTGCAGTTTACTTGCCTAAATGTTCGAAAATATCTGAGTTATGATTGATTGGGTTTTCGTGAACTTTTTGTTAGAGAGAGAGAATCATCACTTAATAATTATGTGCACAGGTCCAGAGATAAACTACGATGTAATTCATAAACGAATTCTTGAAGCATGACATGATATACTTATGAGAGGGAATGCAACTGTTACTTGTGCATAGGCTTACTATTGATAAAGAGGGTAAGGGAAAATAACATAAGGAGGACCCCCCTTTCGAGGTACAAAAAGAGTACGGTACATAGGAGGTTGGTCTTTCTCAACGTGGTGTATAGCACGAAAAACCTTTCGATACAAGATAGGGCCGTTCACATTAAAGAAAAAAAGGAATCCTTTCTTATCTTCTTTCCCTCTCGGGAAAGAGAAAGAGGGTCTTATGGAGGGAGGGGGGAGGGAAAAGGCTTGGGCCTACCTATCCCGATAGGACCCCATAAAAGAACGGGAGCTGTTGAGAGGTTCCATATTGCCGAGACGAAGGACAGCACTTCTGTACGTGATCGTAGTATGTCACGTCGTCTCGTCCCCGCTGCATCGAAGAGTACCTATGCACTATGTTCCGGTTCACGACTGTAAGAAAACTCCGATTTTAGGGCAATCAGGATGGGTCGGGAACCATATCATATAACTGAATGTTATTGCATAGTGATGAAATTTGTTATGATGAAAGGGTACCTTGATATTCTTTGCAACCAATTACAAACCGTGTGATTAATAGGCATATTCTTAGGATGTGCATGCTTATAGTGTTAGATTAGTGCAAAAGGGTACTGGTGTGTACAATGCTGGGTTGACTCGGGGTGGACAATGACTATCCTAGCTAAGAGGATTATCCTAAATGCTTTTTATAGCCTTAGGAGTCATTGGAAAAACTCTAGAAAAGTGGATAACCCCCAAGAATTATTGTGTTGGAAACTGGTCCCGTTGAAGCCATTACAGCCAGAGTGAAACAAAATCTCAACCCTGAATCCTCTATTTTCACTTGTTTCGCCTATGGACCCTAAATGTGCAGGGACTAATTCCCACAATCTAATGAGTACTCAGCAACAAAACAATGAGTTATTATCACCTAACATTAATTAAGCTATAAAAATAGAAAAATGAGCATCCAAGTTCCTACAAAAACCTAAGAAAAAGTAAAACAAAAAATATAAATATTGTTTATTACCTGCCCAAGTACTTCAAACCATAATGAAGGTTCATGGGAATATGAAGTGTCGTTGCCGAACTCTAGGTCCTCAGGGTCTGTCTTGCCAATCCATGCCTCTCTCAACTAGGAAAACTCCCAAAATTCCTCCAGCTTGAGCCTAGAAGCTCCTACTAGGGGGCGGCGCGAGCAAAAATGACCATAAGGGTTTTTCACATTTGGCCCATTTTCTTCTCCTCTCATCGCAGCTAGCGGAAAAACATCTCAAACTCAAGGGTAGTGGATGGTGGAACTGCAGTCGAGGCGCTAGCATGAGAGACTCCAAACTTCCTCTGGGCAGCCGCCAGGCCCTCTTCCACGCGAGTGCCTAAAAGCGAGGACTGAGACTAGGTACGATGGGCATCGCCACTGACATAATCATCCTCTCCTTCATCTTCTTGCTTAGCTACTTCTCTAGTGCTACCGGCCCCGTGCCCCTTTTGTCTCATCCTTCCCTGGGTGGATGGTTTCCTAGTTAAAAGAGTGTGAAAAAAGGGATCCATAAGAAGTACCTCATCAGTGTCTAAGAGTGGAACCCCCGCCCTCTCGCACATAGCTGTCACTAGCCCGAATAAGAAGAAATCCTTCTTGTTCCCTCTATTAAAGATCTTCTATTCAGACATGATATATGCCCTCACGTCCATCCCAGTTCGCTGTACCAAACTAACTACGACTAGAGTCCTGCGAAAGGTCAAGTCGATGCAGTTTTTCGATGGGAATACAGATCCTCCTAGATACTAGGTGCAACAACCTCTTGGCATACAGTGACAAGTGAGTACAAATGATGCCCTCATTATTAGCCTAATTGACTTGTTCCCGACGTGCAACCTCTACCAGTGTGTTCCACAACTACCCCATATCCTTCTCCTTCATGTGGGTCTCTTACTCTTAGTTGGAGACCTCTGGCACCTCGAGCACCTCATTGATGAACTAAGTGCTCATAGGGTTGTCGACTATAAGAATGAAGATGGTGGGGTGGGTATCATCCCAACAAACAATATGGAGTAATTCATAGATGTCCCTCACCAAACCAAAGCGTGTGGCGGGGGGAGCCCCAATTAGTGGACCCCAATAAAACTTCATCATTTGGGTATGGAAGTATAACTTTTTGTAAAATCATATGTCTAATGAAGAGCCAATATGACCTTAGGTTACACTATTAGGGGTACATAGGAACCCTAATGCCCAATATTGAGAAATATTTGTCATAGTATAAAAAAATTAGCTAAGAGAGATTATCCAATTTTGTATATACGAATTAGAAATATACTTTTTGGATTGTCATACCCAAATCCAAGATTTATGTTCAATAAATGTACTGCAAGGAAGACCCTAATATAAAAATCAATATTCAACCATACCACCACACAAAGTACTAGGCATCCAAGTTTCAAGCCTAGTACCATAGCACATGATCATTTAAAATGATCATGTAAATTAAGCAGTGCCCAAGGAAATTGTGAGGGTCCTTGTGACAATAAGTAACCATTCCCAAATGAACCATAAATAATAGTTATTTAGGTAATTATCACTAACTCATGTGCAAGCACATGTGCAAGACATGTGAAGAAGTGGCCAAGGAGGGGACCGCCCTAACAAAATTCGGTTAGGGTAGTTAAGGGGGAAAACGTGCACAAGGGACCCCTTCATGTGGGTCCTAACTTCCTAACTAACTATAGACTCTAACCTACTGCCTTAAATAACTTACTATCCTAGGACAAAAACCGGGTTGACACTAACCTAGTACTAGTTAAAAATACAACCTAGTACCTTACCTAGGATGGTCCAAAAGGTTAGTTATGGTCCTAACAACTTAGGGTTAATTAGTAATTCCCATAGGTTACTTAATTAATTAATTTATAAAATTAATTAATTAATTAAATTAAAAATGCTAAAACAGAAACTAAAAGAATATTTTCAAATTCCGGTTAAGACAAGAAAGGGACAACCTAGTACCTAACCTAGGATTGTCCAAAGAGTTAGTTAAGGTCCTAAAGACCTAGAGATAGTTTAGTAATTACCCTAGTATACTTACTTAATTGATTTAGAAACTTAATTAATAAATTTAAAGGGGAAAAACCGAAATCACAAAGCAATTTCCAAATTTTGGTTAAAATAAGAAAAAGACAACCTAGTACCTAACCTAGGATAATTCAAAGGATTGGTTATGGTTCTAACGAATTAAGGGTAATTTAGTAATTATATTTTACCTAATTAAGTAAATTATAAATTTAATTAATTATTTTAAATGATCAAAATGAAATTCTTACACTAACCTAGTACAACTCAAGAAACATCCTACTACTTAACCTAGGATAGTCCAAAAGGGATTAATTTTGGTTCCAATGACTTGCGGGTACTTTGGTACTTACACTAGGTACCTAATTTAATTAAATAATGATTTAATTGATTAATATAAAGTCAATATGGTGACAAAAATAATAGTAAACACCAATTTCCAGATTTGACTAAGTGTTATGTTCTCCTATGTTTAGTCAACTTAGGAGGGGCGTTTTGGTGATTAGTTAATTAGTTTATTAAATTATATTATTAAAAATAATTTTTATAGTTAAATATAAGTTCTTAAACCTAAAAATCACATTCAAACTCATAGAAAAAAAGGGACGCAAAACAGTAAGCAAGCGAGGGAAAGATGAACAAAAAATTCCATTGATTCTCCTAGGCGATTTCAAGGTTTCTTCAACTTTTCATTAAAGATGTTATTATTTGTATAAAAAGTGTTACTTGATTTATGGATTTATCTCCTGGAGTTATTTTTCCAAGAGTATTTTCCTTCGAACGATTCACAAGTTCTTGAAAACTAGGGTTGTTCCCGTTGTTCTTGTCGAACTTCCCTTCCCTAGTATCCTTTTCGATTTCAATGTTGAATAGGTTGGAGATAATGTTGTTGGTGTGTGGTTATGGATGATATTAACATTAATTCTTCTTGAATGACGAGTATCGAATGAACTTATGAACTTCTAACTGCGTAAAGTTAATCTTATCATGATAATTCAGGAACGATAATATGCTAAGTTAAGTCCGTGATGTGTTAAGTGAATATGTGTCTTTGGTTGAATGTTGACTTGCTGTTGTTGTGATGTTATGAAGATGTTAAATCCATCAAATGTAACTATAATGCTGTCCAATATGTTCTTAAAACGTTACACTAAAACCCATAAACTAAGAATTGGCTCAAAGACATCTATGAAATCATATCTTGAATAAATTGGCTATCTAGTTCCAATAAAGTTGGCTAACTCTATTTGGTCAAAATGAAAACATGCTAATGGCCAGAACCTTATGCAAATGATCAAAATATTGGCTAAGGGTTCATACATATGGAAATTTAAATATGAACATACGTAAAAACTGGCTTATACCAAAAGGAATGAATTTGGTAGTCTTACATCCCAAATCTTGAGCCAATACTAATCATATGCAAATTCTTGTGTAGTAAGAGTATAAAATATATATTAAGCACTTCTAAAGTAATATGAGTGAATCCATAACCAAGGGCATGACATTTATCGGGACTACTCTCAACATGCTCATCAAGAATGAACTATGAACACATGAAACTCATTTAGTGAAGTGCTCATCGTCCATAAACGGTGATATGAAGCTACAACACTAAAGTAAGTAAGTAACGTGATTTATAACATAATTAAAGGGGTATAAATTAATTAAGTGACCAGAATGGGGTGTTGAAGGATGTGAGACAAGTCTTACTTACACCAAAGCTAATTTGTTAAAAGAACACTCACGAATAAAGGTTTTAGAATGTGTGAAACTAGTCTCATTAAATCCTAAGGATGAATAATAAGGAAAATTTACATTCATTAATGTAAATTGAGGATGATATGAAAGAAAAATTCACATTTCATAAATGTAAAGTAAAGATAACTAGTCATCATTAGAGTAAGTAAATCTCGATCTAGAAGCAAGCCTCCATGATTCTTGAGTCAACACTAAAAGATGATGAAATGAACATTCACGTAAAAAGGGATGAGTAACAAAGATATATGTAATGAAATGATGAAACCCTAGAAGGGTTAAGTAAGAGTGTGAAACACACTAAATGACCAACTGCATTGGCATATGATGAAATGAACATTCATGTAATAAGGATGAGTAATTATGAAAAGAAAATGTGCTAATGCTAATGAATGTGGTGACAATATGATAAGAGGCTTATGTAAAATATGAGAGAAATCTCAAATGATCCTAAGTAAACGTTACAAAAATGTACTCACCTATGAGAGTGTAAAGCTAATGAAGAGACCAGTCTCTATCTACACTTTAATGAAAGTATTGAGACTGATGTATACTTAATACTAATGATGAGATTAAAAATCATCTATTGAGCTATGATTTCCTCATACTAGAAGCCAACCTCCACGATGTATGAGTTGAATGAAATTGAACTTTATAGTGAGCACCGATAGGCTAGCTATGAGTGGTGTTACCTTCTTTCGGGAAGGGTGGAGGTTCACGTAACTCTCACGAGATGAGGCTGTCCAACATGCTGGGTATGAGTCTCTTTATATCTCCTAGTCTTCAAACCTATACTGCCCATATAGGGATCTGGGGGGTTCAATTCCCATGTACACTAGCATGTTTTGGGTCACTTTTGCCGGTGATTCCACCTCTTTTTGGAGTGGGCTAGACACTGCATTTCATGATGCTCACATGATCTATGTAGGTTAAGGTTGGAATTCCTCTAAGTATGAAAAATAATGAAATGAACGATACCGAAGGTGTTTGTTCAAGATAATCACGAGGTGAAAGCAGATTCAAGTAATGACATTAGGTCATTCTTGGTCATTACACTTCCTGATCCCGATGAGAGTCTTAAACTTCATCCTTGGTATCTATACTGTTTACATAAGCCTACGAATTAATGAAATGAATAATGTGAAGTATGAATGAACGAATCAGGCAGACTCTGTGTTTGCTAAAGAAGGCCCTCCGGTTGAGGTCCTATATGTTGGGCACTCACTTGAGATGTCTTAATGCTATGTCAAAGATTCCAATGTCTCTTGTATATGAAATGTATAAAATATAAAACATGAAAGTAATGAAATCAATGACATAATAAATAAATAATGTCTTATGAAATGTAATGAATACTTGATGTAACGAATAACTTGTTGTAAGGATAGTCAAATCCTGTCCAATAAAGTTTACAATAAGTAAAGGGAAAAACTAATAATTAATCCTCATGTTATGAAATTATAAATACAAATAATTGGCTTAGAATGAGTTTATATAATTGGAAAAAGATATTAGCCAAATATAATTGGCTTATAATGACTTCTTACATTAGGCCAATAATACAATAATAGGGAATAATCACTAAAGATTCGTTTATAAAGAATTCATGCCCAAAGTAAGCAAGATCATAAGCTCTAATGAAATGACCCAAGATCTATGCATATTATGCAATCAACTAAAGAATGAGTATAGTTAATAAGAATTGACTTATAAATATATTCATGCCACAAATTTTAGTTAAGTCATTTCCTTAATCTCTTGAATTACTTGCTTGATTCATTGTGGGTATGGAATTACAATGAATCATTGAAATTGTAAGTAAAACATAGGATTAAAGGAGTTATTGAACTACATAACAACAACAAGAAAAATATTGAAGAATAATCTAAGTGTACAAAGAGGACATCTCGGGTTTGGAGGATCAAAAATTTAAATCTTCGCCCGAGTGGTTCTAAAATTATGTTAATGATACTAATGTGTTTTAATAACATAAAAAATGAGTTGTGTGCTTTGAATGAATTAAAATACATCATATTCATACCACAATTCACAACTAACGAATTAGGAAAGTCTAATGACTAGACTTTCAAGAAATGGCATGTTGCTTAGGAAGAGCTTTCATTGATCATGCATAGCTTTATGTGTTTGTGTGCACACGCCCATACTTAGTACAAGGGGTGTACTAACCCCCTAATATTTACTTTTTTTTTATAGGTGGAGATAAGAGGACAGGTTGACGACACTTGTAGCGGTTTGGACTTCAGCGTTTCTCCAAACCATTTGGTAGGTCCTTATGATTTTGAGGATTCTATGGACTTAGTTTTAGACATAAATAGTGGATGTTGTCCCTAACATTTTTTTCGCACCTTCATTTCGAAGCTTTGTAAGAAGGCCGTGTTTGGCAAACTATTTATGATATATTCATCTTTAGTTTCAAATTGATTCTTTATGTTAAATGGTTGTTATCTTATGTTGAGCTTAGTATATTATTTATCTAGTTAATAATTATATGAAGTCTATGTATACTTCATACGTATAAAAAGTTTTAATTTTTTTGCAAATTTAACTTGATGAATGTAATGAATGCAAGATAAGGCTTGTCTTCGACCTCTGAGAGGTCAACGACGCCGGTTGCGATAAGGATTCAATAATATGGGTTGTGACAAAGTTGGTATCAAATAATGAGGTTAAAGTACCTTGGAAATAAAGATCAACACAACCACATTACGTAGTTTCTAGCTTATGGTTATGAAGCGGGCCACCATCATTACTTAGAGACTACACGATGTTAGGAAATTCTCCCTTCTTCCTTTATCGTGATATCTAAATATTTGACACTCTGTGTCAACATAACTATCTAACTTCCTTATTGTGTGAATGCTGAGAGGAATACACACAAAAATTAGGATGGCCAAGTGGTCTAAGCTGCCAGGTTCAAGATATAGCCTTCCCAAGAAGGGGCCATAATGGAAATTCCCAACGTGGACGAAAGACGTGTGGTGTGTGTGGTTGTTCGCATGGAGGTGAATGCATGGCAATGTCTAAAAGCCTGCTATGAGTCTTGATGAGGAGGAGAAGGATAAGTTGGCTACGTACCAACTCAAGAATATGGCTTATACATGGATTTGCTTCATAAGTGATATGCTATAATAGACTATAGAAACAGGGTAGTAAGTATTTAGGTTCCAAATAAGTTGTCTAAAATGAGAAAGGAGTGGTTCAAATCCTTATGCTGTAGCCTAACCCCCCAAAAGAAATCAGTTTTATGCGTTGAAAGGAAGAGAGGAACAAGAGAAGTCCACAGATGTGGATAATTCTCCTTTCATGTTTATGCATTATTAGATCTAGGATCTACCTTGTCTATGTTAACTCCTTTTGTGGCTAATCAATTTGAATTACTTCCTAAGATCTTACATGAACCGTTTCTAGTTAGTACTCCCATAGGAGACAGTGGTAAGGTCGAAGAGGTATGTAGAGAAAGAGATGGCATAGCGGCAAGTCCCTTTGAAATTAAGTTGGGCGTCATTAGGTTCAAATCTTAAGGCCAGCAAGATGTTATATAAGAGGTTAGATGTACTCTTCCTAAGTCTGGTTTATGTGTAACAAATTCTAATTAGTGGATTTGGTGTGGTAAGTCCCTAATCTTATGTCTTATAATAGCACTATGTGAGTTAAAATGAAGTTATGTTGCTGTTTTTGTGTAACATAGGCATGTTTTCCGTGTCACATGATTTGTGACGTGCATTAAGTTAAGTGTGATTGAGAAGGAAATTGCTAAATTTCAAATATGAAGCTTCAGATAAGCTTGAAGGTTATGCATCATCAAAATAAGTGTGAATCAATATTCACAAAAAAGAGAAACGTTTAAGCATGATAGAGTAACTTTCGAAAATCACCTTCTTCTTTTCAATTCGGGGACGAATGTTCCTAAGGGTGGATAATGTAACATTCCGAAAAATCATATGTCTAATGAAGAGCCAGTATGTCCTTAGGATAGCCTATTAGGGGTACATAGGCACCCCAATGCCCAATATTGAGAAATATTGGTCATAGTATAGAAAAATTGGCTAAGGGGTATTAGCAAATTTTCTATATACGAATAAGAAATATACTTTTTGGGTTGTCATACCCCAATCAAAGATTTATGTTAAATAAATGTACCTACAAGGAATATCCTAATCAAAAATTCAATATTCAACCATACCACCACACAAAGTACTAGGCGTCCAAGTGTCAAGCCTAGCACCATAGCACATGATCATTTAAAATGATCATGTAAATTTATTTGTGCTCAAGGACATAGTGAGGGTCCTTGGGACAATAAGTAAACATTACCAAATGAACCATAAATAATAGTCAGTTAGGGAAGTACAACAAACCAAGTGCAAGCACATGTGCAAGATATGTGAAGAAGTGGCCAAGGAGGGGACCACACTAACCGAATTAGGTTATGGTAGTTAGGGGGGAGGGGAAACGTGCACAAGGGACCCCTAATTAGTGCACCTGACAACCTAGGACCAAAACCGAGTTGACACTAACCTAGTACTAGTTAAAGAGATAACCTAGTACCTAACCTAGGATGGTTTAAAAGGTTAGTCATGGTCCTAACAACATAGGGGTACTTTATTAATTCCCATAGGTTACTTAACTAATTAATTTAGAAAATTAATTAATTAATTTAAAAGGGCTAAAACCGAAACTAAAAAGGAAATTTTCAGATTCTGGTTAAGACAAGAAAGGGACAACCTAGTACCTAACCTAGGATTGTCCAAAGAGTTAGTTAAGGTCCTAAAAACCTAGGTATACTTTATTAATTATACTAGGACACTTAATTAATTAATTTAGCAACTTAATTAATTAATTTAAAGGGTCTAAACCTAAATCACAAAGCAATTTCCAGATTTCAGTTAAAACAAGAAAAAGACAACGTAGTACCTAACCTAGGATGGTTCAAAGGATTGGTTATGGTCCTAACGACTTAAGGGTACTTTAGTAATTAACTTTGGTCACATTATTAAGTAAATTAACAATTTAATGAATTATTTTAAATGATCAAAACGAAATTCTTACACTAACCTAGTACAACTGAAGAAACATCCTAGTAGTTAACCTAGGATGGGTAAAAGGGGTTAATTTTGGTTCCAATGACTTGAGGATACTTTAGCACTCACCCTAGGTACCTAAATTAGTTAAATTAAGGATTTAATTGATTAATATAAGGTCAAAATGTTGACCAAAAACATAGTCAACACCAATTTCCAGATTTGACTAAGTGTTATGTTCTCCTATGTTTAGTCATTTTAGGAGGGTCGTTTTGGTAATTGGTTAATTAGTTAATTAAATTAACTTATTAAAACTAAGTTTTATAATTAAATATCAGTTCTGAAACCTAAAAATCACGTCAAGCTAATAGAAAAAAGGGACGCAAAACAGTAAGCAAGCGAGGGAAAGAAAATCAAAAAATTCTATTGATTCTCCTAGGTGATTTCAAGGTTTCTTCAACTTTTCGTTCAAGATGGTCTTTATAGATTGATTTTTACTTAATTTATGGATTTATCTCCTGGAATTATTTCTCCAAGAGTATTTTCCTTCGAACGATTCACAACATCTTGAATACTAGGGTTGTTCCCGTCGTTCTTGTCGAACTTCCCTTCCTTAGTATCCTTTTCGATTTCAATGTTGAATAGGTTAGAGATAATGTTGTTGGTATGTGGTGATGGATTTTCTTAAAATGTATTGTTCTTGAATATGAGTATCTAATAAACTTATGAACTTGTAATTGCTTAAAGTTAATCTTATCATGATAATTAACGATCAATAATATGCTAAGTTAAGTACGTGATGTGTTAAGTGAATATGTCTCTTTGGTTGATTGTTGAATTTCTGTTGTTGTGATGTTATGAAGATGTTAAATCCATCAAATTTAAAAATAATTCTGTCCAATATGTTCTTAAAACGTTACACTAAAATACATAAACTAAGAATTGGCTCAAAGACATCTATGAAATCATATCTTGAATAAATTGGCTATCTAGTTCCAATAAAGTTGGTTAACTCTATTTGGTCAAAATGAATATATTCTAATGTATAGGAACTTATGTAAATTATTAAAAGAATGGCTAAGGGTTCATACATATGGCAATTTAAATATGAACATACGTAAAAATTGGCTTATGCCAAAAAGAATGAATTTTCTAGACTAACATCCCAAATCTTGAGCCAATACTAATTATCTGTCAATTCTTGTGTAGTAAGATTATCAAATATATATTAAACACTTGTAAAGTAATATCAATGAATCCATAACCAAGGGCATGACATTCATTGGGACAACTCCCAATATGCTCCACAAGAATGAACTATAAACACATGAAACTCATTGAATGAAGTGCTCATCGTCCATGAACGGTGATATGAAGCTACTACATTAAAGTAAGTAAGTAACGTGAGTTATCACATAATTAAAGGGGTCTAAATTAAGTAGGTGACTAGAATGGAGTGTTATAGGATGTGAGACAAGTCTTACTTACACCAAAGCTAATTTGTTAAAGGAATACTCACGAATGAAGGTGTTAGAATGTTTCAAACTAGTCACATTAACACCTAAGGATTATATGTATGGAAAATTCACATTAATCAATGTAAATTAAGGATGATATGAAAGAACAATTCACATTTTATCAATGTAAAGTAAGGATGAGCAGTCATCAATAGAGTAAGTAAATATCAATCAAGAAGCGAGACTACATGATGCTTGAGTCAACACTAAAAGATGATGAAATGAACATTCACGTAAAAAGGGATGAGTAACTACGATGTATGTAATGAAATGATGAAACACTAGAAGGGTTAAGTAAGAATGTGAAACACACTAAATGACCAAGTGCATTGCATATGATTAAATGAACATTCACGTAAAAGGAATGAGTAATTATGAAAAGAAAATGTGCCATCAAAGAGTTGATGTTCCTTGAGGACTTGCAATACTATCCTCAAATGACCCATGTGCTCATCCTTACTCTTGGAGTATGTAATGAACCGAGGGTACACCCTAGATGTCACATGAAATATTCGACCTCTCAAAGGTCTTATATAATGTGTTAGCATTCCTTCATTGCATAAACATAAAATAAAGGAAATTAAAATCTTTTCATAGTACAACACAATTCTAAAATGTCCCTCATTTATAAACCAAAAGTACGTAGTTAAGAAACTAACCCCGTTTATCCATGCTTTGCAATTTAGGAAAGATCCTCTAGCCATCACCACCTACACTTTGTGTAAAAAGAATAAGAATAATAGAGTTATTACTAGAATGCACCAAGTATGATAACCATTCAAACATGTTTTAAAAGGGACATTTGGTTAGAAATCATGCATCATGCTTTTTTTGAAAGTTTCATAAGCATCTATACAATAGGCATAACATAGACCAAATACCTCATCATACACATGGAAACTATTCAAAATTACATATAAATCCATTTATCACATTTTGAGGCATATTCAATACACATCATACATTACCTTCCTTTTTATCGTAACTCCTTTCTTCAAGAAACCCTTAATTGATACTTAGTACAATGCATCACCTTAATGTTACCGAAGATGAACTTTCATATAGACTTAATCAATCTAACTTCATATACTCATAAGGTTATAATCACATCATAAGACATAACCTTCACATAAAACCCATCATCTAAGACAACCCCCAATTCACACGAGTGCAATGTGCAAGTAGCATCCCATATTACTACTCACTCCAAATGTTCCTAAGAAGTCATCCTATAAAAGGATATCATATTGATCAAGTCATAACATCTTCATTCAACATTAGGCGTAAGACCAACATACATCATAACATCACATAAGATCTCATTCATTAACTATAACTTTATCAATAGCTCATTTATTTCATATCATAGGTAAACCACCCTCACAAATCCTTCAAAAGATTACTTGTGCAATGTACTCATGGAGTCCCATACCTCCACATATTTCAAGTAATCTAGGACCTACAGGGTTACTACTTTCAAGGGTAGGTACTTTATACATAGAAGCTATTCTAGTGGATCCACTAAGCAAGGACCTACATGGGCACATATGTAACATTATGGAAATGCAGTGACTTAAACTAGAGATTAATCAATTAAATAATGTTAAAAATTATATTTAAAGACCTATATCAATGTAACAAATTAATTTTTAAAAGGTTAGAGCCAAAACAACAAAGAAAGACCTTGACGTCCGGAAACTAGCTAAGTTGAACAAGTAAACGTCCCTATGTTTAGTGAAGGCTTAGATGTGTCAAATAAAGTCCAAAACATATAAAGAGACCTTTTATAGGTAGTATATAGTACAAAGGTTCCAAATGTACAGAAACGACAACCCAAGGAACACCCGAAGGGTCCTTGCGGAGGACCCAAACATGGGTGAGAAGGTTGCCTGGCAGCCTTCGAACATGCATAATTGAAGGAACAGGTGCGCGATGGCATTCCTCACGAGGTTTTCTGCCTCAACATTTGAGAGGCCGCGAGTCTGACATGTACCTCACTGCCTCGACAAAAAATCTCTAGAAAAATGATAGGATTTGGCCTCGTGACGCTCAACCACTTCCCAGAATCGTTAAAGTCACATTTTTTGTAATTTAACTTTATCAAAGACTTTTTTAAGTGGAGGGTCTTTTGGGTTATTCCTAAGACGACTATATACGGATGTTAGGTCGGTATTAGACCACTTTTACACATTCCAAATCAGATCAAACAAGTTTTCTCTAATCTCTCTCAAGAACGATCTCTTTTCCTAACCCTATTGAAGAACAAGAAGATCTTAACGAAGAACACGAAGACTTTAAGGTTTTAATACATATTTTTATGGATTTTTCATCTATAAGGTATGGATTTTTCACTCTTGGTATTACTTTGACCAAGAGGTCCTTTCAAATATAATTTTAAAGAATTCAAAATTCTAGCGTTTTTACTTTACAAAATGGATTTTTTTTCAAAACTCTATATTTATGATACTCGATGAAAAGTAATTGTTTTGTATGGTTAATAATTCATGCATTGTGTGTTGGACTTGTAATGATAGATTTTCGTGTGAAGCATGTTTATTATCAATTTGATGGTTTCAAATGGGATATACCTACTACTAGATGACATATGAACATAGGGATTGGAACTAAGACTAGAATAAACACTTAAATGATTATTTCCCCTATCCTACATTGTGCATTAATCTTGTATTTGATTTGAAGAGTTGTTCTTGATTATGCTATTGAGTATTTCACTATGTTATGGTTATAAATGTTATAAGTTGAACGTAAATTCTTGAATAAGGAACTTGGAAGCGAAAGGTAAGTCTTCTAAAGTAGTGATTACTGTACAATTTTTAAGTTAGTCGTTAAATCATGATTCTATGTTATGGGAGTATGTATGATGTTTCTATGTGTATATGTTGGGCTATCAACATGTTACTTGTGATATAATGATAAGAATAATAAAATGGGAGTTTTGATATTCTCTTGTATGCTATACACAAGAAGATTATGCTATGTTAATCTCACACAGGAATGGTTATGATGAAAGTAAATTCTCCTCTAATCATAAAGAGCTCATGATCATTTATATAAGGAGGTAATATCCTATGACCTATGATAAGCTTATGATAAAAGACAACATATATATTAATCAAGAAAGGGACTTAAGCTAAACACCAATGAACTAGATATGAGAGGTTTCCCTTCCTAGTTGTAAGGTAGGTTCACAATGAATCTCACCAGATAGAGGCTGCAATTTCATGTGGAACTATGCGTCTCTAATACATCTCATAGTTCTTTAACTATGTAGCCATCGTAGGATACTAGGTAGTGGATACACCTAGAAAGCTATGTCATGTTTTGTTCTACTTTGGCGGGTAAACCACCTTTTTTTGGTGTGGGGTTTTATGACACCGGATTCCATGTTTATCTCACGTGGTCTATGTCGTTTAAGGTGTATGTTCCCTTATAAAATAAAAGACAAGTAAATGGATGTTTACTAGGGTGACTTGAAGAGTCTACCTTAGTATAGGTAGGGGTATGGGACTCTACCTAGATATTGCACAAGTTGACTCTAAGGGATGTCCTAGGAGATTGTTCTTATGTAATATCATAACATCATAGCTATGATGATTATGATACATATTATTACTCTTATATGATGGTGGCTATGCTGATGAACATGCTTTATTTTTATATGAAATAATGACTACTAAGTTACATGTTATATAAATCAAAGCTTTATTTATGGTATCCTATATTATCTACAAGGTTGTGTAGGGTTATAGGGATTCACATGACAATTGTACTTGTAGATTAGGGATGAGATCACTGGTAAGTATTTTTGTATGTTATGTTGATATGATCTATGGAATATAAATGGTAACATGGCTCTATGATAATATGTCTTTGATTATGACTATGCTTTATTTGATGAAATCCTTATGTTGTATATGTTCTATGGTATGTGCATTGAAGACTTTCATATAACTTAGCATGCTTTCTAAGAAATGATCCTTTTCATGCATGTCCTTTAATGTTATGTGTATATACCCATATTTAGTACATATGATGTACTAATCCCATTACTTATATTACTACAAATGTAGGGTCCGGCCATTGAAGATTTAGAAGGTCGATTGAAGAAGCTTAGAACTCTTTCTCCAAGTATTGGAACATCCATATGTTTGGGGGATGCTATCTTTCGTATTCCAACTTATAAAGATATTAGTAGATTTTGTGAACATTCTATTTCCAGTTATGTTCCTTGGATTCTTTTGTATAAAGGCCTATATGGAATAATTACTATTTATTGGCTACGTCCTTATTCAATCTGTTAGATTGTTTTATATGTGTGATACAAGTTTTTAGAATATTGTATGTCATTATGAATGTTAAGTGTGAAGTCTACATATACTTTAAATAAGATCTAATTTTTTTTAAAATTTTCCACAATTTAAACTGATGATGTGTATTGACGAACACTAATAGGCTTGTTTGAGTCCTTTGAGAGGACGACGACACCGGTCGCATCAGGGGTATACTCTTCTGGTGTGACAAACATTGTATCAGATCATGAGGTTAAATATCCTTAGGATCAATGTCTCAATAAACCATGTTACATAGTATCTTATTCATGGTTATGAAGCGCGCCACAATTATGGAGGAGACGCTACGTGATTACTAGGAAAATTCTTGTTTCTTGATAATCCTATATCATAACTCTAGACTTTTGACACCAAGTTTATTCTAGAATCTAATTCATTTCTTATGGTTTTAGGCAATGAACACAATAAAGACAACCGCAAGCAGAGTAGGATATAAGATTGCGAATGCAGGAGCTACTCCCTTAGGAAATCAAGTTCCTCCTTAAGTGCAACCTGCTGAATATGAACAAGTTCTTTTTCAGTCCTCCGGCAATGACTGATGGTGAGGTGAGGGCAGCCCTGCTTCAAATGTCCCAAGCCATCACCACCCAAGCTTAGGACATTATGGAATAAGCTAACACGGAAGTTGTTCCTCTAGAGAACCAACATGATAGTATTATGGCTAGACATTTGAGGGATTTTACGAGGATGAATCCTCCTACGTTTTCAGGATCTAAGGTTTATGAAGACCCGAAAGACTTCCTTGATGAGGTCTACAAGATTTTGTTTGGTATGGGGGTGAGTAATAATGAAAAGGCTGAGCTTGCTGCTTATAAACTCAAGGACGTGGCTCGGACGTGGTAAAATAAGTGGATAGATAATAGTGTTGTAGGAAATGATCCCGTCACATGGGAGATCTTCAAAAAGGATTTTCTTGACAGATTCTTTCCAAGGGAGCAGAGGGAAGATAAGGTAGAGAAGTTAATCAACTTTAGTAAAGGAGGTATGAGTGTTAAGGAATACTCCTTTAAATCCATTAAGTTTTCCAAATATGCTTCCTCTTTTGTTTCGAATGATATGGATGAGATGAGCCATTTTGTAACAGCGTGTCCGAAGATCTTGTAGACGAAAGTCGTGCAGCCATGCTTCATGACAATATGGATCTTTCTAACTTGATGGTTCATGGTCAACAGGTTGAGGATAGTTGTCTAAGGAAGGATAATAGGGAAGCTAAGACGACAAGGTTTTCTAAAAGTAGTTCCTCTAAGAATAGGCTTGATGTGCAAGACAAGCCTAAATTTAAGAAGAAGTTTTCAATTCAAGTTCCTTCAAATTTCTCCAACAATTGAAATGATAGAGGTTCGAATCTTAAACCATAAAAGGGGTTAAATGTTGATCCACCATAAGAGATACCAACTTGTGGTAAGTGTGGTAAAGAGCATGTGGGTGAATGCCTTATTGGAACTAATAATTTCTATGGTTGTTCTAAAGGTGGACATATGGTTAAAGATTGTCCACATGTAAGAAGTCAAGGTAAGGAGAATAGCCAAATTCAACCAAGCTGTCGTAATTCTGAATGTCCAAAAAGGAACTGTTTCTATGCACTCAAGGCTAGAGGAGAACAAGAGAACTCTCCCGACATTGTGACGGGTATGTTACAAGTTTTGTCTATTAATTTTTATGCATTGTTTGATCTAGGTTCTACTCTTTCTTTTGTTACACCTATGGTAGCTAGGAAGTTTGATGTACTTTTCGATGTTTTGATTGAACCCTTTTCGGCATGTACCCAAATGGGTTACACTATGGTTTCAAAAAGAGTCTATAGGAAATGTTCTGTAATCCTTCCCAATTGAGTTACTGTTGCTGATTTGGTAGATCTTTACATGTTTGATTTTGATATCATCTTGGGTATGGATTGGCTTCATGCATGTTTTGCTTCCACAGATTGTAGAACAAGGTTAGTGTAGTTTCAATTCCTTAATTAACTCATTCTAGAGTGGAAGGGGGGAAATTCTATGCCAAGGGGTAAAATTATTTCGTGCTTGAAGGCTTGTAAAATGATAGCCAAGGGTTATTTATAGCATGTTGTGAGGCTTAAGGACCTAGAATGCGAAACTTCTTCTATTGAGTCATTCCCTGTAGTGAGAGAATACCCAGAACTATTTCCTAATGACCTTCAAGGAATTCCTCCATAACGGAAAATTGACTTTGGCATTGATTTAATAAAGGATACGAATCTGATTTCGATTCCACCACATAGGATTGCTCTGGCTGAGTTGAAAGAGTTGAATCTCCACCTCAAAGATTTACTAGAAAATGGTTTCCTTCAACACAGTATTTCTCCATGGGGTTCTCCGATCTTGTTTGTTAAGAAGAAGAATGGGTCTCTTGTAATGTGCATTGATTATCACCAACTCAATAAGGTCACCATCAAGAACAAGTATCCTCTCCCTCAAATTGCTAATCTATTTGATCAACTCCAAGGTGCTTGCTACTTTTACAAGATTAACTTAAGGTCTGGATATCACCAACTTAGGGTGAGAGGTGAATATGTTCCCAAAAAAACTTTTCAAACTAGATAGGGTCTGTATGAGCTTCTAGTTATGTATTTTTGGGTTAATGAATTCCCCGACAGCGTTTATTGACCTAACAAATAAAGTATTCTGAGATTACATCGACCCATTTGTGATTATGTTCATTCATGATATTTTGATATACTCCAAGAATGAAAATGAGAAAAAGTCACTTGAGGTTGTCCATGCAAGTCCTCAATGAACACCAACTTTACGCCACATTTAGAAAGTATGAATTTTTGTTAAGGTCAGTTGCTTTTCTTGGCCATATTATCTCTGGTTATGGTGTAGAGGTTGATCTTAAAAAGACGGATACAGTCAAAAATTTGCCTACACCTTTCACTCTAATAGACATAAAAAGTTTCTTGGGTCTAGCGGGGTACTATAGAAGATTTGAGGATGGATTTTCGTCCATTGCTTCTCCTTTGATAGCTTTGACCCAAAAGAAGGTGAAGTTTGAGTTGAAAGAAGCAAGTGAAAAAGGTTTTCAAGAATTGAAAGATAAGCTTACATTTGTTCTAGTGTTGACCTTATAAGAAGGTAATGAATATTTTGTAGTGTATTGTGATGATTCCCGTGTGGGCTTGGGATGTGTCCTCATGCAACATGGCAAGGTGATAACATATGCTTCTAGGCAACTCAAACTTCATGAGAAGAATTATCCAACTCGTGATCTTGGTATTATAGGAGATATGTTGACGGGCTTGCATCAGTATTTCTCCTTTGACGACCATAACACAAGAGAAAGTGAAGTTTTAGTGGTCCGAATCTTGTGGAAGAGCTTTTCAAGAGTTAAAAGATAAGCTTACCTCTTCTCCAACCGAAGGATTTGTTGTATATTGTGGATGCTTCTCGAGTATGTTTGGGTTGTTTCCTCATGCAACATGGTAAGATAATAATGCATTCCTTTATAAAACTCAAGATTCACGAGAATAACTATCATACTTATGATCTTGAGCTGGTGGTCATAGCGTTTGCTTTGAAAATATAGGGACACTATCTATATGTAGTGAATATAGATGTGTTCACGGATCATATGTGTCTCCAATATGTGTTCACAAGAAAGGATTTAAATCTCCGACAAATAAGGTTGTTAAAGAATTTGAGATATTATGATATAAGTGTCCTATACCACCCCAAAAAAGCCAATATTTTTGCGAATGATATGAGTATAATTTACAGTGTAGTGCAGCCCATGTTGATGATGGGAAGAAAGAGTTAGTGAATATATGCATAGATTGGCCCGTTGGGGAGGTTGTGTATGACGAATGTGGATGACGTAAGAAGAAAAATAATTGAACAGGCTCATGGTTCTCGATATTCTATTCATCTAGATGCCACCAAAATGTATTGTGATGTACAACTGATCTATTGGTGGAATGGTTTGAAGAAGGACTTTATGGAATTTGTGGCCAAATTTCCTAATTGTCAACAAGAAAAGGAATAACATCTAAGAGTAGGAGGGTTAAATAAGGATATAGCTATCCTACATGGAAATTGGAAGATGTCAATACGTATTTCATTATGTGTTTGCTTCATACACGAAGGCAAAATTATTTGATATGGTTTATTGTTGAAAGGTGTACAAAATCTACCATTTTTATCCCCGTCAAAGCTACTTATTTTACGGAAGAATAATCTAAGTTGTATCTTAAGGAGATTGTGAGAATACACAAAATACCCTTCTCTATCATTCATTTCACATTTTTTGGAAAGCATTCGAAAGTGGGCTCGGTAGCAAGGTAAAATTTAGTACCTCATTTCATCCTCAACTGGATGGTTTGGCGGAAGTAACCATCGAAACCATAGAAGATATGTTGAGGGAATGTGTCTTTGATTTCAAGGATAATTGGGATGACCATCTACAATTGATTGAATTTGACAAGAGTCATTCGAGTTTGCAATGGCACCCTTTGATTCCCTTTATGGGAGGAAATGTAGATGTCCAATTGCGTGGTTTGAGATAGGTGAGTTTACTATCATAGGTCCTGAAACAATTTACTAAGCTATGGAGAAAGTCCGACTCATAAAGGATGATTTGAAGATGGCCCAAAGTCTGCAAAAGTCTTATGTCGACAATAGAAAGAGGGACCTTGAGTTTATGGCAGGTGACTTGGTTTATTTGAAGATATCATCCATGAAAGGTGTGATAATGTTTGGGAAGAAGGGGAAACTTAATCCCCTGTATGCGGTCTTGTATGAGGTTTTGTAACGCATTATAAGTGTTACGTATAAGTTAAAATTAACTAGTAAGTTATCTCTGGTGCATCCGTTTTCCATGTGACAATGCTTAAAAAGTGCATAACTGATCCGGTGTCTATCCTTCCTCAAGAAGGTTTAGGAGTTTATTAAACCTTTACTATGTAGAGGTTTTGGTTGATATTTAGAGCGTCACGTGAAGAAGTTGAGGAATAAAGAAGTATCTTCCGTAAATGTTATTTGGAAGAGTCATCTTGTGGAAAATTCTACTTTGGAGGCCAAGGCCGATATGAAGTCCCGATATCCTCATCATTTTCCTTCCTCTTAGAGTTAAGGTTGAGTTAGTGATTCCTCCTAGTTTTTATTTATGAAGGGTCTTATGTGTGTTTGACCTTCCATGATTTTCCTTCATTGTGCATGTTCTTGTGACAATTTATTGTTTCATGTGTGTCTTGAAACATACGTTCTTCATATTTGTTAGCACCTGACTATGTGGAATAATTGACCTTATGTGATACTTCTAGTTATGAAATTACTCATGTTTAAAGTGATGAAATTATGTATTTCATCTTGTTCAATATGTTGAGCTATATGAGAAGGAGAAGGACATTCCTCCCTTCAAAATCTGAAATGATGAAATACGAGCAATTTGCTGGTTGATATAGTTTCTACCTCATTGTGATGCATTGTTGTATTTGAGAAAGTAGTGAGTGTTTCCTCCTTTTCTATTGAATTGTTCTTATGTATCATGTGTTGGTTGGGCTGCTAGTCTTGAGTCATAGTTTCCAAAAAGATGTTTAATGTGTCATTCGAGGATGAATGTTCCCCAAGGGGGGATATTGTTACACCTAGGAAATCAAATTACTTAAGCTAGAGCTTTGAAAGGATTCTAATAACCTAAAAATGGTGAATATTATGTTTCTAGACCTATCCTAATTTAATTAAATTAGATAGGAGGATTAAAGTGTAAACGTCAAGAAACAACCATGACGTTCGTAGACTAGTAAAATGATCTGGTGTGCGTTTAGGTCCTGCAATGGGTTAAAAGAGTCATATCAGGGTTAAATATTTTAATAAGACCTAGAATATATGTAACAACCCTAAAAATTGATATGCTAAGTAATGCTTAATGTGTCTAGAATGCCTACGATTAGACCGGGTTCACACGGATTGATGCGCGTAGAACCAAACCCTTGAACTTCTGCAATAGCCAATCCAACTAACTTGGTGAGTTAGGTGACCTAGGAAAAGTTGGGTTCATCCATGTAGAACACCCGAATATGAAGATTTACCCGGATGGGTCCTTACCAGACATAAAAATGGGAAATCTTATGAATGGAAGGTTTAGGGGTAAAATAATCTTTTTCCAGGCTAATGGTAGTATTGTTATTACCCTAAATATTTAATTAATTATTTAATTAATATGGTGGAGGGGCATTTTGGGGAGAAAGGGCCAAAATTAACCTTTCACAAATATCTTGCTCCATCCTGGTTCGTGCCTAGGTGGGAGCAATGATTTAATTTTATTATTTAATTTGGTGAATTAATTTAATAAATTAATAATTAATGGCTGATTTAAGAAAATGGAAAATCAGATTTTTTGCTATTAATCATTATTATTAATTATTTAACCTTATTTGACGATGTCTTGCCTAAAGTCCTAGCCCTAAGGAAACACTCTTTCTCACATCTATCCACTCACACGTTTATCTCCCTCTCTTCAGTTATCTTTCATGTTCTCTTTGGTAAACAAAAAAGAAACCAAAAATCAGATTAATAACAAAAACAAAAGTTCTTCATACTTGAAGAACTTACACGCAACTTACAAAAGACAAAGCAATCCGAAAACGTAAAGCAAAACGTTATGCTCTCGTCGGGCAAGGTGTAAGAGTCGTTGGTGGAATTTTTTTGGGGGTGGATTTGGCGGCAACATGAAGTGTAGAATGACGCAAAATCAGGAATGGGTTTCTTCCTCTTGGTCCTTTTCCCAAGAGACCCTTATCTCAGATGAATCTACTTCGAAAACTAAGGTTGTTCCCCATTACATGTTCCTTGTCACAAGCTTCCAATGATCTTAGGTTTGTATGTCTGCTGGTAGATTAGGCGTCAATTGTTATGTTTGTGATGAAAATGTTCATGAAATTGTCTTCAGAATTGTATGACTGATAATTTATGTCTTCCGAAATTATGTGTGCGCAATGTGTAAACCGTTAAATATAGTTTCGGTTTGAAGTTCGAAAATGACATGTTTTATGGTTGTATTTAACGCGCACAAACTTGTATAAATTGTGATGTTTATATGAGGTATAATGTGGCTGATTTGAGTGGAAGACTCTTATCTAAATGTAACAATGAAACTACACCCTAAAAACCTACTAAATGATTCATGAAATTCCTTAAGAACTAACATATTATTGTTGATAAAAATGATATGAAAAATGTGACCCAATTTCCAGCACCTTGTTGGTTGGTTTCGGCCAAGCAAAGTTGTACAATATGCAATGTAAAATGAATATAAAATAAGTGAGGTTACTAAGTATTGAACCCAAGAACTCACCTTATTAAAATCACTAATTTTTTTTAAGGAAATGTGGTTAATAGGAATCAAAATTGGGAGCCTTAGCCGATTCTCATACTTGAAAAAAAAAATAAGTGAGACGAGAGGGATTCAAACCCACCACCTCTTGGTCAAACATGAGAACAAGGAGAAAGCAATAAAAATAATGAGATAATAGGAGTGGGATTCGAACCCACCTCCTCTTGGCATACAAAAAAGGCGTTAAGGGAAAAGAAAAAAAATAAAGAAATGTGCTTATGGGGGTTCGATCTCGGATCCCCTAATAACTAAACGGTTAAGGTGAAGTGAGGAAAAGCAAAAAGAAAGGAAAAACAATGTTAGTTGAGGGGATTCAAAATCGGGTCCCCGAGCCGAGGGTGAAGATTAGGAAAAAGGGAAAAATAAATACAAACGTAAGTGTTATCCAAGGGATTTGAAATTGGGTTTCCTTGCCCAATTCTGTATTGAAACATAGTCGTACGTGAATAAATTTTCAAAAAATGCTGCCTACATAGATCAAAAACCTGATCTTGGCATACATACAAGATGCATAAGTCTTGTAATACATAATCTTAGGAAGATAGAAATAACTTAAACGAATTATAAATGAAGCCTCATGGCTTGTTTGTATAAACTCATAAGTCTAGCATAATTTAAAAGTAAGTGAACCTAAGATGTATGTGATGAAATGATGTGACCCTAAAAGGGTTAAGTAAGAGTGTAAAATACACTAAAAGGCCAAGTGCATTGGCATATGATGGAATGAACATTCACGTAAAAGGGGTGATTAATTATTAAGAGCAAATGTGCTAAAGCTAATGAATGTGGTGACAACCTGATAAGAGGCTAATGTGAAAGATGAGAGCAATCTCAAATGACTATTAAAATGTACTCACCTATGAGAGTGTAAATATAATGAAGAGACTAGTCCCTATTAACACTCTAATGAAAGTAGTGAAGTTAATTCATATTTAATACTAATGATGAGATGAGAAATCAATGAGTGAAGCCAACTTCGATGATGTATAAGTATAATATGATAGAACTTTATACTAAACACTTATAGGCTAGCTATGAGTGGTGATGCTTTTCTTCGAGAGGGGCGTAGGTTCATGTAAATCTCATGATATGATATTGTCCGCCATGCCGGGTATGGGTCTCTTCATATATCCTAGTCTTTGAACCTATACTGCAAATATAGGGATCTAGCAGGGTTCGACTCCCTATATACGCTAGCATGTTTGGGTGACATTGGCCGGTGATTCAACCTCTTTTCGGTGTGGGGCAGACACTGGATTTCATGATACTCACATGATCTATGTCGGTTAAGGTTAAAGTTCCAAAAGAAAGAATGTGGCCAGCCTCAAAGAATACACCTAATAAAATGAACGATACCAAAGGTGGTAGTATTGGATAAAAAGGATGTGAGCTAGACTTAATTAATGACACTAGATTATTCTTGGTCGTTGCACAGCGAACCTAATGAGAGTCTTAAACTACAGCCTAGGTATGACTGGTGTTTACACTAGTATATGAAATAATGAAAATGAAGTACGTATGAATGAATGAAGAAGACTCTGTATTTGCTAAATAAGGATCCCTAGTTGAGACCCATATGTTGAGCCCTCATTTTGGAAAGTCTTAATGTCAAGTCCATGATTCGAAGGTCTCATGGCATATGAAAGAATGATATGAATTTCGTGATATGATATGTGCAATATGTTATGTGTTGTTTGCAAAATGATAAGTATAATGATGCATGTTACTCTCATGCCATGACCTTCCTAATCCGAATTTGGCAAGTCCACTGACTTGACTTTCCATAATTCATATCGTTAAAAGAGAGATCTTGTTAATCATGCATGTCCTTGGTGTGTTCTTGCATATACCCATATTTAGTATACGTGTGTACTAATCTCATCCAACTCTCTACTTTTAGGTGCAGGTGCAGCTGGACGCTAGAACTAACGAATCGACGCTGAAATTATCTCAACGTGGAGCTTTCATCCAGATTTGGTAGACCTCATACTTTTGAGGATGCTTACTATTTTATTCTAGCATTAGATGTAGACATTATCTAGTGCAGTATGTTCCACTAGTGTTTCTTTCCCAGTTATTTTCAGATAATGTATTGGTGCCATTTTGGCAACTCTATATTTTATACAAATATTGACTATGTCTTTCATTTGATTATCTTGGTATTCGATGGTTGTTGTGAACGCTTATGAGTTTACGTAGATAGTAGTATGAGAGATCAATGTTTTCCAATATAAAGTTTAACTAAACAAAAATTCAAATTTTCCGCTAAAATAAACCTAGATGAAGTAATGATGACGTATGTAGGCTTGTCTGCGACCTCTGAGAGGTGAACGACGCCGGTCTCATCGTGGGTCTAGACTCCGGTCCTGACAATATATGTTACTATGTGTTTAGGGTAAAAATTTCTGGGTATGACTCCTCAAGAACCACCCAGGTGGCCCTTGAGGAGGCCACAACCCTTGACCCTAAAAAGTGTCAAAAAATAGCTTAGAACCACGAGAGGGATAGACGAGCTGTCACTACACAATTTTAGGCCTACGCCACCCTAGTAAAGTGTACCTAAACTAGCAAATGGTGTGGCATTTGATAAAAGGACACACTTTTGGACATTAGGCAACTGTTTTCGAGGGGTGCCCAAATGAAGCGTTACCTTAGAGTTTAGGCAATACTTTTTCAGGTGTTGCTTTATAATGTACAACTTAAAGCTTTGCCTAAAAAAAATATGGACACACTTTTATATATATGAAATAGCAACATTTATATCTCATACAACTACACTTTTAAGTGTAGTCCTTGCCCATGTGGTTACCACAATTTAAAGTCCTAATGATACACTTATAAGTGTGTCGATATTATTTTGGCAATAAAAATATATGCCACACAATTTCTAATTAAAAACACCAATATTATTTTTCAATAAATAATCTCAAGCATTAAATTGGCTCATAACTAATTCAAATATATAGATATGCAATAAACGTTAAAAGATAGTACGTCTTATGTACTTACACATACTTATACAACAATATTCTAAATATGTTTATACAATTGGTCAGAAGTATTTTTACAATAGTTCAATATATTCTAGCAAAGAATATATTTCACAAATTAAACATAATGTATTTAAAATTTTATCATAGTTAAAAGAATCTTCATAATTCACTTCTATGAGATCAAATTTACTTGTAAGGACCCTTCAAATTTGATCACCTCCATTTTCCTACACATTTAAAATTTTGAGAAATCAGATTGCAACAATTATAGAAGAGGCAAAGAATTCCACATTCCACATTTCACAATAGTTCTGCATTTTAAGGTACAACTTACAAAATCATTTATGGATTTTTTATTATTTCATTCCAAAAAATAAATATTTGGAGGGACACAAAATGAGTCAGCTGCTTGTTGAGTTGATAGGGAAAAGACATCAAAAGTAGATGTTTAGCTATATAAATCATAGATGTAAAAGATAAGCATGTAACATTAATAAAACAACAACTATAATCAATTCAAAACTAGTTGGTTTAGCTATATGAATCCTCATAATTCATTTTTCTTTCAGAATATGATTGATTTCCTAATTCCATATTCTCAAATGTCCATATTTTAGATTTCAAGATTTTGACTTTTCGAGATTTCCAAATTTCCAAATTCCAACTTTTTTAGATTTCCAGATTCCAACTTTTATTCACGGGAATTTTGCATCTAATATTACGAGATATTTCTGATGCTTTTTTGGGATTCATTTCCAGCAGTCATCTTTATGGACTAAACTATTGTATTGGGGTGACATCCAAGGTAACAATGTAGCCCAAAAAATTGTTATACACACATTTTATATCATCAATTGCTGGAATTTTTTGAAAAATAGATGTTCATCTATGTGTACGAATAATAGGGTCAGCAGTACCATGGTCAAGTATTTGATCGTTTAAGATATTATCACATGTTAACACTGCATTTCCATATATATATATATATATATATATATATATATATATATATATATATATATATATATATATATATATATATATATATATATATATATATATATATATATATATATATATATATATATATATATATATATATATAGTGACCTATGTAGTTGACATAAATATGAAGAGGAANTTATATAGTGGAAAAAGAGGGAGTACCAGTTCTAAAAATCAGTTGCCAACAACAGAAAGAGGAAGTTATATAGTGGAGAAAGAGGGAGTACCAAGTTTTAGAAATTGATCTCTTATACAAATTGAATAGCAAAGAATGAATTTTACAGATAGATTTGTTATGTGTAAACAAAAATCCCTACCTATATTTTTTATGAGAATAATAAATTTCATTTATTGTACGTTGTTTGCATGTGAGTAATTTTCAATCAAGAGAAACAGAAGATTTCTGCAAACAAACGAAATCTTTGAAGTACGAAGTTGCTTTCAACTAACAGATCCATGAAGGAATCATATTCATGTGTCTCTACTGCTATAAACCAGAAAAAGACACCATTAATCACAATTTTTTGACAGGGCACTTTTCTAGAAATATCTAAAATATCATTACCAAGCACGGACTGCCGAATGGAGCCACAACTACATATACAAATCACCAACCAAATCTACTATTTCTACGCATATCAACTATAGTGATCTTGTTGTGCAAGATTAAACTTAAAGCCAACAAGAAAAACTAGACAAAGTTGATGAATATACTATATAGAGGTTCCAAAGAAGAGAATGTTAAGGAAATGCCTTAAGGAACCAAGAAAATACCTTTTGAAGAACCGAATTACGAATTGAGCTTGAAGAATGGAAAATATTTTTACCCCTTACACCTTGTGTGCTACTTGCATCAAAAGGTGAAAAAAGATAAGATCCAAAAACCCCTGGTATATCTTGAACAATCAATTCAGGGTTGTTTTCGGCAACAGTCTAAAAGATATCGCGTTTCTGCTCTCTTTTCATTCATTTTTTCATTCATTTTTTCCTTTAGAGAACTAATTTAATTGCCATGATTTTGTTTTAGCTTATTAAATTCTTCATCTTCTTTTTGAGAACTTGTTGTCACTAATCTTCCATAACACCTAAGTCGGCCCTGTTCTTTTCCAAACAGTGCCTTGAAGGCATCATCCGTTGTTTCCCAGAATTTTGATGATTCTGGAGTTCAGTTTGTTGAATAAAATTAACATCCATATTATCTCTAATAACTATTTAAATTCTCCAAAATAAATAAGATTTATGTCTGAATTAAATTCAATACTAATCCTCTTAAGAAATTTACTAGTACAGTTTGGGTATCGAGCTGAATTTCCTTTTCCGTCTTTGTACGAGTTGCAACAAAAATTTTAGGTTTTGATGGTCCCTCATTGTTTTATTTTTTTGCATGCTACAAATTATATCAAATGAAATTTATAATATTTTTGCCTTTGATAAAGTATGTCAAGATTAAATTCATATGTGTGCTAAGCATTACCAATTTGATGCGTACTCTTGCAAAATTAATTGTCCCCATTCGATTCCTCCACTATTTTAGTTTCTTATTTGTAGAATTCATTTCAGCAATGGAATGTGATTAAATAAAAAAAGGTGTTTGTATCGATAAATAAAAAATAAAAGAATAGATATGATGAAAAATATCTCAAATAATAGAAATGCACCATTTTAGCATTACTTGAACATTTGGGTGTTTCAAATACTAGATCAACTAGTAGAATTGAGCTTCTGGAATGTGTTTAGAACGTTTCGCTTGTATATCCTCCGCAGTAATATTTTATCAAGAACTCTCGATTTAATTTTTTTTGTGTGCCTCCAAGCATCACGATGACATGTCATCACCCACTTGTTTCCTTCCATAGGAATTAGGAATTTGTACTAAGTAAAATAAAATATATTTATCTCCGTTAGTAAAAAAACAATGAAAAATGAATTTTTAAGACCATTGATCCCATGCTATCACCCTCAACATTGAATTCAAAATAAAAGCATGTTCCAGAGAGGTATCAGTTTAATATTACAAGTCATGGTAAGAAATATTCCCTACATTTACAAGATTTTGTCTCAACTTAAATGTGGCTGAACAATCTTTGCCTACTACTCCTACAGAAGGGCAAGGACTGGGATTAGAACTAGAACTTCTAAATATCAAATCCAAGGTATCAACGACCTATTTCGGAAAGCTAGCAACACATTCTATAAAATAAGTGGTGGTGCTGAAAATGCAAACCGTTTTACTGCTAGCAGAAAAGAGGAATTGACAGAAAGTAAGAGGTAGATCGGATCGCTTCAGATAAATGAGACATTGTTGACTAGATATTCCTAAAATAATCAAATTGACTGAATGTTATGGTGCAAAAAGGAGTTGGTGACAAGGAATTGAACACACTAGAGAAAGCAGTAAACTCCAAACTTGAAGCTACTGTATTTAGACAAATCCAACAACAATTCAAAACCTCTGCAAAGTAAACTCTACAGGAAATACTTAAATCTACTATGGATGTCTTGGTTATTCCTGCTTTCGAGATGTTATGCAAGGAAATGTTTGAGCAAGTAAATTCAACATTTCAGAAAGACATTGCTTACCACACAGTTTTTGTACAAAAACAATTTGTGTTCGTGCATTCACCTTTGGTATTTGCTCTAAGATGCCATCAATTCAACATAAACAATGACACCAGACATTGAGCGGAGAACTTGCTGATAGTCAGAGACAGTTGCTTGCTCTTGTAGTTTCTAGATCAAATTCCCAATAAGCAAATCCACTCAACCATATGAATAATGGATCATTACAACATGAAAAGATTGAGAGACCTCCAGATCAAACAAAACAAATATCTAGACAGTTAGGGCAACAAAAGTATGAAGAAGCATTCATTGTATCAATACAAATGAGTGATATGTCAATTGTATCATGTTTATGCTGTCATGTAGATTTTGCTGGGATTATCCTTGAATCCCCTCCTTTTGAGCTAAGGAGTGGTCTTTTAACCACATAAGAGTCAAATATCCATGGTTACGAGCTATTCCTTACCATTTGTTGGGGATGTTTGATATACTTGAGCAATATAAACCAAATATTTAAAATCACATAGTAATGTTTTCTACACCAGGGAAAGGATGGATACACTATAATACGGATAGCGCTAGCATAGGCAAACAAGGAGAGAGATATTTTGAATTTTGTATTAGAGGAAGCCAAGGCGATCTAGTATATGTAGAATCACAAATCATAGGCAACACAATAAACATGGAAGCTGAAATCACAACATTTTTGAAAGCACTAAATTACAACAAGAGGTGTGGGATCACAAAGGTCATTTTAGATATAGACTCGCTAAGTCTCAAGAACATGACTCAAGGAGAGTGGAGGGAACGTTTGAATTTAATTTAAAATATAGAGGATATGCATTTGATTATGGAGACAAATCAAATACAAATAGTGCATATATTTAGAGAAACTAATAAATTAGATTATTGCATCACATACATAGCTATTAACCAACAATACATGCAGCAGTATCACAGATTTAAGATCTACCTAGTATAGCAAGAAAGATCTTAAACATGGAAAAGCAACATATACCAGCAATCAGGATAAGAACAAGGAAATCTTAAGCATCTGTAGAAACTAACATGAAAAGCAAAGGAGGGACCATAGAGTCATGTAATTACAGAATCATATATGGCCAAGCTGTGGAAAAATTTGAGTTTACAAACCAACAACCCCCACAGAAAGATAGACCGGCATTTTATATCTGACAAAAGAAAAGAGATCCTCTTCAATGTGCAGATTATGACATATTACTTATGACGTAACATAACAAATCAAAACCTGGTGGTTCTCTTCAATGTGGAGATTGTTATATTAAACTAACTGCGCTACTATTATTACACCACCAACAAAAAAAGCTAGTGTAACCGAACGAGTGAGGTATGGGGATACAACAAAATATACAACGTAATCACACCAATGAAGGGTAGAGTTAATATACACCAGAAAGTATGAGGAAAACAGCATTACCATTCTTCAGATAGTGAACTGGAATGGGACGAGTAGGGAAATGATCTTCATCCAGAAACTTGAACACTAGTGAAAGATGAGAATTCTAGATACAATCTCGTACTCGAACAAAGCAAGGGAAAATTGATCTGTGAAACGAATTAGAAAATGTGATACTCTTATGGACACTTCACTTTCCCTGCCTTGAATGTCTTTCAATATATAAAATTTAACTATTTTCTTCCGCTGCTCTAAATGTTTTTGCTCAAATAAATAGCAACTGTTTTCCAACCCCTAATAGTTAAAAAGGAGGCTTATATAGAGAGTCTAAAATACGAGGTACACTCGCAAAAATCAATTGATGAATCTAAACTATAGGTCACACTCCCCAAAATAGTATAAAAACACAAGAATATGATACAATAAAGCTAAAATTGGACTTTGAGAACGGAAGTTTTAACCTGATAAACCTACTCCAACAAAATCTTTTTGGAATCGTGTTCTTCAATGAGAAACATGAGGGAAAAGTGTGACAGAGAGATTAAGTAGCTTCAGTTCATCATCTTTCCAACAACCCAAAAGTATTCATTCCCTCTAAACACAACAAAAAATCAAACATTTCAGATAACAAGAAGACTTCTTTAGAACTAACTCTCGATGAAATAAGTACCGAAATAGAGAATTGTACTTACTCTTCAAGAAATTGTTATTTGAAGAAGAGATTTGACATTTAAGTTCTTTGATGACTACAACTCTTGAACTCATCAACATAGTGCTTCAAAGACTTCAACTCTTCAGCGCATATCGGAATGGAGATCGGTTCTTTATCTATGTTCATCTTTCTTCACCTTGGATCATCATCTCTTTGGTTCATCACAAATCTAGATGAAACGTGAAGGAGGAAAGCTGAACGAAGAAAGTGTAGTGAAAGAGTAAAGTGAAGTGAAAAAGTTAATGTTTTGTCATTTATTAATGTTTTTTTTTGGATAATAAAAATTGGAGGACTATTAGAAGTATTGGAGGAAACATAAAATTTAAGTGAAATTTTTTAGGCCAACACTTATAAGGTGTTGTTTTTTCAATTATAAAAGTAGGAAATATTAGAAGTGTGGCCATATATGTAAAAAGGCGTAGGCAATTATATCATATTGTAACAACACTTAAAGTGTAGCTTATAAAATTATATAGTACACTTTTAAAGTATTTCCAAAATTATCGTAGCTAAAAGTTGAAAATTTCATCTACGCTTTAAAAGTGTTTCCAAAACTACTTAGGCAACACTTTGAAAGTGTAGTCAAGAATTAGTGTGGTCATAGGCCTAAAATGGTGTAGTGCGTCAATGGGGGTCGTAATTATATACTTAGACTCCTCCCCCTCTTCCCCCCAAAATGGAACTTCCATCCGAAACCACGTTTTACTAGGACGGTCCATGGACTAGTTGACAAGATGTCAAAGAGGTCTCATTTTTTGACCCCAACTTCACTACCTCCACACGACTTATGTGGGGGTATTTTATTAATTAGTTAATTAATTAACTAACACTTAAAAATTGATATAATTATTTAGTTTAGGGATTTTAAAGTATCCCAAGTCATTGAACTAGTCTAACACCCCATAACTCTTAAAACCCAAAAGATCTCATGTATCTGTAATATCTCTCACTACCCCAAAGATCCCCATTGAAGGAGAGGATCAAACTACCTCTAGAGATTAAAGAACAAGAGTTTCCTTCAAATATATCAAATGGTTGATAAGGTATGGAGGATTTTCACTCTTGGGGCTCCTTTCCCCAAGTGGTTCTTTTAATTTTGAATTTCAATGTTCTTCAAAAACATGGTTTTCATTCAATTTCGTGGGTTCCTTCTGAATTGATTAATTTGGTACTGATTTTATTAATAATGATAAATTAGGCTTATTTATGAGTGGATTGATGTATTACCTTAGGATTTGACCTAATTTCATAAGAGATCCATCAATATCCCTCTTCTCCTAACCCTAATTTATGAATCAAGTTTATTTATAATTAAAGAAGATGAAATTAAATGTGTTCTTGTTTAATCATTGTTATATGATTAATATGATTGAATTGTGGGAAAATATCATTTTTGTGGGAGTGAAGTCTTCAAGGAGTCTTCTTGGAGTCCATTGGTAAGACCTTCAAGATCATGAATATTGTATTGTAATAATGTTGTTCTATTGTTGATAATGTTGTTCAATTGAAGTCTAAATGATAAAGTTATGAATGTATGATTATTTTATTAACATGATGGATGTGAGATTATAATAGGTGTATTATATGAGGGATTCGAGGTTATTCATATGTTCATCTTATTACTATGTTATGATGTAATATTCTCACATAATGTTGGGTTATGATGAAAGGGCTTTCTCATACTAGGATCTAGGAGCTATGAACATGATATACGAGGAGCAAAATTCCTAAGTCCTATGTTATGAACTAATGTTAAGGAAGACTTAAATTTACTTAAAAAAGGGTATTTATAATAGAAATGAGTGAACTTGACAATGAGAGGTGTCCCTTTATAAAAGGAAGATAGGTTCATCCAATGTTCTAAGAGGTTGAAACTACAATGCAAATTAGATTAAAGAGAGTTTCAAGTAAAAGCCTCCTAGTTCCTTAACTACGTTCCTCCATACGAAACCTAGCTATTGGATCCACCTAGATGCTATTATCATGGATATGTACTACCTTTTGGCAAGTAATATGACCTTCTTTCTGAATGAGGGGTTAACACCAAATTCCATGTTTAGCTAACATTGTCTAATGTCGGTGATGGCAACGTTTCACGAAAGTAAAATGATTGAATGGATGTAATAAAATGAATACTAACTAGGATTACTTAATAGGTGTTACTTAGTGTAGGTAAGGGTATGGTGCTTTACCTATACATTGTATAAGTGGACCTTAGGGGAGTTGTAGGTTTTTTTTTGTTTATATATATATATATATGTGTGTGTGTGTGTGTGTGTGTATGTGTGCATGTTTGTGTATGAGGGAAATGCATAATGTTGGCCTTATATGATGTAAGTTTCACTTGATAAACATGATGTTAATCTAAGTTGTTATGTATGATGTTGACTACACTTATTATGATGTTATATGAGTTAAAGGCATTGCTTATTGCCTCTTTGCTAGTTTATTTGCTTTATATTTTTATTGGGGCTTCACATACACATTGCAATAGTGATCTTGGATTGAAATTATAAGTAAGGTCTTGTGATGTATTCATAAAATGGATTCTAAACCTATATTGTTGATATGGCTTTATTATGATGTTAATCTTTAACATGATATAAATACGTCTCATTGTTGTTGTATTATACACTTTTATATTGTCACATCTAGGGAGCACTACCTAAATGTAATCAGCATTGTCGTCCTCTTTGAGGACTAACACTAGCCTCTTAACTTAGATCTTTACATTCATAGGTCAAAATGTAGAAAATTTATAAATCCTCATTTCTTGTACATTGAGGTTTACATAGACCTCTACATGCACATATTATTTATATCGAGTATACATAGACCCTTCGTATATGAACATTAGATAGTCTTCTACTTTTGTTGCACATAGATATATAAGATATAACAAGTCTCAAAATGGATGTCTCATCTCATAACCATCTAACAAGATTATAACCATTTCGGCCTAGCCCATACATCAATGTAATAAAGACACATATAGGCAATACGATGTTTGGTATTCAAATGAAAAGGAAAGAACATAAGAGTCTTAAAACTAGAAAAGATTCATAAGCTTTATATTGGCCCTCAAAAAGTGAGGACCTACCAAACTTGGATAATTAAGAATTCCTAGTCCTATTCAAAGTCGTCTTAATGTCCTTCAACGACCAAAAGCTAAAATATTGGGGAAAGGGGAGAAAATGGGTTACTACACCACTTGTACAGTGTATGAGACCATATGCACACATATCATTAAATCACTTAAAGGGGACAATTGATCAATACATCAGAAGACCTTACTCATAACCCAAATCCAAGTCTACTAGTGCAATGTGTATCTGAAGCCCCATAGCGCTATAAACACCAAGTAAACTAACAAGGAGATCAGAAGCATTTCCCTATAACTGATATATCATCATGAAAAGTATAGTCAACGACATGTATACCTAGTTAGACAAACATCATGTATACCAAGTGAAAAACCAATAACATGCATATCATGTGTAACAAGTGATAATAACATCATAATGCAATTCATAAGAAATAAAGGTGTGTATATATATATATATATATATAAGGACCACCCTAGAACTCGCCTCATGATCTACTTGTGCAATGTATAGGTGAAGTCCCATACCCTTACCTACAGTAAGTAACATCATGATCGCATAATAGCATCAAAATTGTTATTTAGGAAACCTCCATTTAAAGGATAACATCACATTTACAATATCCCGAACTCATGAAAAACCCACACATAGAGCATTTAGGGATTATAGACTACAGACGAACATTACATCAAAGGACATAAGAACACATTCAATATTTTAATAGGCAACTCTTAGCATGTACAAGATCACACATTAAAATATGGGTCATGTAGGTAGGATAATTCCATACTAGTACATTTCACAGTAATTCATGTAGACCATACCTAACCCTAACAGTCACATTCATTCTATCTCACATTATCAATGCACCTTAATAATGATACTAACATTAAGAACTACATACTTAACTTTTATGTCACACCCTCATGCACATGTTCATTATAGTAAAAAACTCACTTCACATCTATTTCCCTCTAGTCAATGATCACAACATGCATAGATAGATTATAAGTAAACACCGCCACCATAAGTGGACAAAACCATAAAACATCAATTCCAATTACTATAGACAAGAAGCTAGGTCAACTTACTAATTCACCAAGAAATGATCAACATAGATCAATCCTCAACAATTCATAATGAGAAGATATAGGTAACAATCAAACCAAACAATACAATCCGATTAAATTACAATTCATTAACATGAAATTATATTCATTAAGACCCATATTATAGGCAAAATAAAAAATGTGGATGATCATGGGTTCTTTAAATAATTTCATTGAAAATCATATTCTTATCCTTGATCAAACATTAATTTATCATTGCGATGATTTTGAAAAGAATTTTACAATGAACCCATGTTTAGATTGGAAATTGGGAAATTTGATCATAGTAACTCTTCGAAAAATCATTGATTAAACTCCTTGTATGATTGTTTATTCAATAATATAAATAGTTAACATACCCTATTGATTTAATAAATATAAAATTTTGAGAAGAAAATAGTTCAAAACCAATCTTTTAGCTCGAGCTTCAGCCTGGCCTACGATGGAGTTTTGAGATAATGTAATTGGGAGGGAAGGTTTTCGTTTGAAGAATGAATTCTAATTTGGGTTTCTATGATTTAAACAACCTAAAATACCCAAAAAAAATGTAGTACTACCTTTTATAATAAATCCACAAAGTACTCAAAATAACCCTATACTTAAATTGGACTTTGAAATACATCTAACTCAATTTTTATTGAGGCAACCATATCTGGGACATAGTTGCGTGTCGTAGAGGACCTCCTATAATGGGCTGTCTACATTTATTTGAGCCAAAATGGTACGTTCCAAGCCTACAAAGCATAGGCACTTTTGTCCTTGCTTGACAGGTGCACGACACAACTTTTCCTACACAAACTATTGATTGAGCAGTTTGGGCAGCTTCTCTTGGCCACAGTTTGGGTCCTTATCAAGGACCCTTAGGATTTTCCTCAGGGAGTTTTACCCAAACGTTTTGACCCTAAAAACAATTATTAAGACACTAGGGTCACCTCTAGAGATTTTAGAATCCAAAAAACACATAAAAACATGATGACACACTAGAACACAGTAACACATAAACGACTAGTTTCCAGACGTCTTGATCGTCCCTTGAACATTGAATTTAAAAATTTTTAAAAGTAATTTCAAAGGTTTTATTTCATTATTTTAGAAAGTTATAAGCTCGTAACACTCATATGAGGATCTAATTCGTCCAATTTTATTTTGAGGGTCATAACAACAGGGGTCCATCTTAGTTTCAAGGTGGAAAAAGTTAGAATGCACATGAATTTGTAACTATATTTAGAGAATTTGTAAAGACTGTTGGGTTAGCTTAACATCACAAAGTATTTAATTCTACACTCATGTTGCATGGGCCAGCTAAATATGGTGGAGAGCCTATTTGGGATTTTTGTGTTGGATCCCACCAGTGACGTTTGAGGTACTTTCTAGTGTCTTATAGACCATTTCATCCCTTGAAGCATGAAGGAGAAGATTTGGTTGAGGTTCTAGAGTTTTGAAGTAAGATAGCCCTTCATAGACTCATTTTTATTAGTTTTCTATGCATCCTTAAGAAATAATTCTTGATGAGACTGATAAGACCTCCAAATATGTAAAGTGATTTTCCTTCTTCATTTGATTGATAGTGTTAAGAGCATATCATAAGGGGGATTATTTCCTTTCCATAATGATCACCACTAAGCAGGTGGATTTGTTTTTGGAAAGGGAGTTTAGGGATGTTAAGAGGGCCCATATATTTTGTGAATTTCTTGATGTCTCATCTACAGGAAGGGAATTTTCTTTATGGGAGTGACTCCTTCAAACACCAAATACTATTTCATCTTGATATGCATCTTACCGAGTGTGGTCAAACAACCAATGGTTTTTATAGTTTGTATAAAAGTTCCCTTGGGTCACAAAAGAGGTAAGTGAGTTTATTTGGTCATAGTGGTTTGTCCTCTGCATCGCATCAGTTCTTCATCCTTAGATATTCTTATTGGTGTGGGTAACATGGTCAGATGATATGAAAATTCCTCATGTAGGCTCATGAATGATGCAACAAAGTTCTTCAATTTTGGTTAAAACCAAGTTAAAGATTAGACTAGTAAGGCTGGAAATACTCTTGGTAGGTTTTGTAGTGATGGTGTAGTTTAATTAGGCAGAGGTAAAGGTATTTTTTACGCTTGAGTTTGATAAGGGTATGTGGTTTTTAGGGGAAACTTAAGGATAAGAATTTAGATATGGTTATCAGAGGTATACCATCAATCAACATTTGTATTATTTGATCAATGACGTACTTTTTCTTATGTGTTCGATTTTTTTTTGTTGAGATTGATAGATCTGTGATGACATGATTATGTATATTCTTGTTTTAAACAAGTAGGAGAGCCCTTGGTTGTAGGTTGAGATTTTTTATGCTGTGATTCTTACATTGGAGGGGTATGACACTTGGGTAGACTTGATTATATTGGGGATGGTAGATTTTAATGTTATTTTTCTTATGGATTGCTTCTCTCATTGTCATTATATCCTTGATTGTAATTCTAAGACTATGACCTTAGCGATGCTTGGTGTTTACAGGATTTAGTAAATAGGTTCTAGTGGTTTTTATCCCTATAAGGTTATTTCCTTCCTTCGTTTTAGAGATTAGTTCATAGAGAGGGTTTGTTTTACTTAGATAATATCATTGTCACTAATGTTAAGTTAACATTCATGGATTCCATTGACATGGTTCAGGAGTTTGTTCATGTATTCCCTATTGATTTTTGAGGTGTTCCTCCCAATAGAGACATTGACTTTGATATTTATTTGGAGTCGGGAAGTAAGGAATTTATATTCTTTCCAATCTTGTGAACCCAACATAGTTTAAGGAGCAGTTGTAGGAAGTATTTAGTAAGGATTTCATTCTCCCTAATGTGTTACCTTGGGATGCACTGTTCTTGTTCATTAAGAATAAGGATGGAGCTATAAGAATGTGTATTAACTAAAGGAATTTGAACAACGTAAATGATTATATAAATTATCCTCTTTCATATATTGATTATTTGTTTAATCATATTTGGGAGGGGAGAAGTGTTGTTCTATTAGATCGATTTGAGGTCCGATGATCATTAGTTAATAACTAAGGCACCAAATATTGCTAAGAGTGTTTATCGTATGAGTTATGATCATTATAAGCTATTCGTAATTTTGTTTGGTCTGACTAGCACCCTTGCAATATTTATAGAGTTGATTAATGGGGTGTTTCATGTGCATTGGGATTCTTTTGTCATCATATTATTTGAAGAAATCCTTGTATATTCCAAGATACAGGAGTATAATGTTCGCCACATAAGGATAGAACTCTTGAGGTTGAGAGTGGAGAAGATATATGATAAACTCTTAAAGTGCAAGTTATTTATTGAATTAATAGTATTTTTAGGGCATGTGGTTTCAAAGGAGGGTATTAGGGCGGAGCGACCTAGATTTAGGTAGTTAGGGCTTTGATGAACCCTCCTTCTCCTATTTTGATTTGTCGTTTTGTTGGATTGACACGCTAGTACATGTGGTTTGTGAAAAGTTTCTCTATTATTGTAACCTTAATGACTAGATTGATTCGGCAAAGTATGGGTTTTTAGTGTTCAAAGGGGTGCGAGGTGAGCTTTCAAAAGATCAAGACTTTGTTGAGTTCGACTCTTACTTTCAATCAACCTTATAAGAGTGTGGAATTTACTATATATTATGACATATTAGGGTCCTTATTTGGTAGTGTACTAATGTAGAAAAGGAAGCTAGGTAATTTTATATGTTTCTATTTAAGACCCATCTAAAGATCTATCCTGCTCATGACATGGAGTTGGTGGCCTTGATATTTGTGGAAAAGGTGTTGCATCATTACTTGTAAGGTGTACGTCGCAAGGTCTTCACAAACCATACGAGCTTTCAATATATAGATTTATTCAACCAGAGGTAGTGTAGATAGATTTAGTGGTTGAATGACTATGACATGACTATATTGTAACTTTTTAGGGAAGGCCTATGTTTTTAAGGCACTGAGTGGAAATTATTCTAGCATGGTGATTTTTTCCATAATTAGAGTTGAGGAGAGACAGTTTGCTAGAGATGTTAAACGATTATCTAACAATGGACTATCAGATATTTCAAAGGAGGTGAGTGTTATTGCTTTGGATAGGGCTCCGTAGTCTTTTTTGAGAAGATTAGAGAAAAGAAGTTTGATGATGAGAAGTTCCGCATTATTTTTCAGAAGGTGTAGAGTGGTGAAACTAAGAGAGGGACACTTGATTATTCTTGAGTTTTGATTTGAATGTACCCGATGGGTGATTTGTTGAGATTGATCTTACACGAGGCTTATCGCTCTAAGAAATCTACTAATCTTTGAGCAACAAAGATGTACCACAATATGATTCTTTATTATTGGGGGTTAGGTATGAAATGCGACATTATTGCGTTTGTGTCTAAGTAATTATTATAATAATAGGTAAAGTGAGAACATACACAACTTGATGGTGTGTTTTAAAAGAGGCTCATTCCTACATAGAAATGGGAGCATATCATGATGGATTTCGTAGTGGGTTTTCCTACCACCGTGGCTGGTTACGATTAAATTTTCATGGTTGTTTGTAAGTTGATCAAGTACACTCCGGTTCGAGTAAAGCACATGACAGAGAATCCAGCAAGAAGCTGCATGATTCAGATAGTTTGGCTAAATAGGGTGATTGTTTCTATTGTCTCCAACCTAGGTATTCTGTTCAATCCTCATTTTTCGAGGGATTTACAGCATGTGTCGGGTACCCAGTTTTACATGACTACAACCTTTAACCTAAATGGATAGGCTGCTTGAGTGCACGATTCAGGTAGTTTAGGAAATTTTTATAAGTGTGTGTGATTGACTTCATTGCTTGTCGAGATCATCATTTTCCCTTAACAAAGTTTGTCTACTACAATAGTTATTATTGTATCACTTAAATGACCCATTTGAAGCGTTGGATACCTACGGTGTAGAACTCTAATTTTTTAGTTTGATGTTAATGAGGTAGATGAATTGGATAAATTTTTTTATAGGGATTCCATGAAGAAGGTTTATTTTGATTCAGGGTAGATTGTTGAACGCTCTAAGACAATAGAAGATTCAAGATGATAGGTTATAAAACTCAATTGAGCCTTAAAATAAGTGTAAGGAGTAAAGGATTATTGCTAATAAAAATATCCAATTAAGAGTCAGGGTCGAATTTCCAATGAACAATTTTTCAGCAATTGAAAAGATAAATAATTAATAACTTCAGGTTAGAACCTAAAGTAAATGATACCCAATTGTCAAATTTAGTGGATGATTTACTACCACTAATAAGATTTGGGCAAGAAACAAATAAATCAAGAGATAATTGGATCTGGGATTGGGTATTCGGAACTAAAACCACATTCAATGATCCATTGCAATCTTAACACATGTTAAATCAATCATAGGTCAGCTGAGCTATCTTTAACAACCAAAATCTCCTTTCGTCTCATTCTATCATATAATTCGATCTCCTTTCAATGTCAGCAATGTAATTCAATAAAATAACCTTGTACCTTATATTAGATCTCTTTTCCGAATAAGCCTTACATTCAAAAATGAAACAATGTAAATCTCTCCTTTTATTGTCAAAAGTAGGATTCAAGGCTAATATTTGATTATCAATCTAAATCTCTATTTCACAAATTTTCTTTCAAGTAATAACAAAGACAGAAGGCTAAGTATCAGTGTGCACTCTCAAATCAAAAATTCAAATATGAAAAATAGACTAAACCTATTTCTTGAATATCAAGAACAGAATCAATAAAAATGCTATATAATAACAAATTATAGACCCAAAAGATTTGTCTATATAAATCACAAAGCCCCAATCTCAATTAGCAATTACACCCATAATTCATGCCATACAAAGCAAGAGAAACAAAATAGGATAAAAGATTCTTACTAATATTAAAACTATCTTCATTCCAAAGGATGAATATGTGGCAACCTGCCATTAATGTCACGACTAGAAATATGAAATCTACAAGTTTTTCTTTCTTTAGAAAAATGTTATTAGAACCCATTCTATATTGTCACATCCGGTGAGCACCCCCTAGACATAACCGGTGTCGTCGTCCTCATGGAGGACAAAGACTAGACTCTTAGCCTACATCATTACATTCATAGATTTAAAATGCGGAAAATTTTAAACTTTTCTGTCTCTCATGAGAGATAGACTATCAGTTAAAGTTCATTAATTACTTAATTTTACCTTTTAGGAACATCATGCCTTAACCAATGTAGAACACAAGAGCTAATGTGGAATCCAGTGTCATGGAAACCTACACCGAAAGAAGATGGACTACTTGAGAAGGTAGTACATAACATAAACATAACAACTACGTTGATCCACTAGCTAGTATTCTTATGGGGAAAGCATAGTTCAAGAACTAGGAGATATAGTTGGGACCCTCTATATGCTACATGCATTTTTGTCTCCACTCTCATGAGTACATTAGTGATCCTACCTTCCCTATGTGGGAAGCGACACTCCTTACTCTAGTTCACTCGGTGCTAAGCTAGAGTCCCGTTTTGAAATGTGTTAAAATTTTTTTTAACAATCATAGCTTAACATAGGTCATGGGGTCTTTTTATTATGTAATCATCACCATAGATCAATAAGAATTGTATGAGTACTTTCGTTTCATTACAATACATACATGTGAGGTTAGCATATTTACATAATCACATCATGAAAAGGCACATTTGTAAGTTGTCACCATCTTTATAACATTTACATCTTATCCAACACATCACAAACCATATTCAAGACATGTCATTTCAATATCATACCAACCCTATCAATCTTAACATAAGGTATACTTAAACACAACACCATTACTCAATCATTATTAACAATAATTGAAATAAATAGTTGAGATCATAAGACTTACCCAGTCTCCTTCACAACTCACAATCATGGTCTCACCTTAAACCATCCAATTCAATCAAAAAATGGGATAATATAATCATATAATAGTAACCAACATGATAACAAAGTCAATTAAATCATTACTCAACAATTCACAACTAGTTCATAGCCTATAGTTAAAGACTTAGGTCAATTTCATGATCTACTTCACAACCTAGGTCAGCTACACCAGAACTACCATTATAGGATTACAACACATTTCAATCTATTAATAAATAAACATAATAACATCATAGCATAGTAGTTCACACATTAACCAAGCAAATTACATCAATACTAGATGGTTCAATTGAAGATCACAACCTAGGGTTAAGGGGAAAAGGTAGTATAATTGAATATTAATTCATATTAATCTACTCCTAATATCAGAAAGAAATCATAAACAAAGTAATTCACAAGATCAATTTAATACTGGAAGAAATCCCATTTGAATTTCATCTTTTTGAAATCAAATTAAAGGAACCCTTTGGGGAAAGAGATCCCAAAGGTGAAAGGAATCCCATACCTTATTGATTTACCCTTAGAAGCCCTAGAGCCCTTGATTTTGGTGTTCTATGGTGTTCTTCAATTTGGGAGAGATAAATAAGAGAGAAGGAAAAGCAATTAGGTTTTTGGAATCATGATATCTTATGTTAGTTTAATGAGGTAGGGTCTTTATAGAGGTTGTTAGATAACTTAATTAGACCTTCCTTAAATCATAACTAATTAACTAACCACCAAATTATTTAATTTAGTCAACTTAAAATCGTGCAGCTGAACAGTGGAACCACAGACGAGACCACGAGTGACGCCTCGTTTGTCAAATGATGGCCAAGGAACAACCGTCCTGTTGGTCTGTCGTTTGTGAATGAGGTTTGTCAAAATCACCCCTTGGACAAATTGAATAATGGACCATCGACAGTTGCCATCAATGCCCCGTCGATTGGCCCATGATCCGTCGTTTGCACTCGTTTGTGAACACTAGCTTTGGCAGCTTTTGCCTCAAGTTGCAAAAGTCCTCTTGAAGGGCCATAGGTTTGTCCTTAGGGAGTCGTACCTGGATATTTTGACCATGAACTAACGCTAATACATGATAGACACCTTTCCACCAAATTTAATGATTTTACAACTCCTAAAACTTAGTCAAATAGGCTAAAACACACTAGCCTTCTTTAACTAGTTTCCGAACGTCACATTTTGATTTCTAAACTTCCTAAATGACTTATATACACTAGTATGGACCTTGAAACATTGACACAATCCTTAGACAATCATGTTAGGCTCTAGAACATATCTTAGACTTTCGGAGTGTTACATTATCCCCACTTAAGAACATTCGTCCCCAAATGACACTAAAATCTTTTGGAAGGAAAAAATAAGCTCAAGACTAGTAGCCCGACCAACAACAATACATTATAACAAGAGTTAAAACATCAATCATGGCATTTATGCATAGAAAAACGTCAATTACTACACATAAAGCTCAAACTAAAAATATGAGGAATTTCCTTCTCGATACAACTGGAGCTCAACATACCATATATGATTCAATTATGCAAAAACTAAAACTATCAACATGTTAAGTATCATTACATAAAGACTCACCATATAAATATACACAACATAACTTTTTAAAATAATAAGAATTTCAAATTTTAAAGTCTAAAGGCACAGTTCATTGTAGTTCACTGTAACGTGAGCATTTTTGCAAAACTTCACCAATAATTAAAGAATCTTCAATTTCTAGTCATGAATTTCATTATTAGTAAGAAAAACAAATGTTCATTAGGAAAGAGATGGGTATGATGGGATATCACGTCGGCCTCACCCTCCCATGTTACTCGCTCAACTAGGTGGTTTCTCTGTAACACTTTTACCAAGGCCACCTCTTTGTTCCTCAACCTCTTCACTTGACGATCAAGGATTTCAACCCCAACCTCCTCCTAAGAGAGAATCTACTTCATACCAAGACCCTCAATAGAGAGAATAGACTCGGGATCACTGATACACTTCTTAAGCATAGAAACGTGGAAAACCGGATGAACCAAAAATAGTTCACTAGGGAGCTTCAACTCATAAGAAACCTTACAAACCCTTTGAAACATTTCATAGGGACACACATAATGAGGAATCAACTTCCTTTTTCTTTTAAAATCTAACCACTCCTTTCATCGGTGAATTTTTCAAGTACACCTTATCACCTTCTTCAAACTGTAAATATTCTACTGTTATGATTGGCATAAGAACTTTTCCGACTATGGAATGTTTGCAACCGGTTCCTTATGATATGGAATTTATTGAAATTCATATAAATTATATTGGGACCAACAAGCGAACACTCGCCAACCTCAAACCACCCAATAGGAAACATGCACCTCCTGCCATACAAAGCTTCATATGGAGCCATATATATGGATAAATGAAAACTATTATTATACAATAACTCCACCATAGGAAAATTCTCATCCCCATTTGCCTTAAATTCAATGATGCAAGCTCTAAGAATATCTTCAAGCGTTTAAATAGTTCGCTCCACTTGACCATCTGTTTGACGAAGAAAAGTGGTGCTAAACTACACTTGAGTACCAAAAACTTTTTGAAATTATATCCAAAACCTAGATGTGAATTGAGAACCTCTATCCGATATGATGGACGAAGCAACCCCATGAAGACTCACTATCTTGTCAATATAGATTCTTACATAAACTTCCACCAAATAAGTAGACTTTACGGGAACAAAGTGAGCTGATGTGGTCATTTTATTTACTACCACCCATATAGAGTCATATTGCTTCTAAGTTCGAGGTAAACCAACTACGAAATCCATGTTGACATATTCCCACTTCCAAGTAGGAATTTGGATTTTTTGTAGTAGACCACTCAGCTTTAGGTGCTCTGCCTTTACTTGTTGACAATTCGGACATTTTGCACCGAAATCCGCAATATCTCATTTTAGGCCATCTCACCAAAACATGTCTGTAAGATCATGGAACATCGTTGTAGAACCTGGATGAATACAGGAACGGGCTAAAAGCGCTTCCTCAAGGATCCTACTCCTCTAATAATCCATATAAGGCACAAAGAATATTCCTTGATACCTAAGAACACCATAACACCCTTTGGGAGAATGACTCATCCATCTTTCCAAGAACCAATTCTTTAAACTCCATCAGTAATGTATCAAGGTGTTGCTTAGACTTCACCTCAACCACCAAATATGACCCGAAGTTATGATGCACCACTAAACCACCATTTGGAGAATATTCAATCCAAACCCCTAAACGAGCAAACCTATGACCATTTTTAAGTACGTTTCTGTTGGCTTCTTCCACATGATACACACTTCTCATGAACAAACGGCTTAGAGCGTCCGCTACCACATTAGCCTTGTCAGGGTGATAGAAAACACTCATGTCATTCTCTTTCAACAACTCTAACCATATACTTTGTCGGAGATTCAACTTTTTTTGAGTGAATACATATTTAAACGTTTATGGTTTATATAGACATAAACATGAACCCCATTGAGATGATGCCTCCATATTTTCAAGCCAAATACCACGGGTGCTAACTAAAGGTCATGAGTCGGATAATTCTTCTCATGAACTTTGAGTTACCTAGAAGCATAGGATATTACTTTGACATATCGAATAAGATCACACCCTAACCCGACTCGGGATGCATCACAATATACCACAAAACCTTTAGTACCCTTCAGTTGGGTCATTACAAAAACAGAGATAAGCCAGTCCTTCGACATTTGGAAGCCCTTTTCACTTACCTTCGACCCTCAAATTTCACATTATTTTGGGTAAAGGTTGATAAGAGTGAAGCAAGAGATGGAAACCAATCGACAAACCTATTATAACAAGATAGGACTAAGAAACTCCTAATATCTGTAGGATCCAAAGGTCTATTCCAATTTTTCACCTCTTTGGTCTTCTTTGGATCAACCTCTACACTTTTACTAGAGATGATATGGCGAAGAAACGCTACCTACCATAACCAAAACTAACATTTGATATACTTGGAAAACAATAGGTGTTACTTAAGTATTTGTAAAACCACCCCAAAATGGTTCATGTGTTCAACCTCATTCTTCGAATGTACCTAGATGTCGTCAATGAAGACAATAATAAATGAATCTAGACAAATTTGGAACACCGTAATCATTAGGTACATAAACTATGTCGAAGCATTATTGAGACGAAAGGACATTACTAAGAACTCATAGTAACCATATCATGTTCGAAATGACATCATGGGAATATCTTCACTTCTCACCCTAAGTTACTGATATCTCGACCTCAAGTCAATCTTGGAAAAGTAACTCGCACCTAGGAGTTGATCAAATAAATTATCAATCCGATGGAGAGGATAATTTTTCTTGATTTTGACTTTGTTGAGTTTTTGGTAATCTATAAACATTTTAAGGGACCAATCCTTCGTCTTCACAAACAATAGCAGGGCACCCTATGGAGAAATACTAGGACGAATAAATCCCTTGTCAATTAAATCTTTGAGTTAAAAGCCTTCAACTATTTTAGTTTGGTCGGATCCATCCGATTAGGAAGAATTGAAATGGGATTTGTATATGGTAGCAAGTGGATACAAAAATTAATTTTCCGTTCGAGAGGAATAATGGGAAGATCATTAGGAAAGACCTCCGGAAATTCCCTCACTATGGGGACCGACACAATGGGATCAATTTCAGAGTCTAAATCTGTGACTCTTACAATATGATATAAAAAACCCTTAGAAATCATCTTACAAGCTTTCAATCAAAAAATGATACAACCTCTAGGAATAGAATTTCCCCCTTCCACTCTAAAATGTGCTTATTTGGAAAGTTAAACTTGACCACCCTTGTTGTACAATCTATTTAAGCAAAGCAAGCATGCAACAAATTCATACCCAAAATGACATCAAAATCATACATATTAACTTCTACTAGTTCAACATGAGTAACTCGATTGGGCAACATTATAGGACAATTTCTATATACTCTTTTTGCAACAACAGAATCACCCACCGTGGTAGACACCAAGAAAGATTCACTCAAGATATCGGACAAAATGTCAAACTTTTTAGATACTAAAGGTATAGTATATGACAAGGTAGAACCGGGATCAAGTAAAGCGTATGAATCAATATAAAAAACATTCATCATACTGGTCACCACATCGGTACAAGTCTCTTGCTCACTTGTAGAATGGAGAGCACAAAATCGGTTCTTTTTCAAAGCATCCACATTAGAACCACTTTTTTTAGCTTTACCACCTTGTATTGACCCTTCATATTTGTCCAATCCTCACCTTGTGTCCACTCTTGGCACCACAAAATCAATGTCCGTCCAAATGAGGTAATCACCATAATGATTTTTGCCACACTTTCAACAAGTTGACTTCTTGGTTTGTGAACTAGTACCCCTTCCCCTTTTAGAATTAAGGTTAGATACCCTATCATCACGAGTATTAGGGAATATGGAAGGAAATTGATTAGAGAACCTCTAGTTTAACCTACGCTTGTCTTGGATATCAAGCCTACCCTTTGAAGAACCACCATCAAAGAATCTTGTTCTCTTAGCATCTCTACTCTATCTCTTAACCCTTGTATCTTCCAATTTCTAAGAATGACCCATGAGACGAGAAATGTTCATATTATAATGTATAATATAATAAAAACATTCTTATTTCAATTCAACCTACAATCCCATCACAAAGCGGCTCATTTCATCCGCAGGGTCGAAAGCCAAAGAAGGAGCGGAGCATACTTTTATAATTTAGTAAATGTCAAAGAGTAGTCAAGTACACTCATACGTCCTTGAAGAAGTTTGATGAATTCATCCACTTTGACTTCTTCTTCTCTCTAGTAAAGAACCCATCAAGAAAAACATTCTTGAAAGTCTCCCATGTCAGTGGTCCACCCCTTAAAGGCCTATTGTCTCTCTATTGGACGTACCACGTTTGGGCCACATCTTTGAGTTGGTGTATGGATTGCTCAGCTTTTTCACTAGTAGTAAACCCCATAGGATATAGAATCTTATAGTTCTCATCAATGAACTCTCGGGGGTCTTTTTAAACATTGGACACATTGAAAGTGGGGGGATTCATCCTAGTGAAATTCATCAAATGGGAGGCCATGGTGCCAACATTTTTGTTTGCTCGGGGTACCACCTTCCTATTAGCTTGGGCCGTTATGGCTTGATATTGAGTGGCGATGGCTTGCACTTATGTAGTAATGTCTTGGGCCATTTTGAGAAAGGCTTATCTTATTTAACCATCTATCAAAGGTGGAGGATTGACTGGAGCTTGGTCATCATTAGTAGCTTCATCAAAAGGAGGGACTTGATTACCATGGGGAGGAACTCCCGCATTGTCCATCTCTTCATCAAGTCTTCGAGCAGCTGTTCTTCGAGTATTCATTGCCTAAAATCACAATAAAAGGATGCTAAGGGAATATAGAGTCAAGACTCTTGAGGCACGATATTGGATTTCCACGAAATGAGGTTCCTAAACATCATATACTTTACTTATCATAAATGCGGATGCGCTTCACAATTATGAGTAAGAATCTACATAAACATTCTTGATTGTGACATCGACTCTAAAGATATTCAACATCATTATTTCATACCAAGTTTGTCACAGCCGAGGAGCACCCCCCTAGATGTAAGTAGCATCGTCGTCTTTAGAGAGGACTAAGACTAGCCTCTTAGCTTAAATCATTACATTCATAGGTAAGAATTTTGTATCTATCATGAGTTCACATAGACCTCTCGCATGCACATAATATATTTATATTGAGTATACACAGACCTTTCGTAGTCTTCTTCTTTATTTTCACATATGTATAAGATATATCTTAGTCTCAAAATGGATGTCTCATCTCATAACCACTGAAAAAGAGAATAAAAGTTTGGCATAGCCCATACATCAATGTAATAAACCCACATATAGGCTATACAATCTTTAGTACTCAAATTGAAAGAAAAGAACTAAAATTTCTTATATCTAGATAAACATCAATAGGTTGATAGTAGCATTTCCCTTGGAAAGTGAGGACCTACCCAACTTGGATGACTGAGAATTCCAAGTCTTCTTTAAAAGTCGTCACAAGCCCTTCAACAACCGGAACCTAAAATGTTGAGGAAAAGGCAGAAATGGGGTTAGCATATCACATGTACTAAGTATGAGACCATTTGTACAAACAGTATAAAATATTTCTATGAAAGGGACATTTGAATAAAGTATGCCATTTTACTTTAAAAGACTTATGCACATTGAAGAACCAACACAAGTAATTTATACATATTTAATAAGTCAAAATCATGTGCATCACAAGACCAATCCTACTAAGTCTAGTCAAGTGAATCACACATACTAAAATACTTGATCACATTATCAAGACAACTCTATCATCATTTTATAACATCCACAAGCATGAATAAGAGTTATCATGTTATAACAAATCAAGACCACTAATCATTAATCCTCATTAAGTCCACTTGTGCAATGAATAAGCAAATGCACATTATCTTACTCAATAAAGTAAACCTAACAACAACCATAACCAATATCCAACTCCACATAGCATATCAGTACGAGTACACAATGTCATACTTTGGTAGTAGAGTCCAAACACATGTTCATAAGAGTAACCAACATCACATAGTCTCATTTCATTCCAGATTATCATATACATATATCATCTACATTATAAGCATGTATACACATAAAAACATCCTTCCAAGATTTCCCTCAAGGATAACTAGTGCAATGTATAGGTAGAGTCTCATACGCCTACCTAGACTAAGCTAAGCCCTTTAGGTTATCCTAACTAGAGTTAATTTATTACTTTATTTTACCTTTTGGGACCATCTTACCTTAAACGACATAGAAAACATGAGATAATGTGGAATTTTGTGTCAAGGAACCCTACATTGAAAGAAGACAGACTACTTTCTAAGGTAGTACCATAATATTAACATAGCAACTATGTGGATCCACAAACTAGTATTCCTAAGGGGGAAACATAGTTAAAGAACTAGGATATATAGTTGGGACCCTCTTTATGCTACATGCATTATGATCTCCAATCTCATGATTAAATTAGTGATCCTACCATTCCAATATGGGAGAGGACACTCCTCATTCTATTTTACTCGGTGTTAAGCTAAAGTCCCATTTTGAAATGTCTCTATTCCTTTATTAACAATCATAGCTTAATTTAGGTCATAGGGTCTGTGCTTTCTATAATCATCATTATAGCTCAATAAGAATTACATGAGTACATTTCGTTCCTTACATTTCATACATGTGAGGTTAGCACATTTAAATAATCAAATCATGATGAGGCACATTGGTTAGTTATAACCATCTTTTTAACATTTACATCTTAGTAAATACATCACAAACCATAGTCAAGACATTTTAATTCAATATCACACCAACCCTATCAATCTCAACATAAGATACCTTTTCTTAGGCGATGAATTCAAACTCTATTGTAGAGTGAGTTATACATATTTTTTTGATGATTTGAAATATATTTCCCCTCCACACTGGTGAAAATGTATCCACTGATAGATTTTATTTTACTTGACCCACTAATCCAATTTGCATTAGCTTATCCTTAAAGAACTGTTGGATATCTATTGTAATGCAAAGAATAGTTTTGAGTGTCATCTAAGTACCCCAAAACTCTCTTCATTCCCAACCAATGATTTTGATTAGGATAAATTATGTATCAACTAAGTTTACTTCTACCGCAGGATATGTGTGGTTATGTACAATTCATGGAAACCATCAACCTTCCCAATACTCTTGCATAATACAATTGATACTGACAATCCCATTTATTCTTAGTAAGATGAATGTTCACATCCATTGAGGTCATTGCCTTTTTGAAATTTAAATACTTGAACTTTATATGTACCGTTTGGATATAATGAGATTGAGACAATGCTAAATTTTTAGGAGTTTTGAGAATTTTAATTCACAATATCAAATCGGCAACTCACAGATCTTTCATATCAAACTTAGTAGCAAGCAAACACTTAGTAGCTTTTACATTGACAATCTCTTTGCTCATCATAAGCATGTCATCCACATATAGGAATACAATGACTTCCTTATTCGGAATATCTTAAATCTAAAGAAAATTATAACATTCATTCATATTAAATCTATTTGACAACATGGTTTGGTTTAACATTGCATGTCATTGTTTTGGTGCTTGTTTTTTTCCATTAAGTGACTTAACAAGTTTGCATATAGTTCTTTTATTTACCAGGAACTATCAAAACCTCAGGATGTTCCATGTAAATTTTTTGTCATGACCCAGATTCTGGAATCTGAATCGCAACAGGTGTCATTGACCTCTCAGAGGTGGCAGACAAGCCTTATCTTGCCTTAATCACATTCATATGGTTAATTTTAGTGAAAAATATAAAAGTTTAAATGTATGAAGTATGCATATACTTCATATAGTTATTTAAAAAGTTCATCATATACTAAACTCAACACAAATGTAAAAACCATCTATCATAAGTGTCAATTCGAAACATAATAAGAATATATCATAAATACGTTTGCCAAATACTACCTTATTAAAAAAGCTTCAAAATAAAAGTACTAAAGAAATGCTAGGGAAAACATCCACTAGCTTTGTCTAAACTAAGGCTAGACTAAAACTTTAGTATCCTCGAAATCAAGAGGACCTACCAAATGGTATGGAGAAACGCTGATGTTCAAACCATTGCAAGAGTCGTAAATCTATCCCTTAAAATAGTAAATAGTAGGGGTTAGTAAACCACTTGTACTAAGTATGGGTGTATTCACACATGCACATAAGGCTATGCATGATCAAAGAAAGCTCTTCCTAAACAACATGTTATTTCAGGAAAGCCTAGTGACTAGACTTTCCAAAATCGTTAGATGTGAATTGTGGTACGAATATGATGTACTTTAATGCATTCAAAGCACACAACTCCTTTTCTATATGATTACAAAACATTATTATCATCCACATAATTTTAGAAAAAATCAAGAAAAGATTTAGAAATTTGATAGTACAAACTCGAGAGTCCTATTTTTGACGCTTAGATTATTTTTTCAGTCTGTTTCTTGTTCTTGTTATGTAGTTCAATTATCTCCTTTAATCTTATGTTTCACTTACAAGTGAAATGGTTCATTGTAGTCCCATATCTTCAATGAATCGACTAAGCAATTCACAAGACGAAGGAGATTGTCACGACCGGAGTGAAGACCCCATATGAGTCCGGCATCGATAACCTCTCAGAGGTCGCAGACAAGCCTACATGTGTTATTCATACATCACATACTTGCTAAACATTCTTAACATTTCATAATTGTTCATCATCAACCATCTAACATTAAGGGATAAACAACTGAGAGAAATACTTCAATAAGTATTAATTGTATAATTGCCAAAATGGCACCAATACAAAGTCTGAAGCAAAACAGGAAAGAAATGCTAGTGAAACATGCTCCACTATATCAACTCGAAAACTAAGCTGGAATGTAAAATAGTAGCATCCTCGAAAGCATGAGGACCTACCAAACTCTTGATGAATGTTGATTTCTAGATAGCTGCAACAATGATCCTGTAGCGCTATCACCCAACTTTGCCTGCACCTAAATTAGTATAGATGTTTAGGGTTAGTACACACTTGTACTAAGTATGGGTATATGCAAGTACACACCAAGGACATGCATGAGAAAGGATATCTCTTTCCTAACGACATGATTTTGGAGGTCAAGTCAGTAGACTTGACAAATCGAGATTAGGAAAGTTAGTGAACTTTCCAAATTTGATTAGGAAGATAATTACGTGAGAGTAACAAGCATCATCATAAATATCATATTGCACACAGCACGTAACATCTTCATATAGTACATATCATAGCACATAACATATAACACATAGCTTCTTTCGTATCATTCATTCATATGCCATGAGACCTTGGAATCATTGACTTGATATTAAGACTCTCTAAAATGAGGGCTCAACATATGGGACCTCAAATAGGGAGTCTTTCTTAGCAAACACAGAGTCTGCTTTATTAATTCATACGTACTTCATTTCATTTCATTCATAGGCAAGTGTGAACACCAACTATACCTAGGGTGTAGTTTAAGACTTTCATCGGGTTTGTTGTGCAATGATCAGGAATAACTAATGTCATTACGGGAGTCTAGCTCACCTCTTGATTATCCTATCCTAACACCTTTGATATCATTCATTTCATTATGTGCTTCATTTGAGGCTGGCCATTCATTGATTGGGAACTTTAACTTTAACCGATAAAGATCATGTGAGCATTATGAAATCCAGTGTCTCCCCCACACCAAAAAGAGGTTGAATCACCTGCCAAAATTACCCAAAACATGCTAGCGTACGTGGGAATGACCTGCCAAAGTTACCCAAACCCGCTAGATCCCTATATTGGTAGTATAGGTTCGAGGACTAGGAGATATAAGGAGACCCATACCCGGCATGCCGGACAGTCTCATATCGTGAGAGTTACGTGAACCTCCACCCTTCGCGAAAAAAGGCATCACCACTCATAGCTAGCCTATCGGTGCACAGTATAAAGTTCCTTTACATTAATTTCATACGTCATGGAAGCTGACTTCTAGTTTGAGGACATCCTATCTCATTAGATGGTTTCTCATCACATCATTAGTATTAAGTGTGTTAAGCTCAATACTTTCTTTAGAGTGTTCATAGAGACTGGTATATTCATTAATTTACACTCTCATTGGTGAGTCGATATTGGTGATATTTACTTAGGCTAATTTGAGACTGCTCTCATCATTTACATTAGCTTCATGTCATGTTTTCACCACATTTTTCATCATTAGCACCTTTATTTTTCATAGTTACTCACCTCTTATTACGTGAATGTTCATTTCACCATTTCATAGTTCATCTTACATATGCCAATGCACTCGGCCACTTAGTGTATGTTACACTCATACTTAACCCTCCTAGGGTTCATCATTTCATTACATACATCTTAGGCTCACTTACTTTTGAATGTATGTTAGACTTATTTCTCTATACATACAAGCCATGGGGCTTTATTTACAGTTCGTTAAATGATTCTTACTTTCCTAAGAAAATATAGTACAAGAATTATGTATCTTGCATATATGATAAGGTATTGATTTTGATATAAATAGGTGGCATTCTTCTTGAATATTTTATTCACGTATGACTTATGTATCAATACGGAAGATAGGGAAAGGAAATCAAAGTTTGAGTCACTTGGATATCATTTATATTTTTCATTGATTTTATTTCATATATTCATAACATTAGAACTCTAAATTAAATCCCAACATTAACATCCAAGGATTAATTGTCTACTTAATTTTTCTCTTAGCTTGGCCGAAGTGTTGTGGGTTCGAACTACCACAAGCCCTTTTTAATTTTCATTAGCTTCATGTTGCCCATTATCTCCTAAACTAAGAGGTTGTGGGATCAAACCCCCACAGCCTCTTGTATTTTTGCATTAATTTTTCTTGCATGGGGAGGTTGTGGGTTCGAACCCCCACAACCTCCTTATTTAAATTTTAATTTCGCTGAGGCTGTGAGGCGGTGGGTTCGAACCCCATAGACTCTCTAACTTTATTTCAATTAAATTGGGCGAGTGGCAGTGAGGTTGTGGGATCAAACCCCCACAACCTCCTTATTTATTTATTAGTTAATTTCACCTCTTCTTTTTAGCCTTGAGGTCGTGGGTTCAATTCCCACGCCTCCCATTACCTTTTATTTAATTTCCTCTCCTTCACTCGTTGCCTGGAGGTGGTGGCTTCGAATCCCATGACTCACACTTATTTGTTTGATTTATTTTTCTCCTCCTTCTTCCCCAAGTTCTGAGTTCGATTCCCCCCATCCCCATTTCTTTTTCTTTGTGGAAAATTCCAGTTAGCCAGGTTCGAATCCAACCCAGCCCCATTTTCCTTTCACCTGTCTCGCGAAATCGGTAGCTAAGGGGTTCAATTCCCCTTATCCCCTTCACGTTTATTTCTTTCTTTTTCAACCTTCTTATCATGTGAGGTCTTGGGTTCAATTCCCATTGACATCCCTTATTTTATTTTCCCTTTTAAAACAAAGATTTTAGCCTCATTGTAGAGTGCACAAATCTGGAAAAATTTTGTCATTCTTCAACTCATCTTTAGTCACATCTTTCATAAGTTTATTTGGCTAAAAGATTGTTGTTCAATTAATCATATTTCATTACAATGAGCATCACATTGTATACACATTTCACACATAAAATACTCAAGAAATACATGTCTTAAACGACCCCAAAATAGTGTCCAAGCACACTGCCAATGTGCACAAACACACACACTTTTTTTTTATCACACTTTGATTATCATCTTTGTAATTTCCCTTAAATAAGCATATTTACATTTAATATAAACACATCATTCATGCCTAAATCTACAGCACAATATACCCATCCTACAAATTTGTTTACGAGATAGGGAAAAGGACATACAAAGTGGAACAACCTTAGTTTCAAAGTGAATAGTTTGAATCGTAAGGGGCCTCTTGGGAAAGGGACCAAGAGAGAATAAACCCATAACTTTTGACGTTGTTCAATCTTGAAGTTGCTGCCCAAACTTGTCTCCAAAACCATGCCCAATTTAACTAAAGTTCCACCACCAACTCGACGGAAATCTCCCTTGCCATAACATTTTTTGATTAACTTGCTTTCGTAGATTATTTTGTGAGTTCTTCAAGTGTGAAGATTTTTTTTTCAAAAAAATTTGTTTCTTCATGTTAAGTGGCATAGAGAACAAGAGAGTTTTTTTTCTTTTTTGAACGTGGAGAGATGATAAACGTGATTAGGAGAGTTTTAGCATAGGTTTAGGAGTCTTAATTCAAGACTTAGTCATAATAGAATTTAATTAAAGTAATACAAATCTAACTTATTTAAACTAATAGGTGAAAGGACCATTTTACCCTTAATGAATCAGATTTTAATTGATGATTAAATCATCAATTCATTGCTTCTCGTGGGGCTCAAACCCGAGTTGGCACCCTATTTGCAAAAATGGGTCACTTCGGGTCGTCCCAACCTGAATTGATCTTTTAATTAAATTAATTAATTAATTTATTAATTCCTCAGGATAATTACAATATTTCCCTTGGCTTACAAAAGACCAATTTACCCCTGGACCCTAAAAACTTAAAATATCCTCTTTAAGTCCAGTAAAGACTCTTTTGATTAAATCTTTGTTTTAGAGAGCCTCACATGGTGGGTTCCAACCTTTCCAAGCTCAACTAACTCCCGAAGTTAGTTAACTTGGTCGTAGTAAGGGTTTTGAGGTCTGGTTCTACACATATCAATTCGTGTGAACCTTGGTCTAATCGCAAGCATTCTTGACACCTTAAGTATTTATCCTATTCATTAGAGGGTTGTTACATTATGCGCCCCTTAGGAACATTCGTCCCGAATGACACTACCACTTCATATCGTAATGCCAGTCAGATCATAATAAAATCACTATGCAGAGTCAAGCAATAGTAACAAAATACGGAGAGATAAGGAAACATAGACTTAATATTAGGAAGTCTAACCTCAAGAGCTTAAAAGATGAGGGTAGAAAGATCTCATGTCGGCCTCCCACGTAGCACCCTCAACAAGATGATTTCTCCACAATACCTATACTGTGGCAATCTCGTTGTTCCTCAGCCCCTTGACCTGTCTGTCTAAGATCTCAACATGTACCTCCTCATAAGACAAGTCTTCCAACCCCCAAACCTTCAACAGGTAGAATCGATGCTGGAACACCTAGCACTTCTTCAACATAGAGACATGAAAGACTGGATGAATAGAAGCTAGATCCGCAGGCAATGCTAACTCATGGGCCACCTCACCCACACGCTGTAGGATCTAATATATCCCAACATACCTCGTACTCAGCTTACATTTTCTACAATATCTCATCACCCCTTTAATAGGTGATATTTTAAAGTAAACCTAGTCATCAACATCAAACTCTAAGGGTCGTTTTTTGTTATCAGCATATGACTTTTGCTGACTGTAAGCATTAGACAACCTATAACTACTCTGACCTTCTCTAAGGCCTCATGAATGATCTCTGGATCTAAAATGGATAAATCTCAAACCTCGAACCACCGAAATGGAGATCTAACCTCCTACAATACCGTGCCTCAAACCGTGCTCTCCCAATGCTGGAGTGATATCTATTATTATACGAGAACTCTATCAAAGGCAGATGGTCATCCCAATTACCTCTGAAGTCAATCACACACGTTCCTAACATGTCTTCCAATGTTTGAATGGTGCGCTCTACTTGTCCATGTGTTTGAGGATGAAAGGCAGTGCTAAACTTTACCTGCGTGCCTAAGATTTTCTGGAAAGATCATCAGAAATGTGAAGTAAACTGAGTTCCTCTATCTGAAATGATACACAAAGGAATCACATGACATTTCACAATCTCATCAATGTAGAGTCTCGCATAATCCTCGTCTCTATAAGTAGACTTCGCAGGGAAAAAGTGGGCATACTTAGTCAATCCTTCCACAATAACCCATATGGAATCATGTTGCCTTCTAGTCTTCTGAAGACCAACCACGAAATCCATATTAATGGCCTCCCACTTCCAAGTCAGAACCTCAATAATCTGAGTTAGACCACCAGGCTCAAGATGTTCTGCCTTAACCTGCAGACAATTAGGACCCTTGGCCACGTATTCTGCAATGTCCTTCTTCATACCATGCCACCAATGAATCTACTTAAGGTCATGATACATCTTTGTGGAACCTGGGTGTATGGAATATTTGGAACCATGGGCATCTGCAATAATCCTGGTCCGCAAATCATCCACATCTGGTACACACAACCTGTCTTGATACCTAAGTACCCCATCACCTTCCAAAGCGAAATACTCATTCATCTTCATCAGTACTGAGCCCTTCAGCTCCATCAACACAAGATCTAGATGCTGACCCTGCTTGACTGAAACATCCCCACTAATTGAGTCAACCAATTGCATACCCAATCTTGCCAGTATGTGTACGTCTTTCACCATCTCCTTCTTCTCATCCTCAACTTGGGATGTACTTCCCATGCTCATCCTACTCAAAGCATCAGCTTCAACATTAGCCTTACCTTGATGATAGTTTACATTCATATCATAATCCTTCAACATCTCCAACCATCTTCGTTGACGTAGATTCAACTCCCTCTGTGTGAACACGTACCGGAGACTCTTATGGTCTGTGAACACATCCACGTGCACTCGATACAAATAATGCCTCTATAGCTTCAGTACAAACACCACAGCTACCAACTCTAGGTCATGAGTGGGATAATTCTTCTCATAAACCTTGATATGTCTGGAATCATAGGCTATCAGCTTACCAGCCTTCATGAGAACTCAACACAAACCAACCCTAGATGCATCATAATAAATCGTGTAATTCTCACCACACTTAGGTAGAGTAAGCACCGGGGCTGAAGTGAGTCAGTCCTTGACCTCTTCTCACAAGTCTCCATCCATTCAAACATGGCTTTCTTCTTAGTCTGAGCTGTCAATGGGCAGCAATGGAAGAAAATCCCTCCACAAACATGCGATAGTAACCAGCCATTTGCAAAAAGCTACGAATGTCAGTTGGAGTAAGAGGCTTTGGACAGTTCATCATAACCTCAGTCTTTATGGGGTCCACCTCCACACCCTGATCAGACACAACATGACCCAGGAAGGTCACTAATCTATGCCAAAATTCACACTTGCTAAATTTGGCATACAACTAATGTTGTCTAAGTACCTGCAAGGTTAGTCTCAAATGTTTTTCATGCTCTTCATTAGTCTTACAGTAGATGAGAATGTCATCAATGAATACTATGACGAAAGAGTCAACGTATTCACAGAACACCCTCTTCATGACATCCATGAATGCAGCAGCTACATTAGTGAGACTAAATGACGTGACTAGAAACTCATAGTGACCATAGCGGGTACAAAATTTCATCTTTGGGATATCTCCATCCCTAACCCTAAGCTAATCATCCCCGAACAAAGATCAATTTTTGAAAAGAAACTAGACCCTTGGAGTTGGTCAAACAAGTCATCTATCCTGGGAAGTGGATACTTGTTCTTGATAGTGACTTTGTTGAGCTGCCGATAATCGATACACATTCTAAGGGTCCCATCTTTCTTCTTTACAAACAACACTGGAGTGCCCCAAGGGGATATACTTAGCTAAATGAACTCTTATCAGTGAGATCTTTTAACTACAACTTCAACTCTTTGAATTCTGATGGAGCCATTCTATAAGGAGAAATTGAGATTGGTTAGTATCGTGTTCTAAGTCGATACCAAAGTGATCTCTCAAAGTGGAGGGACCCAAGGAAAATCTTCAGGGAACACATCTAGGAACTCATTAACTATAGGCACTGAGTGTATGGAAGGGATGTCATTGTCTAAATCATTAACACTCAGAAGATGACATAGTAACCCCCTGGACATCATTTTATTGGCCTTAAGATTTGAAATAAAGGAATTAGGACGACTCGAATCGTACCCCTCCCAGACTAACTCTTCTTCATCAGGGAACTGAAATCTCACCACTCTACTACGACAGTTTAAGCAAGCATAAAAACTGTGAAGCCAGTCCATGCCAAGAATAATATCAAAATCATGCATGGGTAACTCAATCAAGTTTGCACACATAGTCTTACCACTTACAATAGGATCATGTCGAACTTCAGGTATTTTCAAAAGTAAGGGCGAGCAGAGGAGTCACAAAGGAAAGTGTAGACCCTCGATCAAGTAAAGAATAAAGAGATGTTGAGAATACATGCAACATACATGTGACCACATCAGCGGACTTGTGCTTCTCCTCTCTTTCCTTCAGGGAATAGAATTTATTCCTCTTGGGAGGCTCGCCTGCTGCTGCACCCAGTGGGTTAGGCCTAGGCTGAGCATTACCTCTAGCCTGACCTCTGTTATGTGGACAATCTCTAACCATGTGTCCACTTTTACCACAACCGAAGTAGGAATTTTTGCCCTGTCTGCACTCTCCACTATGAGCTCGGCCACACTTAGCACAATTCTTCTTAGGACGCTGCATCTCACCTCCATTTCCCTTCTTGGGATCAGGTCTTCCTCCCCTAAGTGTAGCACCCCTCTGAGGATTAGAATTCCTAGAACTCTTTTGCCCCTTTTTGAACCTTGGCTGCTCACAGACGCCAAAGTTATTTCTGTGACCTCCATGATTGGGACCTGTCTGATCTTGAGGCCTAGTCCTCCTAACATCACGATCACATCTCTTTCTACGGCTGTCCTCTACCTGATGGACATGCACTATAGACCTCGAAAGGTCCATGTTATCATGGATCATCGCAGATCGACACTCCTCCTCCTAGTCTCCATTTATTCCTGTTAGGAACCTGCTCATCTCGTCCCTGCTATTAGCAACTAGGGAAGTACCATACCTGTATAATTTTGATAAAGCTCAGTATGCTCCTTATTCTTGCTTATAAATACAAGGGAAAGTAACATACTTGATAGCTTAACAAACTTTAGGGAATACTCCCTGGATGTCATAGAGCCTTGTTTAAGGTTGATGGACTCTCCAACCTTGGCCTCCCTCATCTCTCTGGGGAAGAATCTCTCAAGAAATGTTGTCTTTCCCATATGACTATACCTCCACCTAAGACAAGGATATCTTGCCACATGTTGCACCAAGTTTGTGCAACATCATTGTGCTGGTAGGAAGCTAGCTCAGCCTTCTTAATATCAGTGGCCCCCATAGCCCCCAGGATCTTATGCACCTCGTCTACAAACTCTTGAGGATCCTCTGATGTCTTATCCCTTGTGAGTGTAGGAGGATTCATCCTCGTGAAATCTCGCAGTCTGTCCGCCATGTTGCGAACCGATGGGTTGTCCTTCTGAACATCTTGCTGGTTTACTTGGGCAGTCATAGCTTGAGCCTGCATCGTGATGGCCTATGACATCTGGTCTAGAGATGCCGTCACCTCAGCATAAGTCAACCCAGCTGGGTTAACCTGCATGGCCACTCCTTCAGCTGGAGCCTGGGTTGGAACTTGATTGCCCTCAACAACTGCTCCCCCCTCCTTTGAACAATAGCCCTCCTAGTGTTCATTCTATGAAAACAACAAGGATTGATGTTAGACACGTTCATAACACCAAGAACTCAGACATTAGGAAAAGAACGATAAGATCAGATGAAGGGAGATTTTCCTACGCATCATGCAGTCTCTAATTCAGGATAGTGGTGCACTTCACTACCATGAATTAGAAATTACATAATATGGTTGATGTGACCTCATTATCCTTGGAATTTAACCTATGTCTCTGATACAAACATTGTCACGACCGGAGAGTAGACGCGATACGATGCCGGTGTCGTTAACCTCTCAGAGGTCGCAGACAATCCTTCATGTGTTATTCATACTTCACCTCAGTTAATTTTAGCAGAAAATTTTAAAAAAATTGTAGTTTAACATTCTTGCTACACATTCTTAACATTTCATAATCGTTCATCATCAACCATCTAACATTAAGAGATAAAAAACTTAGAGAAATAGTTCAATAAATATTAATTGTATAATTGCCAAAATGGCACCAATACAAAGTCTGAATCAAAATAGGAAAGAAACGCTAGTGGAACATGCTCCACTAGCTCAACGTAAAACTAAGCTCGAATGTAAAATAATATCATCCTCAAAATCATGAGGACCTACCAAACTCCGAATGAATGTTGACGTCCGGATAGCTGCAACACAGATCCTATAGTTCTATCGCCCACCTATGCCTTCACCAAAAATGGTATTGATGTATAAGGTTAGTACACACTTGTACTAAGTATGGGTATATGCAAGAACACACCATGTACATGCATGAGAAATGATAGATCTTTCCTAACGACATGATTTTTGGAGGTCCCGTCAGTAGACTTGCCAAATCGAGATTAGGAAGGTTAGTGAAATTTCCAAATTGGATTAGGAAGGTCATTCCATGAGAGTAACATGCATCATCATAAATATCATATGGCACAGTACGTAACATCTTCATATAGTATATACCATAGCACATAACATATAACACATAGCTTCTTTCATATCATTCATTCATATGCGATGAGACCTTGGAATCATGTACTTGACATTATGACTTTCCAAAATGAGGGCTCAGCATATAAGATATCAATTAGGGAGTCTTCATTAGCAAACATAGACTATGCTTCATTCATTCATACGTACTTTATTTTATTTCATTCACAGGCCAGTGTGAACACCAGCTATACCTAGGGTGTAGTTTAAGACTATCATCGGGTTCGTTGGGCAATGATCAGGAATAAACTAATGTCATTACGTGAGTCTAGCTCACCTCTTGATTATCCTATCCTAACACCTTTGGTATCATTCATTTCATTATGTGCTTCATTTGAGGCTGGCCTCATTCTTTATTTGGGAACTTTAATCTTAAACAAAATAGATCATGTGCGCATCATGAAATCTAGTGTCTCTCCCACACTAAAATGAGGCAGAATCACCGGCCAAAGTGACCCAAAACATGCTAGCGTACATGGGAATTGAATGCCGCCAGATCTCTATATTGGCAATTTAGGTTTAAAGACTAGAAGATAGTAAGAGATACATACCCGGCATGCCAGACAGTCTCATCTCATGAGAGTTTCATGTACCTCTGCCCTTCCCGAAAGAAGGCATCACCACTCATAGCTAGCCTATCGGTTCTAAGTATAAAGTTCCATTACATTCAACTCATACGTCATAGAAGTTTGCTTCTAGTGTGAGGAAATCATATATCAATAGATGATTTCTCATCTCATCATTAGTATTAAGTATACATTAATCTCAATACTTTTGTTACAGTGTTCATAGAGACAGGTCTCTTCTATTGCTTTACACTCTCATAAGAGAGTACGTATTGGTAACATTTACTTAGGATCATTTGGGATTGATCTTACCATTCACATTAGCCTCTTATCATGTTGTCACCACATTTATTAACATTAGCACATTTTCTTTTCATAATTACTCGCCCCTTTACGAGAATATTCATTTCTTCTTTATCTTCTAGTGTTGAGTCAAGCATTATGGAGGCTTGATTCTAGGTTGAGATTTACATACTCTATTGATGACTGGTCATCCTTTCTTTACATTGCTGATATGTGAATTTTCCTTACATATAATCCTTTGGTGTTAATGAGACAGACTCACACCTTCGAACACCTTCATATGTGAGTATTCTTTTAACATAGTAGCTTAGGTGTAAGTGAGACTTGTCTCACTTCCTTTAACACCCCATTCTGGTCACTTAATTACTTTATACCTCTTTAATTATGTTATAACTCAAGTTACTTACATACTTTAGTGTAGTACATTTGTATCATCGTTTATGGATTATGATCACTTCATTCAATGAGTTTCATAAGTTCATATGTCATTCTTTTATAGCATGCTGAGAGTTGTCGCAATGAGTGGAATGCCCTTGATTATGGGTTCGTTGAATTAGTTTAGAAGGGCTTATGTTATCATTTGATACTCTAACTACAGAAGATTGGCATATGATTAGTATTGGCCTCAAACTTTGAATATTAAACTACGTAACCAATTTTGTTGACATGTGCAATTTCTACCTATGTTCATATTTAAATTTAATATGTATGAACCATTAGTCAATATTTTAATTATTTAACATAGTTTTATATCCATTTGCATGCATCACTTTTAGACAATGTATTGTTAGCCATTTTATTGGCATACGATTAGTATTGGAATAAGTAATTGGGCATAGATTAAATTAACTTTCTTTGTTGGCATAGGCCAATTTTACATTCTTTCATGCTTGGTTGGATATGTATATTATTCATTAGACAATATTTTATTTATTTAACATAATATTATATCCATTTGGATGTATCTCTTTTGGACAATGTATTATTAGTCATTTTATTGGCATAAGCCAAACAATCACTCAAATTATAATTTCATAAAGATCTTTTTAGCCAACCTTATAAAATAACCTATGCATAACATTTTACACATCTTGAACAATATGAACAACCCCTGTCGATTACGGGTGTAACTAACACATTGTCGATTCATGATTAACATTTTAATCATTTAGCTTTATACGATCACAACTTCATAGGTTAATCAAATTAACAATTCAATAACATAACACATAAATCATCAAGTACCACATACCAACAACATGATCTCTAACCTATTCGACATGGAATAAAAAAGGATACTTGGGACAAAGGAGTTCGACGAGAACACATGAACAACCCCTGTTTTCAAGATATTTGAATCATTGGAAAGACAGTTCACTTGGAGAAAGAAGTCCAGGAGAAAAACACATACCTTATGTATAACTTAATCTACGCAGACCACCTTTAACAAAACCTTAAAATCGCCCTGGAGAAATCGATAAATTTTCCGTCTTTTTCTTGCGTTCGTTTGTTACTGTTTTGCGTCCTTTTTTTCTATGAGTTTAAACTTAATTTTTAGGTTTTAAGAACTGATATTGAATCATTCAACTCAGGATTTAATATGTTACTTAAATTAATTACTAAAAATCCCCTTCTAAATTGACTAAACATAGTAGAATGATGACTTAACCCAAAATCTGGAATTTTTGTGTTGACTATGGTGTTGGTCAACATTTTAACTTTATATTAACTAATTAAATACTTAATTTAATTAATTTAAGGACCTAGTGTAAATACTAAAGTACCCCTAAGTCATTGGAACTATAATCAACCCTTTAGGACCATCCTAGGTTAAGTACTAGGATGTTTCTTGAATTATACTAGGTTAGTATAACGATTTCGTTTTGATCATTTTAATAAATTAATTAAATTGATGATTTAATTCATTAGGTAACCTATGATAACTAATAAAGTACCCTTAAGTCGTTAGGACCATAACCAATCCTTTGAACCATCCTAGGTTAGGTACTAGGTTGTCTATTTCTTGTTTTAACCAAAATCTGGAAATTATTTTGTGATTTCGGGTTTTCCCCTTTAAATTAATTAATTAAGTTGCTAAATTAATTAATTAAGTAGCCTAGGTTAATTACAAAATTACCCTTAAGTCTTTAGGATCTTAACTAAGTCTTTGGACAATCCTAGTTTAGTTACTAGGTTGTCGGGTGCAATAATGTGTCCAATTCAGTTAGTCGTAGGTTATTTAGTTATTTATGGAAGTAGGTTAGAGTCTATAATTTTTAGGGAGGTTATTCCCCATATGCAGTGGTCCCTTGTGCACGTTTCCCCCCCCCCCCAACTACCCTAACCAAATTCGGTTAGGGTGGTCCCCTCCTTTTGCAGCTTCTTTATATGTCTTGCACATGGTTGGTTGCACTTTCCTATTTAACTATTATTTATTGTTCATTTGGGAATGTCTACTTATTGTCCCAAGGAACCTCACCATGTCTTTGGGCACTCCTTAATATACATGATCATTTTAAATGATCATGTGCTATGTGTTATGGTACTAGGCTTGACACTTGGATGCCTCATACCTTATGCATAAAAGATCCACTATGTTTTTAGCTTAGGGTTTTTATTGTAGGTACACTTCTTTGTCAATGAATCTTAGATTGGTTATGTAAATCCAAAATGTATATTTCTTATTCGTTTATAGAAAATTGGCTAATATCTCTTAGCCAATTTTTCTATACTATGCCCAATATTTCTCAATATTGGGAATTAGGGTGCCTATGTACTGCTAATAGGCTATCCTAAGGGCATACTTAGCTCTTCATTAGACATATGATTTTCCGGAATGTTACATTAACCCCCTCTTAGGAACATTCGTCTCGGAATAACACATACACATCATTTAAACAAAGAGGGTGACTTTCGAAGGTTATTATCATTCTTAAACGTTCTCTTTTGTGAATATTTGATTCACACTTATTCGGATGATCTATATCATTAAAAATTATCTAAAGTTTCATATTTGATATTGAGGAATTTTCTTATCAACCACCCTTTAGTTAATGCACCTCACAAATCATGCAACACAGAAAAAAACATGTTTATGCTACACCAAACAGCACATGAAATGCAAACATAACATCGTTTTAACTCACATGGTGCTATTATAAGACATACGATTAGTGGCCTACCACACCTAATCGACTAAAAGCACTTAAACTTATATTTTTCTTATACATAAAACATACTTAGGAAGAGAATATGTAACCTTCAGAACAGAACAAATGAGGGTAACGGTACCCATATCAGCCTTGGAGTCCCATCTTGCCCCCTCAACAAGGGTGTTCCTCAATAACCCTTTCACGGTAAAAACCTCCCTGTTCTTTAGTCACTTCACTTGACGATCTAGAATTGTAACGGGAACCGCTCCATAAAGAAAGATTCACATCGACTCCTAATCCCTCGAGGGGTAAGATTGATATTGGATCGCCCAGACACTTCTCAAGTATCAAAATGTGAAACACAAGATGAACAGAAGCCAAGTCGTTTGGTAATTTTACCTACTTGCTATAAGATCTCATAATGACCTATGGACATCAAACTCAACTTCCCTTTCATACCAAACCCCATATTTACTACAAACATAGAGTCTATGGAAGGAACTTCTTGTTCTAAGTCTTCGTCTCTTACTAAGTGCCATAAGTATCCCTTAGATAACATCTTATTGGCTTTAAGATTGGAAATTATTTGGCTTGTAGGATTTGAATCACACCCTTATCATTTTAGCCCAAATTATTTTGAAACTGAAGCCTTACTACCCGGTTTCTATAGTCTATTATAACATAACACTTACGAAGCAAATCCATGTCTAAGCCATATTCTTTAGTTGGTAAGATCCAACTTATCCTTCCCCTCCTCATTAATACTCATAGCAGGATTTTAGAAATTACCATGCATTCACCTCCATGCGAACAACCACATTCACCATACGTCTTTCGTCCACGTTGGGCATTTCCATGATGGCATCTTCCTTGGAAGGTCAGATCTTGATTCTGGCGCCTTAGACCACTTGTCCATCCTAATTATTGTGTGTATTCTTCTACGCATTCAGACAACAAGGAAGTTGGATACTTATATTGACACAAAGTGTCAAAGCTCTAGATAGCACGATAAAGAGTAGAATAAGGGAGAATTTCCTTTCATCGCGTAGTCATTAAGTCATGATTGTGGCGCGCTTCACAAACATAACATAGAAATTACGTAACATGGTTGTGTTGAACTTTAGGTACTCTAACGTCATGCTCTGATACCACGTTTGCCACGACCCGGATTCTAGAATCCGAATCACAACCGGCGTCATTAACCTCTCAGAGGTCGCAGACAAGCCTCATCTTGCATTCATCACATTCATATGGTAAATTTTAGCAGAAAATTTAAAACTTTTAAACGTATGAATTATACATAGACTTAATATAGTTATTTTATGAATTCATCATACACTAAGCTCAACATAAGTGTAACAACCATCTATCATAAGTGTCAATTCAAAATAGAATAAGAATATATCATAAATACGTTTGCAAAACACGGCCTTATTACAAAAACTTCAAAATCAAAGTACGAAAGAAAATCTAGGGAAAACATCCATTGGCTTTGTCTGAAACTAAGGCTAGACTAAACTGTTGCATCCTCGAAATCAAGAGGACCTACCAAATGGTATGGAGAAACGTTGATGTCCAAAACGTATATAGAGTCGTCAATCTGTCCTTCAAACTGCATCTATAAAATAGTAAATAGTAGGGGTTAGTACACCACTTGCACTAAGTATGGGTGTATGCACACATAGACATAAGGCTATGCATGATCAAAGAAAGCTCTTCCTAAAAAACATGATATTTCTGGAAAGCCTAGTGACTAGACTTTCCTAAATCGTTAGATGTGAATTCTTGTATGAATATGATGTATTTTTATGCATTAAAAGCACAAAATTCATTTTCTATATGATTACCAAATATTAGTATCATCCACATAATTTTAGAACAACTCAAGCGAAGATTTAGAAATTTGATATTCCAAACCCGAGAGCCCTATTTTTGACACTTAGATTATTTTTCAGACTGTTTCTTCTTCTTGTTATGTAGTTCAATTATATCCATTAATATTATGTTTCACATAAAATTGAAATGGTTCATTGTAGTCCCATACCTACACTGAATCGAGTAAGAAATTCACAAGACGAAGGAGATGATTTGACTACTCTACTTTAGATTCTTCATTCTAATTTCCTTTGGGTATATATATATATATATATATATATATATATATATATATATATATATATATATATATATATATATGCCAATATTTATTGGCTATGACCATTCTTTAGTTGATTCATAATCCATCCCCCATTATTGTCTACCTTATTTACAAGATAAATATTTCATTCTTAAATTGGGTATGAATGTATTTATAAGCCAATCTTTATTGTCTATGCCAATTAATTGGTTATTAACCCTGTTTATATACCTTGAGGGATCTATTCATACTCCAATATTGGAACAAGCCTTTGTTTATTTTTCAGTCTTTTTCTTCTTCTTGCTGTGTGATGCAATAATTCTTTTGATCCTATGTTTTACTTATAAGTGCAATGATTCATTGTAGTCCCATACCCACAATGGATCAAGTAAGTAATCCAATGACTAAGGAATGATTTCCCTACCTTATAAATCAGTCACTCTTTGTACTATTTATTCATTACCTTTCATAAGCAATTGTCTATTGATCATGCCATTGATTTCATTACTTTTATAGTTAATATATTATACATTTCACATACAAGAGACTTTGGAATCGTTGATGTAACAATAAGAGATCTCAAATGAGGGCCCAACATGTGGTACCTCAACCCGAGGGCCTTCATTATCAAACACAAAGTCTGCTTCATTCATTCATTCGTACTTCACATTATTCATTTCATTCATTCGTAAGTTGATGTAAAGACCAGCTATAACAATGATGAAGTTTAAGACTCTCACCGGGATCATTAAGTGCAATGACCAAGAATGGCTTAATGTCATTACTTTAATTTGATTTAACCTCCTGATTGTCTTTCACAAACATCTTTGGTATCATTAATTTCATTATATTTCATACTTTGAGGCTGGCCTCATTCTTTCTTTGGGAACATTCACCTTAACCGACATAGACCATGGGAGAGTCATGAAATCCAGTGTCTCCCCCACATAGAAAATAGGTGGAATCACCGACCGAAGTGACCCAAAACATGATAGCGTACATGGGAGTTTAACCCCGCCAGATCCTCATATTGAGAGTATAGGTTCAAAGTCTAAGAGATATAAGTAGACCCATACCCGGCATGCCGGACAATCTCATGTCATGAGAGTTACATGAAACTCCGCCCTTCTCGAAAGAAGGAATCACCGCTCACAGCTAGCCTATCGGTGCTCAGTATAAAGTTCCATTACATTCAACTCATACGTCATGGAAGGTGGCTTTTAGTGTGAGGATATCATAGATCAATATATGAATTCTCATCTCATCATTAGTATTAAGTATACATTAATCTCAATACTTTCGTTAGAGTGTTTATAGATCAATATATGATTTCTCATCTCATCATTAGTATTAAGTATACATTAATCTCAATACTTTCGTTAGAGTGTTCATTAAGACTTGTCTCTTCCTTAGCTTTACACTATCATGGGTGAGTACGTATTGGTAACATTTACTTAGGCTCATTTGAAAATGATCTCATCTTTCACATTTGCCTCTTATCATTTTGTCACTGCATTCATTAACATTCGCACATTTGCTTTTCATAATTACTTACCCCTTTACGTGAATGTTCATTTCTTCTTTATCTTGTTTTGTTGAGTCAAGCCTTATAGAGGCTTTCATCTAGGTTGAGATTTACTTACTCTCTTGATGACTGGTCATCCTTACTTTACATTTATTATATGTGAATTTTCCTTACATATCATCCTTTGGTGTTAATGAGACTGGCTCACACCTTCTAAGGCGTCATACATGAGTATTCTTTTAACATAGTAGCTTACGTTTAAGTGAGACTTGTCTCACTTCCTTTAACACCCCATTCTGGTCACTTATTTACTTTATACCCCTTTAATTATGTTATAACTCACGTTACTTACTTACTTTAGTGTAGTGGGTTCATATTATCGTTTATGGACGATGAGCACTTCATTCAATGAGTTTAATGAGTTCATATGTCATTTCTTCGATCATGTTGGGAGTTGTCCCAATGAGTGGCATGCCCTTGATTATGGTTTCATTGAATTAGTTTAGAATTTCTTATATTATCATTTGATACTCTAACTACGCAAGATTGACATATGATTAGTATTGGCCTAATTTTTTAAATATTATACTACATAACCACTGCCAATTCTACGTATGTTTGATATACCGTGGTTTCACGGTATTTTAAATACTTTTTCCTTAAGTTTAGTGTGTCCAAAAGCATTTTTGTACTAATTTTTATGTAAGTTTCTCTTTATTTGCAGTAAATCTGTCTGAAAGATTAATGCGAAGGGTTTTGAGCAAGAAATACAGAAAAGTACCACCTACGGAGCTTGTGACGGTTCGTCGTGCTCGTGACGGTCCGTAGATGGCATTGTTGTGCAGCTGCTGAAGAAAGATGGGAATTCTGACAAAGTTTGGGGTTACGGAGTGCGTGAAGGACCGTCGTAGACATGATGGTCCGTCCTGCTGGCTCGTCATGAAGATCAGAGAACTAGTCCTAGTACCTAAATTCCAAGAGTTCAAGTGTTTTGGAACGGAGACCCTCGACGGACCGTTTTGCCTGTGACGATCTGTCATACCTGCCGTCGAGGGTAATAAAGAGAGCAGCAGAAGAAATTGCACAAGTATGGGATGACGGAATCTATGACGGTCCATCATCACCACGATGATCCGTCGCGATGTCCGTGTACCCAGCCGCGTTTTGACAGATTTCTTGCAAATAGAGTCCTTATTTAATTAGGTTTTTATTTTTTATAAATAGTTCGAAAAACCTTGTTTTTAGGGTTAGACTATTGATTATTTTGAGACTCTTGAATATTTTGAGACTCTTGAATATTTTTAGATTCTTGTAATTGATTGTAGGTGACTTTTGTTGATTAATCAAGTGAACTTTTTTATTTTATTCTTTCTCGTTGAAGTAAGTGCATGAATTCTTATATTATATATTTGAATATTGTGATTATGACTATGGGTAACTAAACTCCACAACTAGGGTTGTGGGAACCATAGGCGAATAATGAGGTAAAACCTAACTAAAATAACAATTCTAGAATAGCGTCTTGCATGTATTGATAATTCTTTCGCCTAGAAGTCTTTCTAACGGATGGCCAACGTTAAAACTCGTGTTAATGCTACTTGACGGACCAAGGAAGTAGATAATAAGAAAAGAATTATCAACATAAATTTAGTGTATACTATCTAATAGGCTAGTATTGATTGGTACGGGGTAATAACTTAGTCAAATATCGAATATGATGCTTAATATGAGGTAAAGGTAAGGGTTAGTATATCACCACACGTAGCAAGACCAATGTGCGGAGTTAAATTTTCTAGATGCCGGACCAAGGATTTAGAAATACATAACTTATCACTTTGCATGCAAGATACTAGGAAAGAATTGTTCTAGTTAGAATTATCAAGTTATGAACCTGTGGGGTACACGTAAACCCTAGTTACTTTGATTAATTGATTACACTCCATCATTTGAAGTTGTTAGTTGTATCCTTTAATTACGCTAGTTAATTTCATTTATTTAGAAATAGAAAACCCCCCTTTTATCATTTTTGCTTTCCAAGGAAATAATTGACAAAACAATGGTAATAATAGATTGAAGTTAAGTCTAAACTATTTTCCTCGTGGGAACGATCCCAACCTCATTAGTTGGGTTATTTACTTGACACGACCACTTTACTTCTTATTGGAGAAGTAAGTTTGAGCATATTTAATTTTGGCGCCGCTGACGGGGAAAGTAGCTTTTAGATTAGCTTAAACTTTTTACTATAGTTTAGTTGATATTTTTTTGATTTTACTTTGTTTTATTGTTTTTGATTCTTGCAGAACCATTTTCCTTGTATGTTAAATACACAGAGAGAAAGAGAACCCTTGTTTCCCTACTATCACGAATTAGAGCGTACACTACGCAACATGAATCGAAACTTGAAAATTAATGATGATGATCCAAACCAGAACATCCCAGCTCCGGTTGATGTTCATGGTCAGTCGTTACCCGATGCTCCAGGTGAAAACCAACAGAGGGGACATAATCCCGCTCCACTTCCCCAAGAATACTAAAGAGGCTATGACAATATAGAAGACTCTGATGGGCTGCTTGTTTTGCCCCCTTTACCACCAGGCCACACCTTTATGGTAACTAGTAGCCTGATGCAAATGCTCACTGCCAGAGGTTTGTTTTTAAGGCTACTTTCTGAGGATCCACATGCCCATATATCTAAGGTAGGTGCAGTGTGTAAAAGCTGTGTAGGGAGGATGGACTTGGACTTGGACGTAATAGGGCTAAGAGTATTTCCTCTCTCACTGACGGGAGAGGCTGCTATTTGGTTCACTGAGCTCACTTACAACTCAATTTTCACTTGGAACCAACTAAGAGACATTTTCTTAGCACGCTTCTACCCGGTGTCCAAGAAACTAAACCATAAAGACAGAGTGAACAAGCTTGTGGCACTACCAGGAGAGTCAGTTAGTAGTTCTTGTGATAGATTCACCTCGTTTTTTAGAAGCGTACCCAATCACCGCATAGATGATGAGTTACTAAAGGAATACTTCTATCGGGGACATGATGATAATAATAAAGCGGTGTTGGATACTATAGCGGGTGGTTCTTATGGGGAGTGTTCTTATGCTGAGATTGCTGAAAAGTTAGAGAAAATCTCCCGGAACAATAAAGCTTGGAGTACTAGGAAGTCAGATACTGGGAGAAACACATTCGCAATGTAATCCTCCCATAACCCAGCCACATATGAGATCCGTGAAGAGATGGCACAAATGAGAACTGAGCTTGAGTTGGTATTAAAACATATCACTGGGGTGCAGAAAAGATAAATGCAGTTAACTACTTGTCTAAACAACCACCACCTAATGATGAATGCTATTAAGCAGAGGATTCCTATGCAGTAAATGAGAAGACGGGGGGTTTCCGACCGAGTTCCCAAGGCTCAAATCAAGACAATTGGCACCAAGGTCAAGGTAACAAAGGTCAGATCTATGGTAACTATAACCCTGAGGGACATTATGTCCGAGATGGAAACTACAATCACGACAACAACTTTAACAAGGGTAACTATGGTAATAGAAATGATAGGAATGGTGCCTATTTCCCTCCTCAAAATCGTGAAGTTACTCCTAGGGATGGTGGAAATAGTATGGCACGAGTTGAGGATATGTTGCACAAAATGATGAGGAGGTTCGATGCTAGTGATGAGCACATTAAAGTGTTAAGGTGCGATTTAGTGGGTATTTGGCAAAAAGTCGATACACATGCAATATCGATTAAGAAGATCGAGTTGCAAATGGCCCAATTATCTGCAAATGTGAACACACGGCAATTGGGCACTCTTAAAATCAACACTGTCCCTCATTCGAAAAATGATGCACACTGTATGGCCATCACTACTCGGGGTTGTAAGCAAACCATTGACCCACCTATGCCTTCCAATGAAGAAAAGGTGAGAAAGGATAATGATAAGGTGGTAGATGTTAGTGGTGAAGCAGAAGATAGCACTGGAAAAGATGCAGAAGTCCCTATAAAGGTAATTCCCATGCCTAGACCACCACCCTCATTTCCTCAGAGATTAGTGAAAAAGACCGAGGATGGTAAATATTAGTGTTTCATAACAATGCTGCAGCATCTTTCTATCAATATCCCTTTGGTAGAAGCTCTAGAACAAATGCCTGGTTATGTCAAGTTTATGAAAGATCTGGTTACAAAGAAAAGATCGGTCACTTTTGAGGACGATGATAGAATGCAACATTTTAGTGCTATTGCTACAAGATCTCTCGTACAAAAGAAAGAATATCCGGGTGCATTCACTATTCCATGTACATCCGGGTCATTACATTTTGCGAAAGCATTATGTGATCTGGGGGCAAGCATAAATCTCATGACCCTCTCGATTTACAAGAAGCTGGGTTTGGGTGACCCAAAGTAGACTGCGATGCGGCTACTGATGGCTGATCGAACAGTGAAAAGGCGTATAGGTATACTCCCAGATGTGCTCGTAAAAGTGGAGTCATTCATATTTCCAGTAGATTTTGTTATTCTTGATTGTGAAGTCGATTTTCAAGTGCCTATTATTCTTGGGAGGTCATTCCTTTCTACGGGTATAGCCTTAGTTGATATGGAAAAGGGGCAGATGAAATTTTGGTTAAACAATGAAGAAGCAGCCTTCAATATTTGTAGGTCCATGAGGCAGAGTGGTGAGCTCCAATCAGTATCTGCTATATCTTACAAAGAAAAAATGAAGAAGGATAATGACCTAAAATGTGAAAAATGAGAGTTTATGGTTGGGGATTTGGTGCTTTTAGACAGTTCAAGGTTGTGTTGGCTTCCGGGAAAGCTCAAGTACAAATGGAGTGGTCCTTACTTGGTTACTCAATATTCCATCATGGAGCAGTTGAGTTGGAAACTAAGGAGGATGTGCGGTTCAAGGTGAATGTACAACGCATAAAAATCTACTTTGGTCATTTTGAATAGGCGAATGAAGTGATCGAGGCACACCATCATGATGAAGTCTGAGTAATCAAGTGTCCTCAGTCGTGCAGCGACGTTAAATCAGGCGCTTGTTGGGAGGCAACCCAATACTTATAGTTTTTTTTTCTAGTAATGGTAGCATTTTCTACTAATGGGTTTTAATTTTGCAGGCACATCACCAGGAAATTCTGTAGAAAATCACTCTACAACAGCTACTGACGGATACATCGACGGACCGTTCTTCCTGTGATGGACCGTCGCATGAATCCGTCGTGCCAGGTATGCATTTATGTTATTTTCAAACTAGGGCACACGCAACGGAACTAATGAAGGACTATCACAACTGCGACGGACCGTCGTCGGGGACTCAATGTGTCATTAATGAAGCGTACCCGACCCGACCCGGCTGGGTTTTTTAAAAAATTCAACATTTAAAACCCTTGCCCCCTCATTTCACCCCATTCCTTCCCTCTTTCTCCCATTTCCCTCCCTTTTCAACTTCCAAAGATCATAACCCCTCTCTCTTACAACCGATCATTTTCCCTGAATTCCCCAATTCCTAAAATTCACTATCTACTAGTCGGAGTCTGCCGCTGTGGGTCTCTACTTGATCACCAAGTACCTTCCTCGCTTGTTTAACTCATATTCTCAGGTATGTGTCTCTGATTTCTACCCATTTACTTTGCATTTTTGTTTATAAATTATGACTAGCAAAGTTCTTATTGATGGGTTCATTCTTTAATACAAATTCTGTCTAACCTAGGTTGACAATCCTCAAAATTTCCATGTTAAAACTCTAGAATTAGGTGCTTTAGCATTTCTAAATTACTAAGCATTTTGGTTAGATAAATGTAGGTTAAAACACTAACAACTCCATTTTGGTCATACGGATGAACGGGGCATCCCCAGTTCTATCACTGATTTACAGAACGAGACCCCGATGACGGACCGTCATTGGGTCCGTCCCAACATCCCTAACACCCCACTATCCAATTCTCTCCAAGTGTCCACCAACGGTCACATGTGACGGACCGTCGTTTCCACGACGGTCCGTCCTGCACAACCGTTCTAGTTGTCAGAGACCCTATTCCTAAGGGTCTCTCACTTTTTTAAGTGTTCTCCAACTGACACATGCGACGGAACGTCGTTCCCACGAAGGTCCGTTCTGTACAACCGTTCTGGTTGCCGGAGACCTTATTCCATGGGTCTCTTACCTTTTTTTAAGTGTCCTCCAACGGGATTCTACGACGGACCATCGTACCCTCGACGGTCCGTCCTGCATAACTGTTATGAAGGTCAGAGACCCCTCTCCTAAGGGTCACTACATTTTTTTTCAAGTGTCCTCTGACGGACACCTACGACGGACCGTCAAACCTGTGACACTCCGTCCTACATATACCGTCATACTTGTCAGAGAGTTTCCTTCAGGTTTCTCCACATAAACATAGTTTAAGTAAGACATGACGGACCCCACGATGGTCCGTCCTACTCACGACGAGTCGTCACCTGGTCTGCCGTGTTTCACTATTACTATATAAATGTCATTACATCTTAAATCTTTAATTTATTTTGTGTGGTTTTTCTTGTATAATGTGCTCCTTCTATTACTAATCTTGATTCTTTACAGGTACTTTCTATTATGACACCAAAATAAGATCGAGTCTACGCACGCGGGCGATCGAAGTCTGTCGCCCTGTTTGCCCGCCTGGTCATTTGCTCTGATGATGAGCGTGACCCTGAGAACGTGCCCCCAGGCACTTCCACCCCATCCCGAGCTGCATGTGTTGCCAGAGCCACACCAAAAAAGGTGGCGTCCGGCGTAGTCACTGCCTCCTAGTCTGATGAGGAGCGCACACTGACCGGCACACCTTCTGGGTCAGCTACCAATGAAGAAGGAGCGTCAGGCTCCTTAGGAGTTTCGTAGTCAGAGGAAGCCTCCGGATCTGCTGAGGTCCCTGCACCCGCCACCCCTTCACAGTCTGCCTCATTCCATGAGGGTGACAGTTCTGAATCCACACCCGGCTCACCGAATCATGCTCTCACCCCAGTTGATGACCATCCCAACCGATGATGTGTCAACGGGCAGTATCAAGTTTATTCCGACGTAAAGTTTCTGAATGACAAAAGAGTCATCACACGGACACTTACATTGGAGAGGCGGGTCCTTACGGGAAGTCTCCCGACTATGCCAGCGATCCACATTCTCTTCACCACACATTAACTGGAGTGTATAGGGCTTTCGTTGGGACGTTAAACTGAAGAGTTGGTGAAAGAGATCTACGCCTCTTATGTGGCTACTCTAAGATCACAGATTGATAGGCAGGCTACCCACGCCAAACAGGCCCTACTAGAGCATGCCCGAGTACGTGGCATTCAGGTTGATAACTCCCTGCCTCCCATCCGCCGGTATCTATACGGCGAGAATGTTGATGCTAACCAGGCCCCTCTTAGCGCCGAGTTTGACAACCGGTGTCAAATTGTCAAATATGGCCAATTCATGCATGAGCCATTGCTGAGAGAGACCACCTGGATAGCCCTGCATTTGTCCATTGATGGAGAGGGTGCTGACTGGGTGACCGAGCCAAAGGGAGCCATCAAGAAGGCTAACCTGACCTTCACGGTGAAGTTTTTGTGGTTGATTGTCCGCCACTATCTTTTCCCCACAGACGCTGATAATATAGTCACATGGGATCGTGCAGTAATGATGGCGGCGATGATAGCCGGGTTTGAGGTTGATTTTGCTTGGTTTCTACAGGCGGTCATGCACGAGAGGGCTTTAAAGGTCACAACTACTTACCCTTTCCCGTGCATGATATTTTATCTATGCAGGTCCGTAGGTGTGCCTATATGACACATTGATCAGCTCAAGACCCCGCTGGGCACTGTTGATATCGGTCTCATCAGGGATGAGGCCTGAGTTGGCTCCACGCAGAGGGCCCCGTCCAGAGGTGACTCCACTTGGTGATAATATGGTTGATACGGTAGCACAGGCCCGCACGGCTGCACATGCGGCTTTCACTGACACTACCCCGATCGAGTCTATCCCGGGTAGTAGCACTGCCCCCAGCTCCTCTCGCTCAGCCCCTTTCCTTGCTCTGTTCCCGCTTGCTAGGGTCCAAAAAATAGAGGCACAGATGGCTACAAATCTGCATCACATCAAGACTTGGATGCAGAGGTCTATTGCTAAGGCAAAAGAGAGCTTGGAGCGGATAATGGTCCAGCTTATAGAGCGGAAGATCGCTGAGGTTCATAAGCGCTTGTATGTTTTTGAGTTGCGGGTGCTAGCCCGGCCATCCCCACAAGTGGATGTATCGGTCCTTTAGGCTTCGGTTGACAGTCTTCGCGCAGACATCGATATGATCTTAGAGTCTATGGTGCGTGAGTATGAGGCCCTTTTGCAGAGCCTGCTGAAGACACAGTGATGGCGGCCCTATTTGACACTTTAGAGATTCCACCACCTCCCCCTCGAGAGCATTCCAAGAGGCGTAGGGGTCGAGAGGAGGATGAAGCTCCAGCACGGAAGAAGGAGCACCGTGAGATGGAGGCTGCGAGGAGAGCCTCGCTTGCTGATGAGGAGGGCGTGTCAAATGGGAGCAGTAGAGTTAGTTGTTGGGGCGTCTAGCTCCATTAATGTGGAGATAGCGGAAGGCACTGCTGATAGTGTTGTTGATGCTGAGGACACTACGGAGGGTGTCCAGATTACAGAGGTAGTGGGTTCTGGGGAACCGGATTTACCAACTTGCTGATTGTCGACGCTTTGCGCCCCAGGTTTGCTTCACCTACCACTCTTGTATTTTAATTTTTTTATGGGGAAAATTGCAAGTCTTTTTGTTGGGGGTGGGGTAAATCAAAAGTAAGTGCTAGGGTGAAGTCTTAGTAGCCCAATTTAGTATTGCCTTTTGGGGTTTTCATTTCTTTGCTCTTTTTCCCCAAGAGACTGATTATTTTTTCTGTTGAATCGACATCTCTATATCTTGTGTATATAGTTTAATTCTGAAGCATTATGGCTAAAATGATATCCTGATAAAATGAAAATGATGCATGACTAGGCATAGTAATTGATAAATGTGTGGCTCTAAGAATGACATAGAGGTACACCACTGCATGATCCTAAGTCTAAAATTCGAACTAGGTGTCTGATAATCTTGTAGAGTAATGAGATGTCATGTGAGTGTGAGGAAGATTTGAATAGTCCACTATTTGTACTGAGTTAGAACTTGCCTGGTAAGTCCTGCTAAAAGTAAGTTTTAATAGACAATTATGAAAGGATCATAGGCCCTTGTTCAATGTAGCCCATTTTTAGCCTAAATAAAAGAAAACCAAATGAAATTAATCCTTCTTTGATCCAAATGATTTGAGCTTAAACTAGACCTTTCTTTTTCACCCCAACTGATCTTTTCTGAGAATAATGTGTTGGCCCTGGTCCCTCCTTGGACATGTGCACCTCAGCTTATGACAAAAGCATAAGTTGAGGGTGGCTAATGTAGTAAACAACCTTTTTTATGGCCCTGACCCAACTTTGGGTATTGTGTACTTTGACTCATGGCAAAGCCATAAGTTGAGGGTGGCTATTATGAGGAATGCTATGGAAATTGGGGTTGAAAGAAAAAAAAAGAGAAAGAACAAAAGTAAAGTGACTCAAGAATCAGTTGAAAGAAAAGTAAAAATAAATAAAAATACAAGCAACAAAAGAAGAGAGTCACTTACACAAATGAATAAAGAAGGAAAAATAGCAAGGTGAAAGAATATGAGAAACTGGGCGAAATAAAATGATAAAGTGGTATGTTTAGCCAATATGTCAAGAAGGGAAAAAAGTCACTAAAGTATACCTAAATATACCCTACCTGACCTTGAGCCTATCTTACAAGCTAAGAAAGTCCTATTATGATCCTAAGAGTTATATAGCGAACTTAAAGCAGTGAAAATAAGGGCCAGCTTATGGCAATATGTATGAATGAGTGTGAATTTTTTCTGAGAGTGGGTGTTGAAAAGTAATCCTTATACTCAAACTAAAATCATTTTGTGAAAAATGAGGATTTTGTTTTAAAGTGAGGACACTAGTTGCAATACCGAAAATATCAGCACCTCAGTGAGGAATTGAAGAGGATAGGTGTTGGTGCATGGTGAGTCTGTGTCATGGTCTTATTCCACATAATTCAAGCCTAATAGTGATAGCATGCATAAATATGATGAGATTGATCGGGATTGAAAGCCAAATGATTGCGAAAGATAAAACATGGATACTATTGTACAAAGATTTTGTATTCAGTCATAGTGCATCGCTTGAGGACAAACAACGAATTTAGGTTGAGGGTGTTGATATACCGTGGTTTCACGGTATTTTTAATACTTTTTCCTTAAGTTTACTATGTTCAAAAGCCTTTTTGTACTAATTTTTATGTAAGTTTCTCTTTAGTTAAAGGAAATCTATCTAAAAGATGAATTCGGAGGTTTTTGAGAAAGAAATACAGAAAAGTACCACCTATTGAGCTTGTGAAGGTTAATCGTGCTCGTGATGGTCCATAAGTGGCATCGTAGTGCAGCTGCTAAAGGAAGATGGGAAATTCGGATGAAGTGTGGTCTTACGGAGTACGTGACGGACCGTCGTAGACATGACGGTCTGTCCTGCTGGTTCGTCATGAAGATGAGAGAAGTAGTCCCAGTACCCAAATTCCAAGAGTTCAAGTGTTTTGGAACGGAGACCCTGGACGGACCATTTTTCTTGTGATGATCGGTCATACCTGCCGTCGAGGGTAATGAAGAGAGCAACACAAGAAATTGCACGAGTATGGGATGATGGAATCTATGACGGTCCGTCCTGACCACGATGATCCGTCGCGAGGTCCGTCTACGCAGCCGCGTTTTCACAGATTTTCAGCAAATAGAGTCCTTATTTAATTAAGTTTTTATTTTTTATAAATAGATCGAAAAACCTCGTTTTTAGGGTTAGACTCTTGATTATTTTGAGACTCTTTGTTAGACTCTTGAATAATAAAAGACTCTTGAATATTTTTAGATTCTTGTAATTGATTGTTGGTGACTTTTGTTGATTAATCAGTTAAACTTTTGGATTTTATTCTTTCTCATTGAAGTAAGTGCATGAATTCTTATATTACATATTTGAATATTGTGATTATGACTATGGGTAACTAAACTCCACAACTAGGGATGTGGGAACCATAGGCGAATAATGAGGTAAAACCTAACTAAAATAACAATTCTAGAATAGTGTCTTGCATGTATTGATAATACTTTCGCTTAGAAGTCTTTCTAACGGATGACCAACATTAAAACTCGCCTTAATGCTACTTGCTGGACCAAAGACGTAGATAATAGGAAAAGAATTATCAACATAGGTTTAGTGTATATTATCTAATAGGCTAGTATTGATTGGTACGAGGTAATAACTTAGTCAAATATCGAATACGATGCTTAATATGAGGTAAAGGTAAGGGTTAGTATAGAAACACACGTAGTCGGACCAAGGTGCGGAGTAAAATTTTTTAGATGCCAGACAAAGGATTTAGAAATACATAACTTATCACTTTGCATGCAAGATACTTGGAAAGAATTGTTATAGTTAGATTTATCAAGTTATGAACCTGTGGGGAACACGTAAACCATAGTTACTTTGATTAATTGATTAAACTCCAACATTTGAAACTGTTAGTCGTCTCCTTTAATTTCGCTAGTTATTTTCATTTATTTAGAAATAGAAAATCCCCCTTTTATCATTTTTGCTTTCCAAGGATATAATTGACTTAACAATAGTAATAATAGATTGAAGTTAAGTCTAAACTATTTTCCTCATGGGAACGATCCCAACCTCATTAGTTGGGTTATTTACTTGACACGACCGCTTTACTTCTCATTTGAGAAGTAAGTTTGAGCGTATCAATGTTCATATTTAAATTTAATATGTATGAACCATTAGACAATCTTGTAATTATTTAACATAATTTTATATCCATTCAAATGCATTGCTTTTAGACAATGTATTGTTAATCATTTTATTGGCATATGATTAGTATTGACATAAACAATTGGGTATAGATTACATGACCTTCTTTGTTGGCATAGACTAATTTTACATTCTTCAATGCATGGTTTGATATGTATATCATTCATTAGCCAATATTTTAATTATATAAAATAATATTATAGCCATTTGGATGCATCCCTTTTGGACAATGTGTTGCTAGCTATTTTATTGGCATAAGCCAAACAATCACTCAAATTATAATTTCATAGAGATCTTTTTAGCCAGCCTTATAACATAACTTTAGGAATAATATTTTAAACATCTTGAAAAACATAATATGATCATGTAACGAACACAACATCATCAACAAGTCACATTTACAGTAGGTATGCACTACAACCTGTAATAATCTTCATACATAACAGTTTCTAACACATCTTAACATAGTATCATACTCTTCACAAAGGTAACCTTTTTAAGACATATTGGGAAGCATCATATTAATCTTTGATGAATTTAAAACCTTCATAATTTCACAATAAAAGCAATGCAACATTTTTACAAACACATCAACACTTAAAACAATTACGAGTGTAACTAACACATTGTCGTTTTATGATTCACGTTTTCAGCACTTAACTTTATACAATCAGAACGTCAGAGGTCAATCAAAATTCATAATTCAAGAAAATTACACATAAATCAACCACAACCACATACCAATAACATGATATCTAACCTATTCAACATGGAATCAAAAAGGATACTAGGGACAAAGTAGTTCGACAAGAACACAGGAACATCCCTAGTTTTCAAGATCTTTGAATCGTTGGAAACAAAGTTCTCTTGGAGAAAGAAGTCCAGTAGAGAAACCCATACCTTATGTATAAATTAATCTACTAATACAACCTTGAACGAAACCTTGAAATCGCCCTAGAGAAATTGATAAATTTTCTCCCTTTTTCTTGCGTTCGTTGCTTACTGTTTTTTGCTTCCTTTTTGTCTATGAGTTTGAAAGTGATTTTTAGGTTTAATAACTGATCCTGAATTATTCAAATAAGGTTTTAATAAGTTACTCAATTAAATTAATTAACTAATTACTAAAAAGACCGTCTTAAGTTGACTAAACATAGGAGAATGTTGACTTGACCCAAAATCTGGAATTTTAATGTTGACTATGGTTTTGGTCAACATTTTGAATTTATATTAGTTAATGAAATTCTTAATTTAATTAATTTAAGAACATAGTTTAAGTACTAAATTACCCCTAACTCATTGGAACTATAATAAACCCTTTAGGACCATCTTAGGTTAAGTACTAAGATGTTTCTTGAATTATACTAGGTTAGTGTAAGGATTTTATTTTGATATTTTAAACCATTTAATTAAATTTATAATTTAATTAATTAGGTGACCTAAATTAATTACTAAAGTACCCTTAAGTTGTAAGGACCATAACCAATCCTTTGAACTATCCTAGGTCAGGTACTGGTTGTTTTTTTCTTATTTTAATCGAAATTTGGAAATAGTTTTGTGATTTTTGTTTTTCCCCTTTAAATTGATTAATTAAGTTTCTAAATTAATTAATTAATTAGTCTAGTTTAATTACTAAAATACCCAAGTCGTTAGAATCTTAACTAACTCTTTGGACTATACTAGCTTAGGTACTAGGTTTTCTCTTTCTTGTCTTAATCGAAATCTGAAAATTTCCTTTTCATTTTCCGTTTCAGACCTTTTAAATTAATTAATTAATTTTCTAAATTAATTAATTTTTAAACTAGGGGAATTACTAAAGTACCCTTAAGTTCTTTGGACCATAACTAACCTTTTAGACCATCCTAGGTTAGGTACTAAGTTGTGTCTTTAACTAGTACTAGGTTAGTGTCAACCCGATTTTGGTCATAGGTTGTCGGGTGCACTAATGGGTCAAATTTGGTAAGTACTAGGTTATTTAATTTTAAAGGGAAGTAGGTTAGAATTGCTAGGAAGGTTAGGCCCCATAGGAGTGGTCCCTTTTGCACGTTTTCCCCCTAACTATCTTAACCGAATCGGTTAGGGTGGTCCCATCCTTTGGCAGCTTCTTCACAGTCTTGCAGATGTGCTTCAACATGGGTTGGTTGCACTTTCCTGACTAACTCTTATTTCTGGTTGATTTGGGAATGTTTACTTATTGTCCCAAGGACCCTCCCCATGTGCTAAGGCACTACTTAATATACATGATCATTTGAAATGATCATGTGCTATGTACTATGGTACTAGGCTTGACACTTGGATGCCTCATACCTTATGCATAAACGATCCACTATGTTTTTAGCTTAGGGTCTTCATTATAGGTACACTTATTTGTTATTGAATCTTAGATTGGGTATGGCAACCCTAAAAGTATATTTCTTATTTGTATATAGAAAATTGGCTAATATCTCTTAGCCAATTTTTCTATACTATGCCAAATCAGTGGTCTCGCTTAAAATTTTATATATTATTAGTTATTGTTTTTGTGTACATTCTTTAAATGTTGTTGTTTATGTTTCTAGAATTTTATTGTTATAAATATTTTTTGTGCAGATTAAATATCAAGTGTTAATTGTCTCTTCGGAAAAGTTTTCTCTACTAGAATTGTTGAAGGTAGGACAACAAAATCTCCATAAATTTTTGATTTCTTTATCAACAACGTCATTCCCTCACATACAAGGATGAGATTTTTTTTAGAATTAAAAAAATCATTTGAGAATTAATGGCTTTGCGTGCCCATATTTTTTTGGTTTTTATATTGTAAAGTATCTATTTTTACTAAATTTTATCAGTGTGTATTATGCGTACTTTAAGGAGAAAGTTGATAAAAGTATTGTAAATGATCTCACTTTGACTAGGTTCAAATTTTTATCGTTTTTCTTTTTTGCTTCTCATTCAACTCTTCTAAATATTTTTGGTGTTATTTATGACTATTTTAGGTAAGATTAATTTAAAAAATATGAAGACAATCATACTATACATAAACGTAATGTAAGAAGCTATAAATATGTGTCTATTAACATAGTTTTGTTGGCCTTCATGTTCCAAGTAAGTGCTGAGCATTTGAGTTATATAGGATGGACTCATTTTTAATTTTTCATGTTCAAGAATATTTTTTTAACATGAGTTTACAATCAAACATTTTGATCTATTTGTACTTTCATAATGCAAAAATTTTATGTACATATTTTTGTAGAAGTAGTAAAATTTCATTGTGAAGCATATAGAAGGGCCTTCAGAGCAACAACTTAATGAAGAATAAATTTCTAAAAGGGTCAACAAAATTTTTTTTTTTGTTTCAAATGTATTTTTCTCCTATAAATTTTTTTATAGTAAAAAAAGTAACTATAACGAAAAGAGCTGAATGTTTGACCTTAGACAAGTAGATTTTCTCTGATTTTTTTTAATGTTTTTGTTGTGTATATTTTTAATGGAATTCTAACCATAGAATCATCAACTTCTATATTTTTAATTACAAAAAATAGAAAAAGTGACGCTTCATTGCTATGTAAAACTATCACTCAATTTTAACAAGATAACTATATTAGCAAACATACATTATGATAAATTATGTAAAAGATAATAATAATTGTATTTCAAGATATTTTTAATCATTCATTATATGTTTACAATTTTTGAGATATGTGATACTGTCAAATCATTAAATTTTTGTTTTAATCTTCTTAAAACCTTCTAAAATTTACTTTTTGCTTCTTTCTTATAATAGTCGATTATTGGAAAGGTTGTTCTAAAGTTTAGAAAGATTATTTTATACCTGCGTGAAGCGCGGGTAATTTACCTAGAATATATATATATATATATAAGAGAACCCTAGGTCCGCCTAAGTGGCACCACCACAAACAAACATTCCCTTTTAATTTATTTATTTCCAAAATGCGTCTTTCCCTTTCACGAAATGTTGTGATTTCTTATAAAAAATTGTGGCTTTTATTGATAATTTATGACTTTTATGAAATGTTTTAATATTTATGAAAAGTTGTAACCTTTCCAAGAAGTTATGATTTTTCCAAAGAGTTGTGACAATTACACTAACACACAATTAACATTTGTTCACACAATCCTTTATTATCTATTAAGAGAGGGGTTTCCTCTCATTTTAAAATGACGGAAATTCTGAACTTCTTCTTTTTCATCTGAACAATTAAATATTTGATTAAGAAAACCTTCTTCTACATCTATATAATAAAATGTTTGTGTACTTTACTCTTGTTCAATTGCTCACCGAAAAGGAGATACCCTGCATTCCGTGGGCTCGAATTTTTATTATTGTTTCATTCTATTGTTCAGATACTGGTATGGTTTTTTTACAACTTGTCCTATTAATATTGTTTTTCACGACATGTTTTAAACCTTGTTGTTTATGTTTCTACATACTAATTGTTATAATTATTTGTTAGTACGGACTATATTTAAATCCATCTATGCGGATTCACAAATAATTTTTTACACAATACATTTATTTGCAACACTCTTCGGAGAAATCTTTTCTTCTCCAAGGCATCAAGCCTAAAAAAATGTGTTATTTTTGTTGTCATTATTATGTTAATGTTAATAGGAGAAAAAAAACTCAAATGATAGAATAAAACTAGCAATTAATTATAATTATATATATTGTAGACACGTAATTTTTTATGGAACTTAAGTTTTACACCATTGATAGTGCATAAATATTTTGTTTAAAATTTTGAAGTACATATGTTTATTTTATTTTATGTTATTAATTTATGGAAAAAGATATGAAAACTATCAAAATAGAAGTACACTTTAAGCTACATTTTTTTTTAATTTATTCAAAATCTTAATAATAAGTTAATGATATAAATATTTTTTGTCTACTTATTTAATTTTTCTTAGATAATATTATATATTTTATTTAACAACAACCAATAATAATAAATAAATAAAATTAAAACTACCCACCTACACTATCCCACCTCCATCCCATTTCCTATCACACCCCACTAAAACACTCCCCCCCCACCCCACACACACAATAAACACGACTACAATACACACAACCCACCATACACACCGATGTTGTAACGACCTGTTTAGTCGTTTTGAGCGGTAGAATATTTTCTGGAAAAACTGGCTGAGTCGAAGGAACCCACGACGGACCGTCGAAGGGGTCTCGTTCCAAAAAACTTAGAATTCTGAAATTTGGGTACTGAAATCGACTCTCTGAACTTCGCGACGAAGTGGCAGGACGGACCGTCACAGGCGTGACGGGCCGTCACAGACCCTTAGTAAAAATTTAGTCTCTGAACTCTGTGACGGAAGCAGTAGGACGGACCGTCGCAGGCACGACGGGCCGTCACAGGCTGCGTAATCCCAGGCTGGGTCGGATTTCGGTTAAATGTTTTAAGGGGCGTTTTGGACTATTCCTGCTATAATTATAAATTTAGTGGGTTAATGTTGATAATTTAACTACTTGGGGGTTTAAGGAGATAACCTTGAATTAATTAATGGGTTAATTCATCATCTTTTATACTTAATTATATGCTAATTAGGGTAAAAGAAAGAGGGTTTGAATATGAAAAATAGAAAGAACAAGAGAGGGAGAAACGATCGGTAGAGAGAGACGAACGAAGAGGAAAAACAAGCTTTGGGGAATTTGCTTGCTTGATCACAAATCTTCGGTGGAGGTAGGTTATGGTTTATGCTATTCGTAGTAAACTCTTAATAGCGAATGATATGTATTGGTAGTATTGTAAACCTTTCTATATGCTTAATTGTATGCTTGCATGAATGTGATTATATAATTATGATAAAATAAGCATGATGAAGCTATTGAATCCTAAATCTTGAAAAACCCTAATCTACTTTGTTAATGATGATGCCTTGGTATAAAAGAAGGCTTGATGAACGAAAGTAGTGAGATTAGGGGATCGGGTGTCACGTTCCGGCACCAGGATAGTATATGAGGATCGGAGTGTCACGTTCCGACACCAGGATAGTATATGGATAGGGTGCCACGTTCCGGTACCAGGATAGTATATGAGGATCGGAGTGTCACGTTTCGACACCAGGATAGTATATGGATCGGGTGCCACGTTCCGGATAGTATATGACGATCGGAGTGTCACGTTCTGACACCAGGATAGTATATGGATCGGGTGCCACGTTCCTGTACCAGGATAGTATATGGATCAGAGTGTCACGTTCCGACACCAGGATAGTATATGGATCGGGTGTCACGTTCCGGCACCAAGATAGAATATGGATCGGAGTGTCACGTTCCGACACCAGGATAGTATGATGAGGATCGGAGTGTCACGTTCCGAAACCAGGATAGTATATGGAGCGGAGTGTCACGTACCGACACAAGAGGAATAAAGATAATGAATCTTGAAATATGTTATTATACTCAATTTAATGAACCTAATTCCCAAATGAGTATGGTATTGAGGCTTGAGACCTCATGTGTGTACTTGGCGTACTTATTAATGATTATAGTACTTGTTGTTGCTACATGTTGAGTATTGTAGTTGATTTATGATATTATCTGATATATACTGTTTTCTATTTTGAGTTGGCCGATGATACCTACTCAGTACTTGTGTTTTGTACTGACCCCTACTTGTATGTTTCTTTCTTTGTTGTTTGTGGAGTGCAGCAAACATACCGTCGTCTTCAACTCAACCACAACTCTAGCCAGTCTTCATTACACCGGATTTTAGGGTGAGCTAATGCTTCTAGCTTGGACTGGATCTTCCTCTTCATGTCTTGATGCCTTGAAATTCCGGCATGGACAAGCTTTTTACTTATTTTAGTTTCTTAGATACTCTTAGATTAGTAATTTGAGGATAGATGTTCTTGTGATGATGACTTCCAGATTTTGGGGAATAATAGATGTTGAGTTTTTAGAATTTATTAAATTGATTGTTATTAATGAGTTTAAGTCTTCTGCATTACTTTCTGTTGATATGTTTAAAATGTTGGGGTTTAGATTGGTTGGTTCGCTCACATAGTAGGATAAGTGTGGGTGCCACTCGCGGCTCGGTTTTGGGTCGTGACAAACTTGGTATCAGAGCATTAGATTCGTTGGTCTCATCACACAAGAACGAGTCTAGTAGAGTCTTAAGGAACGGTAGGGGGACGCCTTTACTTTTCTTTGAGAGGCTATAAGACTTTAGAAAAATTCCAGTCTTTCATTATTTCTTTCGTGCTATTACTTGGATCCAATTGGTATCTAGGTGATACAAAGTGGTATATGACCATCTTCACTCTATTTCGCAGATGGTTAGAACTAGAGTAACAACCGCGCCAACACCGACACCGGCAAGACAAGAAGCGTCTGAGCCAGCCACTGGGGCTGTAGCTTGAAGAGGAGTAGTGGCAAGAGGCCGCGGAAGAGGTCGTGCAAGGACGTCCTCTAGAGGAAGAGGACAAACACCTAGCCCAACTAGTACTAGGGCGGTGACTCCTCCACCAACTGAGGAAGTGGTAAAAGAGGGTGAGGAAGGGGAGAATGAACAAGTGCAGAATGAGGAATTTCCACCCCAACCTACCCCAGCGATGATCAATCAGGTTCTTGCTTATCTTAGCGGGTTATCTGATCAGGGCCAGACACCTCAGTGTTTTCTGCACCAGCACCTCAGGTTCCGGAGGTACAACATGCAGCTACTGTGGCTCCCCGCATGGATGCCTCATTGGAAATAGGCACGTTTCCTCGTCTGACTACAGGGCCTATAATGAGAAGTGATCAATGAACTTTTCAGTAAGTTCTTGAAATTGAAACCTCCAGTCTTCAAGGGTGCTGAATCTGAGGATGCCTACGATTTTCTGGTTGACTGTCATGAGCCACTACACAAGATGGGTATAGTAGAACGATTTGGTGTTGAGTTTGTGACCTATCAGTTTCAAGGGAACGCCAAAATGTGGTGGCGGTCACATGTTGAGTGTCAACCAACAGAGGCACCACCTATGACTTGGGCATCATTCTCTAACTTGTTTATGAAGAAGTATATACCCCGTACCTTGAGGTATAGGAGGAGAGATGAGTTTTTGATCCTAGAGCAAGGCAGGATGTCGGTTACTGCTTATAAGACTAGGTTTCGTGCACTATCCAGATACGCCACCCAGCTTTGCTTCAGTCCACAAGAGCGGATTCGCCGTTTTGTGAAGGGGTTGAGGTCAGAATTGCGGATTTCAGCCTTACAGGTAGCGACTACAGCAAAATCCTTTCAGGAAGTGGTCGATTTCGTGATAGAGGTGGAGGGAGTGAAGCCAGATGACTTCACCATGGCATCGGCATCAAAAAGGTTTCGAAAGGGAGGTGAGTTTAATGGCTCTTCCTCTATAGGACGCGGTTCAAGAGGTTACGCAGTCCGACCTATTCAGTCGTCACTGCAGACTGTAGTTGGGGGTCCACCACAGACCGGTCAACATTTCTCTGAGGTTGGAGGTTATTCCCAGACTTCGTCATTCTCACAGAGACTGATGCTTGAATCCAGAGAATGTTATGGATGTGGGGAGACTGGACACATTAAGAGGTATTGTCCAAAACAAAGTTACAGACCTCCAATGGTCAGAGGTAGAGGTGGTCATGGAAGAGGCAGTCATTCTGGAGGACGTGTTGGTCGAGGTAATGGTGGTCACCAAAACGGCCGGGGTGATGGGAAAACTGGATCCACTACAACACAACATGGTAGGGGCAACGGACTGACGGGCGATAGGGCCCATTGTTACGCTTTCCCCGGGCGGTCTGAAGCGGAGACATCTGATGCTGTTATCACAGGTAATCTTTTGGTTTGTGATTTCATGGCTTCTGTACTATTTGATCCTGGATCCACATTTTCATATGTATATTCCTCATTTGCTACTGGTCTTAATTTACCTTGTGAATTGCTTGACATGCCTATTCGTGTATCTACTCCGGTGGGTGAGTCCGTGATAGTCGAAAAAGTGTATAGGTCTTGTCCTGTGGCTTTTGTAGGGAGAAATACTTATGTAGACTTGGTTATCTTATAAATGGGTGATTTTGATGTAATTCTGGGTATGAATTGGCTTTCTCCGAATTTTGTGATCTTAGATTGTAATGCAAAAACTGTAACGTTGGCCAAGCCTGGGACAGATCCGTTAGTGTGGGAGGGTGACTACACTTCTACTCCAGTTCGTATCATCTCCTTTCTTCGTGCTAAGAGAATGGTTAGTAAAGGGTGTTTAGCTTTCTTGGCACATCTCAGGGATGATACTACCCAAGTACCTTCAATTGAGTAAGTTTCGATAGTCCATGAGTTTCAGGATGTGTTTCCTACAGACCTTCCTGGTATACCACCAGATAGAGATATTGACTTTTGCATTGATCTTGATCCGGGTACTCGCCCCATTTTCATACCCCCTTATAGAATGGCTCCCGCAGAGTTAAGAGAGTTAAAGGCACAACTTCAAGAGTTGTTAAGCAAAGGCTTTATTATACCAAGTGCATCTCCTTGGGGTGCTCCTGTTTCGTTTGTGAAGAAGAAAGATGGGAGTTTTCGGATGTGCATAGACTACAGACAACTGAATAAGGTACCAGTTAAGAACAAGTATCCTCTTCCTCGCATCGATGATTTGTTCGATCAGTTACAAGGTGCTTGTACCTTCTCAAAAATCGATTTTAGATCTGGTTATCATCAATTGAAAATATGGTCAATGGATGTGCCCAAGACTGCTTTTCGGACCAGGTATGGGCATTACGAGTTCTTAGTAATGTCTTTTGGGCTTACGAATGCCCCTGCTGCTTTCATGAGCTTGATGAATGGGATTTTTAAGCCATATCTGGATCTCTTTGTCATTGTATTCATCGATTATATATTGGTATACTCAAAGAGCAAGAAGGAACATGAGGAGCACTTGAGAATTGTATTGGAAATGTTGAGGGAGAAAAAGCTTTATGCCAAATTCTCCAAGTGTGAGTTTTGGCTAGACGTAGTGTCCTTCTTGGGGCATGTGGTTTCTAAGGATGGAGTGATGGTGGATCCTTCCAAGATTGAAGCAGTGAAGAGTTGGGCAAGACCCACTAATATTACAGAGGTGAGGAGCTTTGTTGGTTTAGCTAGCTACTACCGCCGATTTGTCAAGGGGTTCTCTTCTATTGCTTCCCAATTGACAAGCTTGACTAAGCAGAATGTTCCATTTGTATGGTCGGACGAGTGCGAAGAAAGCTTTCAGAAGCTCAAGACCTTGTTAACTACTACACCCATTCTCACCTTGCCAATGGAAGGTAAGAATTTCATTGTCTATTGTGATGCATCCTATTCGGGTTTGGGTGCAGTGCTGATGCAAGAGAAGAATGTAATTGCTTATGCTTCAAGGCAATTAAAGGTGCACGAACGCAATTACCCGACCCGTGATTTGGAGTTGGCCGCGGTAGTATTTGCATTAAAGCAATGGAGGCACTATTTATATGGGGTTAAGTGTGAAGTCTATACGGATCATCGTAGCCTACAATATGTCTTTACTCAGAAAGATTTGAATTTGAGACAGAGGAGGTGGATGGAACTACTGAAGGACTATGATATCACTATTGTGTATCATCCGGGAAAAGCTAATGTTGTGGCAGATGCTTTAAGTAGAAAGGCAGGAAGCATGGGAAGTCTAGCTCACTTGCAAGTTTCTAGACGCCCTTTGGCTAGAGAAGTTCAGATTCTGGCTAACGACTTTATGAGGTTAGAGGTAAATGAGAAGGGAGGATTTTTGGCTTGTGTGGAGGCAAGATCTTCCTTCCTTGACAAGATTAAGGGAAAACAGTTTAATGATGAGAAATTGATCCGGATCCGAGATAAAGTGTTGCGAGGAGAGGCTAAAGAAGCGACAATCGATGAGGAAGGTGTTTTGAGAATCAAGGGAAGGGTATGTGTACCCCGCGTCGATGATTTGATTCGCACTATTCTTACAGAGGCTCATAGTTCAAGGTATTCTATACATCCTGGTGCAACCAAGATGTATCGCGACCTAAAGCAACACTTTTGGTGGAGTAGAATGAAGCGTGATATTGTTGATTTTATTGCCAAATGTCCAAACTGTCAGCAAGTGAAATATGAACACCAGAGGCCTGGAGGGACCCTTCAGAGAATGCCCATTCCTGAATGGAAGTGGGAAAGAATTGCAATGGACTTCGTGGTTGGTCTTCCAAAGACAATGGGTAAGTATGACTCCATTTGGGTGATTGTTTATAGGTTAACTAAGTCTGCTCATTTTATTCCGGTCAAGGTAACTTACAATGCAGAGAAGTTAGCCAAACTTTACATCTCGGAAGTTGTTCGATTGCATGGGGTTCAACTCTCCATCATATCAGATAGAGGTACGCAGTTTACTTCTAAGTTTTGGAAAACATTGCATGCGGAATTGGGTACTAGGTTGGACCTTAGTACTGCATTCCATCCTCAGACCGATGGTCAGTTTGAACGAACGATTCAGGTATTGGAGGATATGCTTCGTGCATGTGTGATAGAATTTGGTGGCCATTGGGATAGCTTCTTACCTTTAGCAGAATTCTCATACAATAATAGCTATCACTCAAGTATTGGTATGGCCCAATTTGAGGCACTATATGGGAGGAGATGTAGGTCTCCTATTGGTTGGTTTGATGCATTTGAGGTTAGACCTTGAGGTACTGACCTTCTGAGGGAATCATTAGATAAAGTAAAATGCATTCATGAAAAGCTTCTAGCGGCTCAAAGTATGCAAAAAGAATATGCAGATCGAAAGGTTGGAGACTTGGAGTTTATGGAGGGTGAACAAGTCTTGTTTAAGGTTTCGGCCATGAAAGGGGTGATGCGGTTTGGTAAGCGAGGTAAGCTTAGCCCAAGGTATATTGGTCCCTTTGAAGTACTTAAGCGAGTAGGGGAGGTGGCTTATGAATTAGCCTTGCCTCCAGGGCTGTCAGGAGTGCATCCGGTATTTCATGTGTCTATGTTGAAAAGATACCATGGGGATGGAAACTACATCATCCGTTGGGATTCAGTTCTGCTTGATGATAATTTGTCTTATGAGGATGAGCCTGTTGCTATTTTAGATAGAGAAGTCCGCAAGCTGAGGTCGAGGGAGATTGCATCCATCAAAGCTCAATGGAAGAATCGACCAGTTGAAGAAGCCACTTGGGAGAAGGAGGCAGATATGCAAGAAAGATACCCACATCTGTTTACAGATTCAGGTACTCCTTTTCGCCCTTGTTTTTCTTCTTGTGATCGTTCGAGGACGAACGATGGGTAAATTGATATCTATTGTAACGAACTGTTTAGTCGTTTTGAGAAGTAGAGTATTTTCTGGAAAAACTGGCTGAGTCGACGGAACCCACGACGGACCGTCATGGGCACGACAGACCGTCGAGGGGGTCTCGTTCCAAAACACTTAGAATTCTGAAATTTGGGTTCTGAAATCGACTCTCTGAACTTCACGATGAAGTGGCAGGACGGACCGTCACAGGCGTGACGGGCCGTCACAGGCGTGACGGGCCATCACAGACCCTTAGTAAGAATTTAGTCTCTGAACTCTGTGACGGAAGCAGCAGGACAGACCGTTGCAGGCAGGACGAGCCGTCACACGCTGCGTAATCCCAGGCTGGGTCGGATTTCTGTTAAATTTTTTAAGGGGCGTTTTGTACTATTCCTGCTATAATTATAAATTTAGTGGGTTAATGTTGATAATTTAACTACTTGGGGGTTAAAGGAGATAACCTTGAATTAATTAATGGGTTAATCCATCATCTTTTATACTTAATTATATGCTAATTAGGGTAAAAGAAAGAGGGTTTGAATAAGAAAAATAGAAAGAACAAGAGAGGGAGAAACGATCGATAGAGAGAGACGAACGAAGAGGAAAAACAAGCTTTGGGGAATTTGCTTGCTTGATCACGAATCATTGGTGGAGGTAGGTTATGGTTTATGCTATTCGTAGTAAACTCTTAATAGCGAATGATATGTATTGGTAGTATTGTAAACCCTTCTATATGCTTAATTGTATGCTTGCATGAATGTGATTATATAATTATAATAAAATAAGCATGATGAAGCTATTGAATCCTAAATCTTGAAAAACCCTAATCTACTTTGTTAATGATGATGCCTTGGTATAAAAGAAGGCCTGATGAACGAAAGTAGTGAGATTAGGGGATCGGGTGTCACGTTCTGGCACCAGCATAGTATATGAGGATCAGAGTGTCATGTTCCGACACCACGATAGTATATGGATCGGGTGCCACGTTCCGGTACCAGGATAGTATATGAGGATCGGAGTGTCACGTTCCGACACCAGGATAGTATATGGATCGGGTGCCACGTTTCGGTACCAGGATTGTATATGAGGATCGTAGTGTCACGTTTCGACACCAGGATAGTATATGGATCAGAGTGTCATGTTCCGACACAAGGATAGTATATGGATCGGGTGTCACGTTCCGGCACCAGGATAAAATATGGATCGGAGTGTCACGTTCCGACACCAGGATAATATGATGAGGATCGGAGTGCCACGTTCCGACACCAGGATAGTATATGGAGCGGAGTGTCACGTACCGATACGAGAGGAATAAAGATAATGAATCTTGAAATATGTTACTATACTCAATTTAATGAACCTAATTCCCAAATGAGTATGGTATTGAGGCTTGAGCCCTCATGGGTGTACTTGGCGTACTTATAAATGATTATAGTACTTGTTGTTGCTACATGTTGAGTATTGTAGTTGATTTATGATATTATCTGATATATACTGTTTTCTATTTTGAGTTGGCCGATGATATCTACTCAGTACTTGTGTTTTGTACTGACCCCTACTTGTATGTTTCTTTCTTTGTTATTTGTGGAGTGCAGCAAACATACCGTCATCTTCAACTCAACCGCAACTCTAGCCAGTCTTCATTACACCGGATTTCAGGGTGAGCTAATGCTTCTAGCTTGGACTGGATCTTCCTCTTCATGTCTTGATGCCTTGAAATTCTGGCATGGACAAGCTTTTTACTTATTTTAGTTTCATAGATACTCTTAGATTAGTAATTTGAGGATAGATGTTCTTGTGATGATGACTTCCAGATTTTGGGGAATAATAGATGTTGAGTTTTTAGAAGTTATTGAATTGATTTTTATTAATGAGTTTAAGTCTTCCGCATTACTTTCTGTTGATATGTTTAAAATGTTGGGGTTTAGATTGGTTGGTTCGCTCACATAGTAGGATTAGTGTGGGTGCCACTCGCGGCTCGGTTTTGGGTCGTGACAGATGTATACAAACACACTACAACACTAAAAAAGATCAGAAATACGTACAAAAAGCAAATCAAAGTGAAAAAACGAAAACAAAAAGGAAAAAATTAGGAAATTTTCAGCAATTAAAAATAATCAAAACACACCCACACACAATAAAAAAACAGAAAGGAAAAGAAGGAAAAACACAACACACATTCAAATAAAAAAGGTGAGCGTTCTAATCGTGGATCGGTCAAGATTTTGTGGTACTTTTCTTTTAATTTAAGGTTCAACTCAACCATGTTTATATAAGGAATTTAATGTAATTATTTTATAGTTTCTTACACTTTTATTTTATTGATAATTTGATTGAAATGAAGAATGTGTTAAAAGTTATATCTTATTTTTAAAAAATTGTTTTATTTGATGAAAATTATTTTTGTTTATTTTGCCCAATAAAGAATGCGATTTATTTTAGAAATTTGTCATTGCTTTGTTGGATTAATGAGATATTATAATATATGCATGCCTAATTTTATTATTTACTTTAATATAAAAATAAAATATAATATGTGTATTAGATTAAATCCTAGAAGTTTCGATTTATTTGATTTTATTTAATATTTTCTTATAACATTAGATGTGTTTTAGGCATGTCAAAAATATTGGTTTCAATTAAGAATGTGGTTGCATATCTTTCTTCATACATTTAAAAATAATTCAAGGATGCAGTGACACAACTTCTCCATAAAATATTAAATTTCGAACAATTTAACATAAGACTTATATAAAATTATTAGGTGCAATGCGAAGAGGACAATTATGTCTCTGAGCGTCCAGATCAAGATTGTATTTTGCATCCGGTTTAAGACTAATAAAATTAAACAATAAAAATATGAGTGAAACTGTAGCATTTAAAATATATCCAAAAAAATTAAAATAAATATAAGTCAATAAAAGTGACGGTGCTAGAACCACGGGACTCGAGGGATGCCTAGTACCTTCCCCTCGATCAACATAATTCCTTACCCAAACTTCTGGTTCGCAGACCATATAAAGAGTAAGTTCCTATTTATTAGGAATTAAACAAAAAGGTGACTTGGAACACCAAAACTCAATTCCAAGTGGGGACTCTGTGAAAATCAAAATAATCCCTAATCAATAACGTCACTTAAATTGGAAGAAACAATCCTCCTCCGCGCGCACGCAAAGGGGTGTGACATCTTTGGCGACTCCCCTGGGGAATAACAAAAATTCGACTTTTATTTTATTTGACATTTACTTGATTTTATTACTTATTTTTGGATATGTTGCGTATCATAACCTAATATGTTTCTTTCTGCTCATTTATTATTTTTTTATATTGTTGAACTAAACTGAATTGCTGTCTCGCACACACCTAATGAGTCTCTAAAAACACTTCAAACATATTCACAAAATGAAGTTATGCATCCTACTTTACCTTGAAATGAATTTGGAGTGTCTTGACACTAGTGAAGGATATTTAGTCACACATGTTAGGCGAAATTGAACAAACAATAAAGTCGGAATAGCGCTGCTACCGATAAAATATCTCTCCATTGCTCGAGTTGTCCACTTGGGTAAGCCAGTCTACATATCTATCTACTTCATGTTTGAACCTACTAAAATTAGAATATGGACATGGTAATCCTTAAAGGACTCCGAATATTTTCTTTTTATATATGTAACTTAGTGAGCCTCGAAATAAGAGTTGAGTACATTGAAGAAAAATATTGCTCTCTTACTTGACTACTTAAATTATTTTATGTACTATATGAAAATGCATTTACTTAAAAATTCTCGATAAGTTAATTGAATGTGGTGTGATTAGTGTAATAAAAAATTGTTATCTTGCAATTTTTATTAAAAAATCATAGAATTATTTCTTCTTTCAGGAGTTATATATTTTTTTTAAAAAATATGACATGAAAGATTTCTTAATCAATAAAAAATTTAAAAATATATTTAAATTTCTTTTTAAGTTATTAATTAAAAAATTACAAAACTTAATAATACTTTGAGAAATATTGCATTTGTCAAGTCAAGTATTTATAACTAATAAAAAAATTAAACCGTTCAATTTGAAAGAACTACGCACACCTAATTCTCATCCGAATGAGATACGTAGGCAACCCTCTTTGGGTTCGGTGATCTTTAAAAAAATTTATTTTAAAAAATTAAAAAAAAAAAAAAGAGAAGGACGAAAGCTTTAACTTTTTTTTAATTAATAAAAATTTCTTTGAGTAATTTAAAAGAAAAATATAGTATTTCATCTAAGAAAATAAATAATAACACAAAATAAACTTAGTTATTAAGTTTTTTAAAAATTGCAATGATATTATTCATGCTCTCAAAGCATTTTATAGATTTGATGAGTGCATTATCAAATCATTTTTATGAAAAAAATAATAAATAAATTAAAAATTAAGAAATGTCTAACACTAAAACTTTATCATTCATGCACGCAGTCAAATTAAGGTGGTCCGTTTGTGGTTAAACTGACATCTCATCCTTACATTACAAGGTCAAAAGGGAGAAATATAATGGTTCAGAAAGACGAAAATGATTCAGACAATGATGAGGCCTGAAACCAGATGACCTCCCAAGAAAAAGAGTCAACAGAAGAGGTTAGAGTATTAAGACAACAAATAACAGGGATGTACCAATCTTGGATAAGAGGACAAACTCCACAGTCTTCAATTTGTGACTATCTAAATTCATATATGTCACCTTCTATCCTACTATCGACAAATGATCCAATTTATTACCCCAGTTTTGGCCCCTATTCTGACGCATCCAACAAAACTGGAACTTTTACGGTGCACCCTTTGAGTAAACCTATGATGTGTCATCCACTCTTCGTGAAAATTGTGCCGAATAATAGAGTCTCACGACCTATAATGGAGTTAAAATCCGACAAGGATTTTTACACCTAAAGTTCAATATGATCGAGATTATAACTGTGAATTGACTTTTAAATTTCCAGTATCTTACCCTCTAACTAATCAGTATAGTTCCCCTGTTGAAGCTAAAAAATGATGAACATGAAGAAATGTCTAGAAAAATGAAAAATTTGGAACAAAGTGTAAGAAATATGCAAGGGCATGGAGGTCAAAAAAGTGTCTCATTCAATGATTTATGCATGTTTTTCCACGTTCATCTACCCTTCGATTTTACAACTCTGAAGTTTGAGGAGTATGATAGAAATGGAGATCCTCTAGCTCATTTAAAGAGATATTGTAATCAATTGAGTGGGGCTGAAACAAAGATGAACTGCTCAAGACTTATTTTGGAAAAGTTTGAAGGGAATTGCCTCATAATGGTTCATAGATCAAGATACTTCTAACTGACAAACATGGGATGATTTGGCTTGATGTTTTGTTCAACAATTTCAATATGACATTGACATAGTTTCGTGTCGTACTTCACTGGACAACATGAGGAAAAATACCATTGAATTTTTTTGTGAATATGCTATTAGGTGGAGGGAGAAAGCTACGAGAGTTAAGCCACCAATGAAATAGTCTTAAATGATTGATGTTTTTCTTGAAGCGCAAGAACTAGACTACTTTCGTTATTTACTTTCTTTTGTTGTCAAAACATTCACCGAAGTTATGAAGTTGCATGAAATGGTGAAAATGGCATCAAGTCTGAAAATATTGTTAGTCAAGCTTCTCTGAAAGGCACCACATAGGTTATTTAAAATGGATCAGCGAATCTTGGGGGAATGAAACTGAAGGAGGATGTAGTGAATGTTGTGTCAGACACAAAAAAGTTTAAGGGGTCCAGTTTATCAATTTGCACCACCTCAATACCATCACTATATGCCCGTGCAATACACAAAACATTCTATTGTTCCACCCCAGTATGCAGTCTATGGTGCAAAACCATATACATATTCCCCAAACTATCCTCAATGGCGAGCACCAAAACATCAAAATGTTCGTCCTTCATCTCAAAGTTTTCTAGCACCTTATAATCTCCATCTGAGACAGGGATTTGAAGGAGGTCAAAGGCCTAGAAATAATTTTATACCAATTGGAGAGTCTTACACAAGTTTATTTAATAAGCTGAAACATTTGAAGACGATAGAGTCGGTTCCTCAAAATTATGTGAACCCACATGCATAAGGTTTCTATACTACAATACGGTGTGAATACCATTCTGATGCTCCAAGGCACAGTAATGATGATTATCGAAACTTATGAAGAAAGGTTGAAGAGATGATTAAAACAAAGAGGATTGTGGTTCAAAATGATGACCCCGAAATGTTTCTAAGAATCCTCTACCGGGGCAAAATGATGTACACTTCATCAAAATGATATGTGATGACAAACAATATGAAAATGGGAAAATTGTGGAGAATGAAAAACTAAGGAAGGTAATTAAATCAAATAACCTCCTTTCAGTTATTGTCTTTAAAGGAAAAACTCTCCGTAAGTTTGGTATACCAGGTCCCACCATTTTGTATAAAAAAAAATTCTGCAAAACAAAATCCTTTTTTTCCCTCTTTCTGTGTTTTAAATACAATTTCTTCTTCTTCCTTCAATTTCTCCACAATTTTCTCCATAATTGTAATTTCAAACTACCAACTTCTACTATCACACACGTCATTCCGTTTTTTCAAACTATTTCAAAAATTTCAAGGTACTACCTAAAACTCATCTCACATTATCAGTTTTTGTTCATTTTTTTGAATTTCTTAACACTACATTTTCATTTCAGTTGTTAATTCCTTCAGAATTTTGGTTCAATCAATGGATGTACAATCTCCATCGAAAAGATTCACAAGAGGTATACCATTGCATGTTGAAATTGATATTGAACACCCATCATTTTCATTGGGTCTAACTCAGGAATTTGGGGAAATTTCAGGTTCATTGTAACGACCTGTTTAGTCATTTTGAGCAGCAGAGTTTATTTCTGGAAATCACTGTCTGGATCGACGGATCCCACGACGGACCGTCGAGGGGGTCTCATTCCAAAACACTTAGAATTCTGAAAATTGGGTACTGAGATCGACTCTCTGAACTTCACGACGAAATGGCAGGACGGACCGTCGTTGGCACGACGGACCATCACAAATCTTTCCACAGAATTAACTCTCTGAACTTTGTGACGGACCTGCATGACGGACCGTCACAGTCGTGATGGACCGTCACAGGTTGCGTAACCCTGACTGGGTCGGATTTCTGCCAGAGTTTTTAAAGGGGCGTTTTGGACTATGCATGCTTATAATTATAAAGTTAGTGGGTTAATGTTAATAATTCAATTACTTGGGGGTTAAAGGGGACAACCTTAAAATAAATAGTGGGTTACTTTTACCATCTTTATACTTAATTATATGCTAATTAGGGTAAAAGAAAAAGGGTTTGAATAAGAAAAATAGAAAGAACAAAGAGAGGGAGAAACGAACGATCAAGAGAGAGAGAAAACGAAGAAGAACGCAGCTTTGGGAAAGTAGATTGCTTGATCACAATTCTTCGGTGGAGGTAGGTTATGGTTTATACTATGTCTTAGTAAACTCTTAATAGCGAATGATATGTGTTGGGTAGTTTTGTAAAGTCTTCTATATGATTAATTGTGTGCTTGCATGATGTAATTATGTAAATGTTGATGAATTAGCATGAAGAGGGTGTTGAATCTTAAATCCTGAATTTACTTTGTTAATGATGATGCCTTGGTGTAAAAGAAGGCTTGATGAACTAAAGTAATGAGATTAGAGGATCGGGTGTCACATTCCGACACCAGGATAGTATATGGATTGGAGTGTCACGTTCCGACACCAGGATAGTATATGGATCGGGTGTCACGTTCTGACACCAGGATAGTATATGGATCGGAGTGTCACGTTCCAACACCAGGATAGTATATGGATCGGAGTGTCACATTCCGACACCAGGAGAGTATATGGATCGGAGTGTCACGTTCCGACACCAGGAGAGTATATGGATCGGAGTGTCACGTTCCGACACCAGGATAGTATATGGATCGGCTGTCACGTTCCGACACCAGGATAGTATATGGATCGGAGTGTCACGTTCCGACACCAGGATAGTAGTAGTGGAGTGGAGTGTCACGTACAGACACAAGAGGAATAAAGATAATGAATCTTGAAATATGCTAATACACTCAATCTAAAGAACTAATTCCCAAATTAGTATGGTGTGGAGGCTTGAGTCCTCATAGACGTGATTAGTGTTGTTGCAAATGATTCTTATCCGTAATGCTATCACCTGTTAAGTATTTGGTTGGTTTTATGTTATTATCTGACATATACTGTTTTCTATTTTGAGTTGGCCGATGATACCTACTCAGTACTTGTGTTGTGTACTAACCCCTACTTGTATTTGTTTTTCTGTGTTAATTGTGGAGTGCAGCAAACGTGCCGTCGTCTTCAACTCAACAACAACTCTAGCCAGTCTTCATCACACCAGATTTCAGGGTGAGCTAATGCTTCTAGCTTGGACTGGATCTTCTTCTTCATGTCTTGATGCCTTGAAATTCCGGCATGGACTAGCTATTTACTTATTTTAGTTTCTTAGATACTCTTAGTTTTAGTAATTTGAGGATAGATGTTCTTGTGGTGATGACTTCCAGATTTTGGGGATAATAATAAGTGTTTGAGTTTTTAGAAGTTATTAATCTATTTTCATTAATGAGTTTTAAGTCTTCCGCATAATATTTTATTCGTTATGTTTGAAATGTTGGGGTTTAGATTGGTTGGTTCGCTCACATAGTAGGATAAGTATGGATGCCACTCGCGGCTCGTTTGGGTCGTGACAAACTTGGTATCAGAGCATTAGGTTCGTTGGTCTCATCACACAAGAACGAGTCTAGTAGAGTCTTAAGGAACGGTAGGGGGACGCCTTTACTTTTCTTTGAGATGCTATAAGACTTTAGGAAAATTCCATTCTTTATTTCTTTCTTTCGTGTTATTACTTGGATCCAATTGGTATCTAGGTGATACAAATTGGTATCTGACCATCTTCACTCTATTTCGCAGATGGTTAGAACTAGATCAACGACTGAGCCAACACCAACACCGGCAAGACAAGATGCGTCTGAGCTAGCCACTGGGGCTGTAGCTCGGAGAGGAGCAGTGGCAAGGGGCCGTGGTAGAGGTCGCGGGAGGACATCCTCTAGAGGACGAGGACAAGCACCTAGCCCAACTAGTAATAGGGCGGTGACTCCTCCACCGACTGAGGAAGTGGTAAGAGAGGGGGAGGAAGGGGAAAATGAACAAGTGGAGAATGAGGAATTACCACCCTAACATACCCCAGAGATGATTAATCAGGTTGTTGCTTATCTTAGCGGGTTATCTGATCAAGGCCAGACACCTCCAGTGTTTTCTGCACCAGCACCTCAGGTTCCGGAAGTACGACAGGCCGCTGCTGAGGATCCCCGCATGGATGCCTCATTGGAAATAGGCACGTTTCCTCGGTTGACTACAGGGCCTATAATGACAAGTGATCAGCACGAACTTTTCAGTAAGTTCATGATATTGAAACCTCCATTCTTCAAAGGTGCTGAATCTGAGGATGCCTACGATTTTCTGGTTGACTGTCATAAGTTACTACATAAAATAGGCTTAGTGGAACGATTTGGCGTTGAGTTTGTGACCTATCGATTTCAGGGAAATGCCAAAATATGGTGGCGGTCACATGTTGAGTGTCAACCCGCACAGGCACCACCTATGACTTGGGCGTCATTCTCTAGCTTATTTATGGAGAAGTATATCCCTTGGACCTTGAGGGATAGGAGGAGACATGAGTTCTTGAGCCTAGAGCAAGGCAGGATGTCGGTTACTGCGTATGAGGCTAAGTTTCGTGCATTATCCAGGTATGCCACCCAACTTTGTTTCAGTCCACAAGAGCGGATTCGCCGTTTCTTGAAGGGGTTGAGGTCAGAATTGCGGATTTTAGCCTTACAGGTAGCGGCTACAGCAAAATCCTTTCAGGAAGTGGTAGACTTCGTGATAGAGGTGGAGGGAGTGAAGCCAGATGACTTCACCATGGCATCGACATCAAAAAAATTTCGTAAGGGAGGTGAGTTTAATGGTTCTTACTCCAGAGGGCAGGGTTTAGGAGGTTATCCAGCGGACCCATTCTATCTTCACTACAGATTGTAGTTGGGGGTCCACCTCAGACCGGTCAACATTTCTCTGAGGTTGGAGGTTATTCCCACACTTCTTCATTCTCACACAGACCGATTCTTGAATCCAGAGAGTGTTATGGATGTGGGGAGACTGGACACATTAAGAGGTATTGTCCAAAACAGAGTTACAGACCTCCCATAGTTAGAGGTAGAGGTGGTCATGGAAGAGGCCGTCATTCTGGAGGACGTGGTGGTCGAGGTAATGGTGGTCACCAAAATGGCCGGGGTGACGGGCAAACTGGAGCCACTACAGCACAACATGGTAGGGGCAACGGGCAGACAGGCGATAGGGCCCATTGTTACGCTTTCCCCGGAACGTCTGAAGCGGAGACATCTGATGCTGTTATCACAGGTAATCTTTTGGTTTGTGATTGCATGGCTTCTGTATTATTTGATCCTGGCTCCACATTTTCATATGTATCTTCCTCATTTGCTACTGGTCTTACTTTACCTAGTGAATTGCTTGACATGCCTATTCGTGTGTCTACTCCGGTGGGTGAGTCTGTGATAGTTGAAAGGGTATATAGGTCTTGTCTGGTGACGTTTGTGGGGAGCATACTCATGTAGACTTGGTTATCTTAGAAATGGTTGATTTCGATGTAATTCTGGGTATGACTTGGCTTTCTCTGAATTTTGCGATCTTAGATTGTAATGCAAAAACTGTAACGTTGGCCAACCTGGGAAAGATCGGTTAGTGTGGGAGGGTGACTACACTTCCACTCCAGTTCGTATCATCTCCTTTCTTCGTGCTAAGAGAATGGTTAGTAAAGGGTGTTTAGCTTTCTTGGCACACCTCAGGGATGATACTACCCAAGTACCCTCAATTGAGTCGGTTCGATAGTCCGTGAGTTTCTGGATGTGTTTCCTGCAGACCTTCCTGGTATGACACCGGATAGAGATATTGATTTTTGCATTGATCTTGAACTGGGTACTCGCCCCATTTTCATACCCCCTTATAGAATGGCTCCCGCGGAGTTAAGGGAGTTAAAGGCTCAACTTCAAGAATTGTTTGGAAAAGGCTTCATTAGACCAAGTGCATCCCCTTGGGGTGCTCCTGTTTTGTTTGTGAAGAAGAAGGATGGGAGTTTTCGGATGTGCATAGACTACAGACAACTGAATAAGGTAACTGTTAAGAAAAAGTATCCTCTTCCTCGCATTGATGATTTGTTCGATCAGGTACAAGGTGCTTGTACCTTCTCAAAAATCGATTTGAAATCTGGTTATCATCAATTGAAAATACGGGCAACGGATGTGCCCAAGACTGCTTTTCGAACCAGGTATGGGCATTATGAGTTCTTAGTAATGTATTTTGGGCTTACGAATGTCCCTGCCGCTTTCATGAGCTTGATGAATTGGATTTTTAAGCCATATCTGGACCTCTTTGTCATTGTATTCATTGATGATATACAGGTATACTCAAAGAGTACGAAAGAACATAAGGAGCACTTGAGAATTTTATTGGAAATGTTGAGGGAGAAAAAACTTTATGCCAAATTCTCCAAGTGTGAGTTGGCTAGATTCAGTGTCCTTCTTGGTGCATGTGGTTTCTAAGGATGGAGTGATGGTGGATCCATCTAAGATTGAAGCAGTGAAGAGTTGGGAAAGGCCTAGTAATGTTATAGAAGTAAGGAGTTTTGTTTGTTTAGCGAGCTACTACCGTCGATTTGTCAAGGGATTCTCTTCTATTGCTTCCCAATTGACAAATTTGACTAAACAAAGTGTCCCATTTGTATGGTCGGGCGAGTGTGATGAAAGCTTTCAGAAGCACAAGACCTTGTTGACTACTGCACCAACCCTTAGCCTGCCAGTGGAAGGTAAGAATTTCATTGTCTATTGTGATGCATCCTATTCGGGTTTGGGTGCAGTGCTAATGCAAGAGAAGAATGCAATTGCTTATGCTTCGAGGCAATTAAAGGTCACGAACGTAACTACCCGACCCATGATTTGGAGTTGGCCGCGGTAGTGTTTGCATTAAAGCAATGGAGGCACTATCTATATGGGGTTAAGTGTGAAGTCTATACGGATCATCGTAGCCCACAGTATGTCTTTACTCAGAAAGATTTGAATTTGAGACAGAGGAGATGGATGGAACTACTGAAGGACTACGATATTACTATTTTGCATCATCCGGGAAAAGCTAACGTTGTGGCAGATGCGTTAAGTAGAAAGGCAGGGAGCATGGTAAGCCTAGCTCACTTACAGGTTTCCAGACGCCCACTGGCTAGAGAGATTCAGACTCTAGTTAATGACTTTATGAGATTAGAAGTAAATGAGAAGGGACGATTTTTGGCTTGTGCGGAGGCAAGATCTTCCTTCCTTGACAAGATTAAGGGAAAGCAGTTTACTGATGAGAAACTGATTCGGATTCGAGATAAAGTGTTGCGAGGAGAGGCTAAGGAAGCACAAATCGATGAGGAAGGTATTTTGAGAATTAAGGGAAGGGTATGTATACCCCGCGTTGATGATTTGATTCACACTATTCTTACAGAGGCTCATAGTTCAAGGTATTCTATACATCCTGGTGCAACCAAAATGTATCGTGACCTAAAGCAACACTTTTGGTGGAGTAGAATGAAGCGTGATATCATTGATTTTATTGCCAAATGTCCAAATTGTCAGCAAGTGAAATATGAAAACCAGAGGCCCGGAGTAACACTTCAGAGAATGCCCATTCCTGAATGGAAGTGGGAGAGATTTGCAATGGACTTCGTGGTTGGTCTTCCCAAGACAATGGGTAAGTATGACTCAATTTGGGTAATTGTTGATAGGTTAACTAAGTCTGCTCACTTCATTCCGGTCAAGGTGACTTACAATGCAGAGAAGTTAGCCAAACTTTACATCTCGGAGGTTGTTCGATTGCATGGAGTTCCACTTTCCATTATATCAGATAGGGGTACGCAGTTTACTTCTAAGTTTTGGAAAACATTGCATGCTGAATTAGGTACTAGGTTGGATCTTAGTACCGCATTTCACCCTCAGACCGATGGTCAGTCTGAGCGAACGATTCAAGTGTTGGAGGATATGCTTCGTGCATGTGTGATAGAATTTGGTGGTCATTGGGATAACTTCTTACCCTTAGCAGAATTCTCATACAATAATAGCTATCACTCAAGCATTGGTATGGCCCCATTTGAGGCACTGTATGGGAGGAGATGTAGGTCTCCCATTGGTTTGTTTGATGCATTTGAAGTTAGAACTTGGAGTACTGACCTTCTGAGGGAATCGTTAGATAAAGTAAAATTCATTCAGGAAAAGCTTCTAGCGGCTCAAAGTAGGCAAAAAGAATATGCAGATCAAAAGGTTAGAGACTTGGAGTTTATGGAGGGTGAGCAAGTCTTGCTGAAGGTTTCGCCCATGAAAGGGGTGATGCGGTTTGGTAAGCGAGGTAACCTTAGCCCAAGGTATATTGGTCCCTTTGAAGTTCTGAAGCGCGTGGGGGAGGTAGCTTATGAATTAGCCTTGCCTCCAGGACTTTCAGGAGTGCATCCGGTATTCCATGTGTCTATGTTGAAAATATACCATGGGGATGGAAATTACATCATTCGTTGGGATTCGGTTTTGCTTGATGAGAATTTGTCTTATGAGGAGGAGCTTGTTGCTATTTTAGATAGAGAAGTCCGCAAGTTTATGTCAAGGGAGATTGCATCCATCAAGGTTCAATGGAAGAATCGGCCGGTTGAAGAGTATACTTGGGATAAGGAGGCTGATATGCAAGAAAGATACCCACACCTGTTTACAGATTCAGGTACTCCTTTTTGCCCTTGTTTTTCTTCTTATGATCGTTTGAGGAAGAACGATTGGTAAATTGGTATCTATTGTAACGACCTGTTTAGTCGTATTGAGCAGCAGAGTTTATTTCTGGAAATCGCTGTCTGGATCGACGGATCCCACGACGGACCGTCAAAGGCACGACGGAACGTCGAGGGGGTCTCGTTCCAAAACACTTAGAATTCTGAAAATTGGGTACTGAGATCGACTCGATGAAATGGCAGGATGGACCGTCGTTGGCATGACGGACCGTCACAAATCTTTCCACAGAATTAACTCTCTGAACTTTGTGACAGACCTGCAGGACGGACCGTCACAGGTTGCGTAACCCTGACTGGGTCGGATTTCTGCCAGAGTTTTTAAAGGGGCGTTTTGGACTATGCATACTTATAATTATAAAGTTAGTGGGTTAATGTTAATAATTCAATTACTTGGGGGTTAAAGGGGACAACCTTGAAATAAATAGTGGGTTACTTTTACCATCTTTATACTTAATTATATGCTAATTAGGGTAAAAGAAAAAGGGTTTGAATAAGAAAAATAGAAAGAACATAGAGAGGGAGAAACGAACGATCAAGAGAGAGAGAAAAGGAAGAAGAACGCAGCTTTGGGAAATTAGATTGCTTGATCACAATTCTTCGGTGGAGTTAGGTTATGGTTTATACTATCTCTTAGTAAACTCTTAATAGCGAATGATATGTGTTGGGTAGTATTGTAAAGTCTTCTATATGCTTAATTGTGTGCTTGCATGATGTAATTATGTAAATGTTGATGAATTAGCATGATGAGTCTGTTGAATCTTAAATCATGAATTTACTTTGTTAATGATGATGCCTTGGTGTAAAAGAAGGCTTGATGAACTAAAGTAATGAGATTAGAGATCGGGTGTCACGTTCCGACACCAGGATAGTATATGGATCGGAGTGTCACGTTCCTACACCAGGATAGTATATGGATCAGGTGTCACGTTCCGACACCAGGATAGTATATGGATCGGAGTGTCATGTTCCGACACCAAGATAGTATATGGATCGGAGTGTCACGTTTTGACACCAGGATAGTATATGGATCAGAGTGTCACGTTCCGACACCCGGATAGTATATGGATCGGAGTGTCACGTTCCGACACCAGGATAGTATATGGATCGGGTGTCACGTTCCGACACCAGGATAGTATATGGATCGGAGTGTCACGTTCCGACACCAGGATATTGTATGGATCAGAGTGTCACGTTCCGACACCAGGATAGTAGTAGTGGAGCGGAGTGTCACGTACCGACACAAGAGAAATAAAGATAATGAATCTTGAAATATGCTAATATACTTAATCTAAAGAACTAATTCCCAAATGAGTATGGTGTGGAGGCTTGAGTCCTCATAGACGTGATTAGTGTTGTTGCAAGTGATTCTTATGTGTAATGCTATCACCTGTTAACTATTTGGTTGGTTTTATGTTATTATCTGACATATATTGTTTTGTATTTTGAGTTGGCCGATGATACCTACTCAGTACTTGTTTTGTGTACTGACCCCTACTTGTATTTGTTTTTCTGTGTTAATTGTGGAGTGCAGCAAACGTGCTGTCGTTTTCAACTCAACCGCAACTCTAGCCAGTCTTCATCACACCAGATTTCAGGGTGAGCTAATGCTTCTAGCTTGGACTGGATCTTCTTCTTCATGTCTTGATGCCTTGAACTTCCGGCATGGACTAGCTTTTTACTTATTTTAGTTTCTTAGATACTCTTAGTTTTAGTATTTTGAGGATAGATGTTCTTGTGGTGATGACTTCCAGATTTTGGGGATAATAATAAGTGTTTGAGTTTTTAGAAGTTATTAATCTATTTTCATTAATGAGTTTTAAGTCTTCCGCATGATATTTTGTTCATTATGTTTGAAATGTTGGGGTTTAGATTGGTTGGTTCGCTCACATAGTAGGATAAGTGTGGGTGCCAGTCGCAGCTCGTTTGGGTCGTGACATTCATTATCTAAATCTACTACCATTCAAGAGATAAGATCCAAATTCAATAATGATCCAAGTAGATTTATTGATGGAGGTGTGAAGAATTTTGTCGATGTGGTTACTGGGTCAAGTAAGAAGAGGAAACATAAAGCTCATTTTTATACCGTTCATAATGATAAAAATGAAGTTGGTGGTTCTGGGTCAATCGAGCATCATAAGGTATCTGTATAATCATTGTTCTTGTATATGTTTAGATTATATATTATATGTTTTGTTTTTGTGTTGAATCATGTCTTGTACAATTGTAATTGTAAAAATGTATAATCTATATTAGTATATATTTTTGTTTTTTTGTTGATTCATGCCTTATATAATACTGTTTGTATAGAATGTATAATAAATTTTTGTATCTGTTTATGTGCTTATACAATTGTAGTTGTATAAATGTATAATTTATATTAGTATATGTTTTGTGTTTCTGTTAATTCATGCCTTATACAATACTATTTTTATAAATATATAATAAATTCTTGTATCTGTTTCTGTGCTTATACAATTTTTCTTGTATAAATGTTATCTTAATATCTGCTTTATATTCATATTTTATACTGCCTCATTATTCAATTGTGTGTATAAGTGTATAATTTATCTACTTCAATAGCTTGATCAATTTTTTGAATTTTCTATAATGAAGCTATTACGAGTGAAGGAGAAAAAGAGAGAATAAAACTAAAACTGAGTTCGCGTGAATTATGGGATCTTTTTCCTATTTATCTGCCTCCTATTTATTTATTTTTTTAAAATTGAATTGTATGAAAAGAAGATACTTGTTAACTGTTTAACACAAAAAGTCACCCGTAGCAAATTTTTAATTTGCTACAGAATACAATTTTGAATAGTTTTCTATAGCCTACAATTGTCAATTTTTTCTTTGCTATATATAAAATTTGCCCTATGAAAAATGTCTCAAATCTCAAGAAAAAACAATTGAAATTACTGATGCTTTAATGAAGGCTAGTGTGCAAAATAGTGGCTAAGAAATCAGGCTCTGTGATGGGGATACACTTTTGTTTTCTCTAAAAAAAAGTTATGGATAATTTATTTTTTTTCATCATTTATGCTATTGAATTTATTCTTTATTTTATTTTAGTAAGTTAGACTTTTCTATCTTTTGATTTCTGTGTTTGTTTGTTGAGTCTTGTTGTGGTTTATGTTATTATAGAGTTGTACCTGAAATATAGTTCGTAATTTGGTTACAAAGTTCATTTATCTTAATATAATATTTATCTTGTGTCACTTTGATAGGTTCTATTTGGATTTTCAAATGTACATTTCTTTTCAATTAAATTTTTTTGACATGATATGTAAGGTGATTTGGTGAAATCTTAAGATGATATCTACTCATGGAATGTATACTCCATATAACTTTTTAAAAAAATACATTCGAGGAAATAAATAAAGTACTTAAACACCTTGGTAAATCCTTTGATAGCGAAAAAATGCATGAAGGAATAAATTTTGTTTAAATTGACATATGTTATTTGTTGTCAAGAAGTTATTACTCTGATGGAGATTTCAAGTTGACAAATAAATACATATCCAGCAATGCATACATTGCGAAGAGATAATGTATGAATTTCACTTCACATCTTAATGGGCATGCTTGTACATGACATTTTTAGTAATTGATATGACGAAGGCATTTCATTCCACTATCCAAACGTTGTGTAATCTTTTGCTACCTTTTTAGAGTCTTAATTTTATTTTATTTCATTCCACTATTTTGTAGTCAAAATACAGTCCAAAAAAAAGTCACAAATTATAAAAAAAAAAGTAAAAAAAAAAAGAGTCATGAAAAAAAAGTTAAAAAGGTTTGAAAAATCAATAACAAAAGAATAAATTTTCTGAACTATGTTTGACCTGATTCTTGCTTTGAAAAGATACGTAGTCAACCTTATTATAAGGTTCTGTCCAACCAAGAAAAGAAATCTAAAAGGTCCTCATCACAAAAACTGGGGAAAATAATTTTTTTTTTTTAAAAAAGAAAATAATAATAATAATAATAATAATAATAATAATAATAACAATAATAACAACAACAACAACAACAATAATAGTAATAATAATAATAATAATAATAATACTAATAAATAATAATAATAATAATAATAATAATAATAATAATAATAATAATAATAATAATAATAATAAGAATAACAATTGTAATAACAACAATAATAATAAAAGAGTGTCGATTATATCAATTATTATTATTATTATTATTATTATTATTATTATTATTATTATTATTATTATTATTATTATTATTATTATTATTATATACAAAAGAGTGTCGATTCCAAGAGTTGTAAGTCTTTACCTGTTATTGCATTATCTTGAGTCTTTATGACAATCCTTTCTTTGTTAACCTATCCAAAAGCCATGTTACAATCAAAATAATGTTCTGATCAATTTTTAACAATGACAACTCAAGTAAACCTTTAGTGTTGATTATGATACAAGAAAAACTCATGTATTTCGTATGAGGAGTGAAAAATGAGAGAATCTTATCGATGAATATCCTTCAAAGTACTCTAAGCCATCAATTGTGTTGAGAGAAAGTTAAAAATGAGAGAGTCTTATTGGTGAAATCCTTCAGGGCACAATAAGACGATGATGAGTGAGAGATACACAAAATAAGTAAGAGCATTGGTGAAAAATATTTTGAGGAACCATAAGTTGAATGTGAGGCATGAATCTAGTACAAGATTGGATTATAAAAGCATGACTTCAAAAGGCTTTAAGTTTTACCAAAGTAATGTTTAGATTGATTGTACAGATCAATTCATTTAATTTCACATGTATTTCATGATAATTAGATTGAGCATCACTCTCAAATGAATCTGTTTTTATTTTTTCATTTAATATTTTTCCTCACAAGGAATAATTTTTCTTTCTTCCTTTTTTCTTATTTTTTATAACTCAATTCGTTTTGTATTTCTTCCTTTAGTTAGTTTTCATTAAAGCATCAAGAAAATGATCTCAAAATTGCTATCTTTTCTTCAACTGCTCCAAACAAAGTGTGGTAAGCACATCAAATGTGACATGATTCATGAAATAGTGACATACATAGTAACTTATCAAAAATTGACAAAGTTTGAGAATTTATTTGGATACAAGATTCAATGATTGTTGGAATATGGAAACAGTATGACAAATTTGAAGTTGAAAGTTCTAAACAATTAGAGATGTATTTTAAGATTATCAAGATGAGCTGATTAGCTGATGAAAGCAGTCTATCTCAATATAAAATTAATTTCAAACATGGAAAAAACAGGAACAATTATCATCAAAGCCAATGCCACAAATCAACCGTCATTATAAAATTCTAAAAAAATGGAAGACATAAATTTTGTAAACATTATTGCAAAAAAAATAAATTAATTACATGAATTTTTTCTCCCTGGACAAACGTTTCCTAGTCTGAGACATATATTTCTCATTTTCTCCTAGGATTAACACTTCCTAGTTGGAGACCTTATTATTATTATTTTAATTATTATTATTTTGTGTCCTAGAATAAACACTAGTTAGTTTGAGGCAGTTATTTTTCATTTTTATTCTTTTAAGATAAGAACTTTATATTATAAAAAAATTATAACAAAATTAAAACTAAAAATTAAATGTTATGTTTATTATATTTGATGATTCAGAGTTGCAGTACCCTCCTAAACAATGAGAATTAGAGTAGCACGAGTCTACTAAACAATGAGAACTAGAATAGCAGAGCCCGCCTAAAAAATGTGAATTAGAGTAGTAGGGCTCACCTAAACAATGAGAATTAGCATAACAGGACCCTTCTAAACAATGGGAATTAGCAAAATAGGACCCTCATAAAAAATGGGAATTAGAGTAGCAAGACCATTCGAAACAATGAGAATTAGTGTAGCAGGACCCTCCTAAACAATGGGAAGTAAATTAGCAGGACCCTCATAAACAACGAGAATAAGAGTAGCAAGACCATCCCAAAATAATGAGAACTAGAATAGCAGGACCCTCATAAACAATGAGAAATAAAGTAGCAGGACCCTCCTAAATAATGGGAATTAGCGTAGAAGGATCCTCCTAAACAATGGGAAGTATATTAGCAGAACCCTCCTAAACAATGGGAATTAGAGTAGCGGGACCCTCCTAAACAATAAGAATTAGCGTAGCATGACCCTTATAAATAATGAGAAGTAGATTAGAAGGAACCTCCCTCCTAATAAACGGGAATTAGCGTAGCAGGACTCTCCTGAATAATGGGACGTAGTATGAACAGGACCCCCCTGGACAATGGGATTACCAGGACCCTCCTACATAATGGAATTAAATTACTTTCTCTTAGTATAAACACTTCCTAGTTTGACACGTTATTTTTATTCTCTCCTAGGAAAAACACTTTGTAGTCCGGGTTTATATTTTTATTTACATTTGCTAATAACTCACAAAATTTTTCCAGTGAGAACTGGGCAAAATTTTGTTTAGTTTTTTTTGTTTGTGATGGTTTTCAGATTTCTTTAAGCGAAATTATGATATGAAATTCAAGAACATAGTTTCAACTTTTTTCAAAATGATCAACCCCATGATAACAAAAATAAGTTTCTTTTATGCATGAAGCAGTCTGACTTCTTGATATCTTTTTCTATTAACCTTCTGATCAAGAAAACATGTAGTCATTCAAGAGAATCTTCAAATTGTCATTTTGAAGAGTGTCAAAAGCTCTGTCTAAGTGGCAAGTTCAACCTCCAATCCAATTCAAGATTAAGATACTCACCCAAAAAAAAGGTGAGATCTTAAAGTTTAGATTTAATGAAGACTCAAGAAAAGTTGCATGATAGGAGCTTGTATATTTATTTTTCTTTTGATTCTTATCTTTTAATTTCTTTTGAAAGGATAAGGTCCGCAATCTGGAGCCTCGATGGAACCTCACTTTACTCCAACTAATCAGCTCATCTCATTAAACTACACATGACCTGATTCCCTTACAACGCAGAATGTGTAGGCTGCCCAAAACAAGGACTCGGTCGCATATTTTCTGTAAAATGAGAGTCCGGTCAAAACTTGTCGCTATGTCTACATCTTTGTCAGACAACACTTGGTGTTTTTAGACAAAGAGGGGCAGATTGTAGACACATAATTTTTACCGAACTTAATGTTTTACACCATTGATAGTGCTTAAATATTTTGTTTAAAAAGTTAAATTACATATTTTACTTTTATTTTATTTTATTAAATTTATTGAAAAAGTTATGAAAACTATCAAAATAGAATTACACTTTAAGGTATATTTTATTTTTAATTTATTCAAAATTTTAATAATAAGTTAGTTATATAAATATTTTTAATGTAGCTATTTGATTTTTCTTAGTTAATATTATTTTTATGTTTTATTTACTAACAAAAAATAATAAAAAATGAAATAAAATTAAAACTACCCACCTACACTATCCCACCTCCCTTCCCATTTCCTATCACACCCCACTAAACACTCCCCACACACGTATTACACACACAACACACACGACTACAATACAAACAACCCACCATGCACACCCATATATACAGACACACTACAACACTAATAAAAAGATCAAAAATATGTAGAGAAAGTAAACCGAAAAGAGGGGGAAAAAAAGAAAAAGGAAAAAATCAGAAAATTTCAGCAATAAAAAATAATCAAAACACAACCACACACAACAACAAAAAAAAAAAACAGAAAGGAGAAGAAGGAAAAACACAACACACATTCACATAAAAAATTATGAGTGTTCTAATCATGGTTCGGTTAAGATTTTGTGGTACTTTTCTTTTTATTTGTGGTTCAGCTTTACCTTGTTTATTGATGAAATTCGATGTAATTATTTAGTAGTTCTTACACTTTTTTTTATTCATAATTTGATTGAAAAGAAGAATGTGTTAAGAGTTATATCTTTTTAAAATAATTTTATTTGATGAAAATTATTGTTGTTTATTTGTCCAAAAAAGAATTAGATTTATTTTAAAATTTTTGTCATTGTTTTGTTGGTTTAATGAGATATTATAATATTTTCATGCCTAATTAACTTTAATATAAAAATAAAATATAATATGTGTGGGCCTAATTTACATATTAGCTTTAAGAGTGAACAAAAATAAAAGAATACAAAATAAGATATAATATAAGATTGTATCCTAGAAGTTTAGAGTTATTTTATTCTATTTGATTTTGTTAAATATTTTCTTATAACATTAGATGTGTTTTAGGCATGTCAAGAATATTGGTTTCAATTAAGAATGTTGTTACACATCTTTCTTGATACATTTAAAAATAATTCAAGGATGCGGTAATGCAACTTTTCCATAAAATATTAAATTTCGAGCAATTTAACATAAGACTTAAAGACAATTATTTGGTTAAATGCGAAGAAGTCAGTTATGTCTCTAAACATCAAGATCTAGAATGTAGTTATGCATCCGGTTTAAGACTAATAAAATTCAACAATAAAATTATTAGAAAAACTGTACCATATCAAATATATCTAAAAAAATAAGTAAAAGTTAATAAAAGCGACCGTTCTAGAACCACATGATTCATGGGATGCCTAGTACCTTTCCCTCGGTCAACAATATAGCTTACCAGAATTTCTGGTTCATAGACCATATAAAGAGCTAGTTCCTTTTGATTAGGGATTAAACAAAACTGTTACTTGGAACACCATAACTCAATTCCAATTGGTGACTTTGTAAAAATCAAAATAATTCCTAATCAATAACGTCATTTAAATTGAAAAAATCTTCTGCCTCCGCATTCGCGGAAAGGGGTGTGACATATATGATACACAATGACGATTATTCTCTCACAGCAAAGTACTTTTTTTAACTTGTTTCTCACTATTAGTACTTTTTTTCATCCTTTTCAAGGACCCATAACTTTATGTTTGTGCATAACTTCAATTCAAAGACACTATCACAATTTTATTTCATATCATATTTGGATTTTGTAATGTAACAACCCTAAAAATGGATATGCTAAGTAATGCTTAATGTGTCTAGAATGCAAACGATTAGACCGGGTTCAAATGGATTGATGCGCGTAGAACCAGACCTCGGAACCTTTGTTACTTCCAATCCAACTAACTTGGGGAGTTAGTTGGTCAAGTAAAGATTGGTTCCAACCATGTATGGCTCTCGAATACGAAGATTTACTCGAAGGAGTCTTTACCGAACTTAAAAAGAGGAAATATTAGGTTTGGAGGGTCTAGGGTAAAATGGTCTTTTTCCAGGCTAAGGGTAGTATCGTAATTACCCTAAATATATAATTATTTATAAATTAATAATGTGGAGGGTCATTTTGTGGAGAGAGGGCTGAAATTGGACTCTTGAAGTGAAGTCTTGCTCCACCCGGGTTCGAACCAAGTTGAACCAGTGAATTAAATTGTTTTTAATTTAAGTTGGTAAATTAAGGTAATTAATTTATATTTGTTAGTTATTATCTGATTTAGATTAAAAGGACATTATATTTTTAATAATTAAACAAAACCTTATTTGACTAAGTCCTAAACTAGACTCTTAAGCCTAAGAAAATTCTTCTCTCCCACGCTCATCTCTCGCTCACGTCTCTTTCACTCTCTCTCACATTTTCTCTGCCAAAATAAATCCAAAAAATAGTAGGTAATCCAAAGTTCTTCACACTTGAATAACTCACACGAAAATATAAAAAAACCAAATATTAATCAATCACGTAGGCAAAGAGAAGGTTTTCCGTCAAGTTTGGTGTTGAACCTTTTGTGTTGGACGTGTGTTTGGATGAGTTCTCTGGGAAACAAGTCGCGGTTTGAACATCAAAAAGGTATGTATTCTCTTCTCTCTTGGTCCCTTTTCCGAGATACCCCTTAAGGTTCAGACGAATCTATTCCAAAAAGTAGGATTGTTCCCCGTTGCATGTCCATGACACTAGCTCCCATTGAATCATAGGTTGGTTATGTTTGCTGGTAGAAAGCTAGGGATGAAATGTGTTTTTGTGATTATTATATGTTTATATGTATGTATGGAATTATGTGGCTTAAGTTGATGTTTCTGAAAATGTTATTACGTGTGTATATGTGAGATACCGTGGCTATTGTTCATGGTTTAGGACTTGTAATGACATGATAGTCCTTTATATTTCATGAACACATGTTGATGTAAATGTGATGTTCATATGTGTTGAAATGTTGCTGATTTGAGGTATAATGTCTTGTCTAAAGAATCCATGAAACGCACCTAAAACGTTCTGAATGCACTACGAAATTCTCCTAAGAACTAAGGTGTAACTTGATGAAAGGATGCTGAAAAATTAAAAGAAATTTTCCAAAATCTAGTGAGGAATTTCGGTCAGCAAAGAGGGTTCCAAATGTTGCAAAAAATTAATCAAAACAAGTGAGGTCATGGAGAATTGAACCTGTGACCTCACCATGTTCAAAACCATAAAAAAGAAGTAAAAAGAAATATGGTGATGGGGATTCGAACCATGGTATTGGCTAGAAAATGTAACTTAAAAGAAAAAAAAAATGAGGAGTGGGATTTTAACCAACCACATCTCAATCAGATTATAGGAGAAGAATAAAAAAAATATTGGGGAGGCATGTGGGAATCGAACACAAGACCTCATAGGCTGATTAAGGAGGAGAACAAAAGAAAACTAAAGGGGGAGGCATGTGGGAATCGAACCCACAACCTCTTAGGAACATTAATGAGGTGAATAAAAGAAAAATAAAGGGGGAGGCGTGTGGGAATCAAACCCACGACCTCTTAGGCAGATTTAAGGAGGATAATAGAAGAAAATAAAGGGGGAGGAGTGTGGGAATCGAACCCATGACCTTCTAGGCAGAGTTAAGGAGGAGAATAAAAGAAAAATAAAGAGGTGGGGGTCTGATCCCACAACCTCATAGTCAGGAGAAATAGATTAAAAATAAATAAAAGGGGTTGTGGGGGTTTGATTCCACAACCCCTCAGCCAAGTAAGAGGTATTCAAAGGAGAAAAATAAAGAGGAAATGTTGATGATAGTGCTCGATATAGGGTCCCAATTTCATTTGGACCAAAATACAATAAATGAAAAAAAAATGTAAGTATTGTCTAAGGGATTCGAAATTGGGTTCCCTTGCCCAAATTCCACATAGATGCATAAGTCATATGTGAATTAAATCTTCAAGAATAATGCTGCCTGCTTAGATCAAAATTGAGATCTTGGCATGCATACAAGATACATAAATATTTTATTGCATGATCTTAGGAAGATGTGAATCACTTAAACGAACTATGAATTAAGCCTCATGGCTTGTATGTATAGACCCACAAGTCTTAAAAATAAGTAAACCTAAGATGTATGTAATAAAATGATGTAACCCTAGAAGGGTTAAGTATGAGTGTAAAACACACTAAATGACCAAGTTCATTGGCATACGATGAAATGATTATTATGTAATGAAATGATGAAACCCTAGAAGTGTTAAGTAAGAGTGTGAAACACACAAATGGCCAAGTGCATTGACATATGATGAAATGAACATTCACGTTAAAGTGGGTGAGTAATTATGAAGAACAAATGTGCTAATGTTGATGAATGTGGTGACAACATGAGAATGAGGCTAAAGTAAAAGATGAAAGCAATCTAAAATAAGCCTGAGTAAATGTTACCAAAACGTACTCACCTATGAGAGTGTAATGTTAATGAAGAGACTAGTCTCTATGAATACTCTAATGAAAGTATTGAGATTAACACACTTAATACTAATGATGAAATGATAAATCATCTATTCAGCTATGATTTCCTCATACTAGTAGCCAACTCCATGATGTATGATTTGAATGTAATGGAACTTTTTACTGAGCACCGATATACTAGCTATGAGAGGTGATGCCTTATTTTGGGAAATCTATAGGTTCACGTAACTCTCATGAGATGATACTGTCACACATTCTGAATATGGGTCTCCTTATATCTCCCAGTCTTCGTACCTATACTGCCAATATAAGGATCTGGCGGGATTCAATTCCAAGGTACGTTAGCATGTATTGGTCACTTTGACTGGTGATTTCACCTCTTTTCGGTATGGGGTTTCATGACACTGTATTTCATGATGCTCATATTATCTATGTCTCTTAAAGTTTAAGTTCCCAATGAATGATGAGGCTAGCCTCAACTGATGCACAAAATGGAATGGAATGATACCAAAGGTGTTATGATAGGATAATCAAGAGGTGAATTATATTCAAGTAATGACATTAGGTCATTCTTGGTCATTGCACAACAAACTCAATGAAAGTCTTAAACTACATCCTATGTATAACTGGTGTTTACACTGGCCCATGAATGAAATGAAATGAAGTACTTATGAATGAACGAAGCAGACTCTGTGTTTGCTAAAGCAGACTTCCTAGTTGAGGTCCCATATGTTAGCCCACATTTTCGGGAAGTCTTAATGTCAACTCCATGATCCAAGGTCTCATGGCACACAAATGAATGATATGAACAAAGTTATGTGTTATAGGAATTATCATATGTGATATGTGTATGCTTAAGTATGATGATGCATTTTACTCTCATGGCATAACTTTCCTAATCCACATTTGTAAAGCTCATAAACTTTCCTAATTAAAATTTGGAAAGCTCGCTCACTTTCCTAATCTCAATTTGGCAAGTCCACTAACTTGACCTTCTATAATCATGTTGTTAGGACAGATCTAATCTTACACATCCATGTCCTTGGTGTGTTCTTACATCTACGAATACTTAGTACAAGTGTGTACTAACCTTATACAACTCTAAACTTTTAGGTGCAGGCACAGGTGGACGCTAGAGCTACAGGATCAACGCTGCAGTTATCCGAACGTCGAGCATTCATCCGGACTTGGTAGTCTCTCATACCTTCGAGGATGCTTGCCCAGTTAGATTCTAGCTTAGTTGTAGGATTGAGCTAGAGGAGTATGTTCCACTAGCGTTTGAAAAACACATGAGTTATATATATATATATATATATATATATATATATATATATATATATATATATATATAATATTTTGAAAGTAATTTATAGTGTTATACTAACGAAGTTTTCAAATAAGAAAATTGCGAAAAATTTTTTATTTCACTCTATAGCAAAAGACACTCTACAACCATGGTAAAACAAAATTATGAAAACTAGGAGAAAAGTTTTTTATGATTTATATTTTTGCCTTTTATTTTAATATATAAAATTGTAAACTAGAATTGACTAACCTTTTATGAAAAGTTGTGACATTTATGAAAAGCTGTGACTTTCGTGATAAGTTCTAACTTTAATGAAGAGTTGCAACTTTAATGAAAGGTTGTAACATTTATGAATGTTTTTTACCTTTACAAAAAGTTGTGATTTTTCCAAGAGCTGTGACCTTTGAAGTAAGGCAAAATTAATATTTTTTCACACTACCCTTTGTTGCCTATAAATAGATGTAACGACCTGTTTAGTCGTTTAGAGCAGCAGATTTTATTTCTGGAAAAACTGTCTTGGTCGACGGATCCCACGACGGACCGTCATGGGCACGACGGACCGTCGAGGGGGTCTCGTTCCAAAACACTTAGAATTCTGAAATTTGGGTACTGGGATCGACTCTCTGAACTTCGTGACAAAATGGCAGGACGGACCGTCGTGGGCACGACGGACCGTCACACATTTTCCACAGAAATTAACTCTCTGAACTTTGCGACGGACCTGCAGGACGGACCGTCACAGCCATGACGGACCGCCACAGGTTGCGTAACCCAGGTTGGGTCGGTTTTCTGTTAAATGTTTTAAGGGGCGTTTTGGACTATTCCTGCTTATGATTATAAATTTAGTGGTTTATATTAATAATTTAATTACTTGGGGGTTAAAAGAGATAACCTTGAAATAAATAATGGGTTAATTCATCATCTTTTATACTTAATTATATGCTAATTAGGGTAAAAGAAAGAGGGTTTGAATAAGAAAAATAGAAAGAACAAGGAGAGGGAGAACGAACGATCGAGAGAAGAGGGAAACAGAGAGGATAGCAAAGATTTTGAGGTTTTGCTTGCTTGATCACAATTCTTCGGTTGAGGTAGGTTATGGTTTATGCTATTCGTAGTAAACTCTTAATAGCGAATGATATGTATTGGGTAGTATTGTAAACCCTTCTATATGCTTAATTGTATGCTTGCATGAATGTGATTATATAATTGTGATAAAATAAGCATGATGAGGCTATTGAATCCTAAATCTTGAAAAACCCTAATCTACTTTGTTAATGATGATGCCTTGGTATAAAAGAAGGCTTGATGAACGAAAGTAGTGAGATTAGGAGATCGGGTTTCACGTTCCGACACCAGGATAGTAATAGAGGATCGGGTGTCACGTTCCGGCACCAGGAATGTATATGAGGATCGGAGTGTCACGTTCCGACACCAGGATAATATATGGATCGGGTGTCACGTTCCGACACCAGGATAGTATATGAGGATCGGAGTGTCACGTTCCGACACCAGGATAGTATATGAGGATCGGAGTGTCACGTTCCGACACCAGGATAGTATATGGATCGGGTGTCACGTTCCGACACCAGGATAGTATATGAGGATCGGAGTGTCACGTTCCGACACCAGGATAGTATATGAGGATCGGAGTGTCACGTTCCGACACCAGGATAGTATATGGAGCGGAGAGTCACGTACCGACACGAGAGGAATAAAGATAATGAATCCTGAAATATGTTAGTATACTCAATTTAATGAACCTAATTCCCAAATGAGTATGGTATTGAGGCTTGAGTCCTCATGGGTGTACTTGGTGTTACTTATTAATGATTATAGTACTTGATGTTGCTACCGGTTGAGTATTGTAGTTGATTTTATGATATTATCTGACATATACTGTTTTCTATTTTTAGTTGGCCGATGATACTTACTCAGTACTTGTGTTTTGTACTGACCCCTACTTATATGTTTTCTCTTTGTTAATTGTGGAGTGCAGCAAACGTGCCATCGTCTTCAACTCAACCGCAACTCTAGCCAGTCTTCATCACCCCGAATTTTCAGGGTGAGCTAATGCGTCTAGCTTGGACTGGATCTTCTTCTTCATGTCTTGATGCCTTGAAATTCCGGCATGGACTAGCTTTTTACTTATTTCAGCTTCTTAGAATACTCTTAGTTTAGTAATTTGAGGATAGATGTTCTTGTGGTGATGACTTCCAGATTTTGGGGATAATGAAAGATAAATTTTAGAAGTTATTGAATTGATTTCGTTAATCAGTTTTAAGTCTTCCGCATTATATTCTGTTTATTATGTTGAAATGTAGGGGTTTAGATTGGTTGGTTCGCTCACATAGTAGGATAAGTGGGGGTGCCACTCGCGGCTCGATTTGGGTCGTGACAAACTTGGTATCAGAGCATTAGGTTCGTTGGTCTCATCACACAAGAACGAGTCTAGTAGAGTCTTAAGTAACGGTAGGGGGACGCCTTTACTTTTCTTTGATAGGCTATAAGACTTTAGGAAAACTCCATTCTTTCATTCTTTCTTTCGTGCTATTACTTGGATCCAATTGGTATCTAGGTGATACAAATTGGTATCTGACCATCTTCACTCTATGTCGCAGATGGTTTGAACTAGAGCAACAACTGCGCCAACACCAACACCGGCAAGGCAAGATGCATCTGAGCCAGCCACTGGGGCTGTAGCTCGGAGAGGAGCAGTGGCAAGAGGCCGTGGTAGAGGTCACGAGAGGACGTCCTCTAGAGGAAGAGGACAAGCACCTAGCCCAACTAGTACTAGGGCGGTGACTCCTTCATCGACTGTGGGAGTGATAAGAGAGGGTGAGGAAGGGGAGAATGAACAAGTGCAGAATGAGGAATTTTCACCCCAACCTACCCCAGAGATGATTAATCAGGTTCTTGCTTATCTTAGCGGGTTATCTGATCAAGGCCAAACACCTCCAGTGTTTTCATCACAAGCACCTCAGGTTCTGGAAGTACGACAGGCCGCTGCTGAGGCTCCCCGCATGGATGCCTCATTGGAAATAGGCATGTTTCCTCATTTGACTACAGGGCCTATAATGACAAACGATCAGCATGAACTTTTCAGTAAGTTCTTGAAATTGAAACCTCCAGTCTTCAAGGGTGCTGAATCTCAGGATGCCTACGATTTTCTGGTCGATTGCCATGAGTTACTACATAAAATGGGCATAGTGGAACGATTTGGCATTGAGTTTGTAACCTATCAGTTTCAGGGAAATGCCAAAATGTGGTGGCGGTCACATGTTGAGTGTCAACCCGCACAGGCACCACCTATGACTTGGGTGTCATTCTCTAGATTGTTTATGGAGAAGTATATCCCCCGGACCTTGAGGGATAGGAGGAGAGATGAGTTCTTGAGCCTAGAGCAAGGCAGGATGTCGGTTACTGCATATGAGGCTAAGTTTCGTGCATTATCCAGGTATTCCCCCCAACTTTGTTTTAGTCCACAAGAGCGGATTCGCCGTTTTGTGAAGGGGTTGAGGTCAGAATTGCGGATTTCAGCCTTACAGATAGTGGCTATGGCAAAATCCTTTCAAGAAGTGGTAGACTTCGTGATAGAGGTGGAGGGAGTGAAGCCAGATGACTTCACCATGGCATCGACATCAAAAAGGTTTCGTAAGGGAGGTGAGTTTAATGGTTCTTACTCCAGAGGGCAAGGTTCAGGAGGTTATCCAGTCCGACCCATTCAGTCCTCGCTACAGACTGTAGTTGGAGGTCCACCTCAAACCGGTCAACATTTATCTGAGGTTGGAGGTTATTCCCAGACTTCGTCATTCTCACAGAGACCGATGCTTGAATCAAGAGAGTGTTATGGTTGTGGGGAGATTGGGCACATTAATAGGTATTGTCCAAAATAGAGTTACAGACCTCCCATAGTCAGAGATACAGGTGGTCATGGAAGAGGCCGTCATTCTAGAGGACGTGGTGGTCGAGGTAATGGTGGTCACCAAAACGGCCTGGGTGATGGGCAAACTGGACCCACTACAGCACAACATGGTAGGGGCAACGGGCAGATAGGTGATAGGGCCCATTGTTACGCTTTCCCTGGGAGATCTGAAGCGGAGACATCTGATGCTGTCATCACACGTAATCTTTTGGTTTGTGATTGCATGGCTTCTGTATTTTTTTATCCTGGATCCACATTTTCTTATGTATCTTCCTCATTTGCTACTGGTCTTAATTTACATTGTGAATTACATGACATGCCTATTCGTGTGTCTAATCCGGTGGGTGAGTCTGTGATAGTTGAAAGGGTATATAGGTCTTGTCTGGTGACGTTTGTGGGGAGCAATACTCATGTAGACTTGGTTATCCTAGAAATGGTTGACTTCGATGTAATTCTGGGTATGACTTGGCTTTCTCCAAATTTTGCAATCTTGGATTGTAATGCTAAAACTGTGACTTTAGCCAAGCCTGGGACAGATCCATTAGTGTGGGAGGGCGACTACACTTCCACTCCGGTTCGCATCATCTCCTTTCTTCGTGCTAAGAGAATGGTTAGTAAAGGGTGTTTAGCTTTCTTGGCACATCTCAGGGATGACACTACCCAAGTACCTTCAATTGAGTCGGTTTCGATAGTCCGTGAGTTTCTGGATGTGTTCCCTGCAGATCTTCCTGGTATGCCACCGGATAGAGATATTGAATTCTGCATTGATCTGGAACCGGGTACTCGCCCCATTTCCATACCCCCTTATAGAATGGCTCCCGCGGAGTTAAGGGAGTTAAAGGCTCAACTTCAAGAACTGTTAGGTAAAGGCTTCATTAGACCAAGTGCATCCCCTTGGGTGCTCCTGTTTTGTTTGTGAAGAAGAAGGATGGAAGCTTTCGGATGTGCATAGATTACAGACAACTGAATAAGGTAACTGTTAAGAACAAGTATCCTCTTCCTCGCATCGATGATTTGTTCGATCAGTTACAAGGTGCTTGTACCTTCTCAAAAATCGATTTGAGATCCGGTTACCATCAATTGAAAATACGGGCAACAGATGTGCCCAAGACTGCTTTACGGACCAGGTATGGACATTTTGAGTTCTTAGTAATGTCTTTTGGGCTTACGAATGCCCCTGCTGCTTTCATGAGCTTGATGAATGGGATTTTTAAGCCATATCTGTATCTCTTTGTCATTGTATTCATTGATGATATATTGGTGTACTCAAATAGCAAGAAGGAACATGAGGATCACTTGAGGATTGTATTGGAAATGTTGAGGGAGAAAAATCTTTATGCCAAATTCTCCAAGTGTGAGTTTTGCTAGATGCAGTGTCCTTCTTGGGGCATGTGGTTTCTAAGGATGGAGTGATGGTGGATCCTTCTAAGATTGAAACAGTGAGGAATTGGGTAAGACCCACTAATGTTACAGAGGTGAGGAGCTTTGTTGGTTTAGCTAGCTACTACCGCCGATTTGTAAAGGGGTTCTCTTCTATTGCTTCCCAATTGACAAGCTTGACTAAGCAGAATGTTCCATTTGTATGGTCGGATGAATGTGAGTAAAGCTTTCAGAAGCTCAAGACCTTGTTGACTAATGCACCAATTCTTACCTTGCCAGTGGAAGGTAAGAATTTCATTGTCTATTGTGATGCATCCTATTCGGGTTTGGGTGCAGTGCTAATGCAAGAGAAGAACATAATTGCTTATGCTTCAAGGTAATTAAAGGTGCACGAACGTAATTACCCGACCCATGATTTGGAGTTGTCCGCGGTAGTATTTGCATTAAAGCAATGGAGGCACTATTTATATGGGGTTAAGTGTGAAGTCTATACAGATCATCGCTGCCTACAGTATGTCTTTACTCAGACAGATTTGAATTTGAGATAGAGGAGATGGATGGAACTACTGAAGGACTACGATATCACTATTTTGTATCATCCGGGAAAAGCTAACGTTGTGGCAGATGCGTTAAGTAGAAAAGCAGGGAGCATGTGAAGCCTAGCTCACTTACAGGTTTCCACACGCCCATTGGCTAGAGAGGTTCAGACTCTGGCTAATGACCTTGTGAGACTAAAAGTAAATGAGATGGGAGGAGTTTTTGCCTGTGTGGAGGCAAGATCTTCCTTTCTTGACAAGATTAAGGGAAAGTGGTTTACTGATGAGAAATTGATTCGGATCCGAGATAAAGTGTTGCGAGGAGAGGCTAAAGAAGCAACAATCGATGAAGAAGGTGTTTTGAGAATCAAGGGAAGGGTATGTGTACCCCGCGTCGATGATTTGATTCACACTATTCTTACGGAGGCTCATAGTTCAAGGTATTCTATTCATCTGGGTGCCACCAAGATGTACCGTGACCTAAAGCAACAATTTTGGTGGAGTAGAATGAAGGGTAATTGTTTATAGGTTAACTAAGTCTGCTCACTTCAGTCTGGTCAAGGTGACTTACAATGCAGAGAAGTTAGCCAAACTCTATATCTCGGAAGTTGTTCGATTGCATGGGGTTCAACTCTCCATCATATCAGATAGAGGTACGCAGTTTACTTCTAAGTTTTGGAAAACATTGCATGCTGAATTAGGTACTAGGTTGGATCTTAGTACCGCATTTCACCCTCAACACCGATGGTCAGTCTAAGCGAACGATTCAAGTGTTGGAGGATATGCTTCGTGCATGTGTGATAGAATTTGGTGGTCATTGGGATAACTTCCTACCCTTAGTAGAATTCTCGTACAACAACAGCTATCACTCAAGTATTGGTATTGCCCCATTTGAGGCACTGTATGGGAGGAGATGTAGGTCTCCCTTTTCATTGGTTTGATGCATTTGAGGTTAGACCTTGGGATACTGATCTTTTGAGGGATTCATTAGAGAAGGTGAAATCTATTCAAGAAAAGATTTTAGCGGCTCAAAGCAGGCAAAAGGAATATGCAGATCGAAAGGTTAGAGACTTGGAGTTCATGGAGGGTGAACAGGTCTTGTTGAAGGTTTCGCCCATAAAAGGGGTGATGCGGTTTGGTAAAAGAGGTAAGCTAAGCCCAAGGTATATTGGTCCATTTGAAGTTCTGAAGCGCGTGGGGGAGGTATCTTATGAATTGGCCTTGCCCCCAGGACTGTCAGGAGTACATCCGGTATTTCATGTGTCTATGTTGAAAAGATACCATGGGGATGGAAACTACATCATTCGTTGGGATTCGGTTCTGCTTGATGAGAATTTGTCTTATGAGGAGGAGCCTGTTGCTATTTTAGATAGAGAAGTCCACAAGTTGAGGTCAAGAGAGATTGCATCCATCAAGGTTCAATGGAAGAATCGGCCGGTTGAAGAGTCTACTTGGGAGAAGGAGGCTGATATGCAAGAAAGATACCCACACCTGTTTACAGATGCAGGTACTCCTTTTTCCCCTTGTTTTTCTTCTTGTGATCGTTTGAGGACGAACGATGGGTAAATTGGTATCTATTGTAACGACCTGTTTAGTCGTTTTGAGCAGTAGATTTTATTTCTGCAAAAACTGTCTTGGTCGACGGAACCCACGACGGACCGTCATGGGCACGACGGACCGTCGAGGGGGTCTCGTTCCAAAACACTTAGAATTCATAAATTTGGGTACTGGGATCGACTCTCTGAACTTCATGACGGAATGGCAGGACGGACCGTCGTGGGCACGACGGACCGTCACACATTTTCCACAGAAATTAACTCTCTGAACTTTGCGACGGACCTGCAGGACGGACCGTCACAGCCATGACGGACCGTCACAGGTTGCGTAACCCAGGTTGGGTCGGTTTTCTGTTAAATGTTTTAAGGGGCGTTTTTGACTATTCCTGCTTATGATTATAAATTTAGTGGTTTAATATTAATAATTTAATTACTTGGGGGTTAAAAGAGATAACCTTGAAATAAATAATGGGTTAATTCATCATCTTTTATACTTAATTATATGCTAATTAGGGTAAAAGAAAGAGGGTTTGAATAAAAAAAATAGAAAGAACAAGGAGAGCCAGAACGAACGATCGAGAGAAGAGGGAAACGAAGAGGATAGCAAAGATTTTAAGGATTTGCTTGCTTGATCACAATTATTCGGTGGAGGTAGGTTATGGTTTATGCTATTCATAGTAAACTCTTAATAGCGAATGATATGTATTGGGTAGTATTGTAAACCCTTCTATATGCTTAATTGTATGCTTGCATGAATGTGATTATATAATTGTGATAAAATAAGCATGATGGGGCTATTGAATCCTGAATCTTGAAAAACCCTAATCTACTTTGTTAATGATGATGCCTTGGTATAAAAGAAGGCTTGATGAACGAAAGTAGTGAGATTAGGAGATCGGGTGTCACGTTCCGACACCAGGATAGTAATAGAGGATCGGGTGTCACGTTCCGGCACCAGGATAGTATATGAGGATCGGAGTTTCATGTTCCGACACCAGGATAGTATATGGATCGGGTGTCACGTTCCGACACCAGGATAGTATATGAGGATCAGAGTGTCACGTTCCGACACCAGGATAGTATATGAGGATCGGAGTGTCACGTTCCGACACCAGGATAGTATATGGATCGGGTGTCACGTTCCGACACCACGATAGTATATGAGGATCGGAGTGTCACGTTCCGACACCAGGATTGTATATGAGGATCGGAGTGTCACGGTCCGACACCAGGATAGTATATGGAGCGGAGTGTCACGTACTGACACGAGAGGAAAAAAGATAATGAATCTTGAAATATGTTAATATACTCAATTTCATGAACCTAATTCCCAAAGGAGTATGGTATTGAGGCTTGAGTCCTCATGGGTGTACTTGGCGTTACTTATTAATGATTATAGTACTTGATGTTGCTACCGGTTGAGTATTGTAGTTGATTTTATGATATTATCTGACATATACTGTTTTCTATTTTGAGTTGGCCGATGATACTTACTCAGTACTTGTGTTTTGTACTGACCCCGACTTGTATGTTTTCTCTTTGTTAATTGTGGAGTGCAGCAAACGTGCCATCGTCTTCAACTCAACCGCAACTCTAGCCAGTCTTCATCACACAGGATTTTCAGGGTGAGCTAATGCGTCTAGCTTGGACTGGATCTTCTTCTTCATGTCTTGATGCCTTGAAATTCCGGCATGGACTAGCTTTTTACTTATTTTAGCTTCTTAGAATACTCTTAGTTTAGTAATTTGAGGATAGATGTTCTTGTGGTGATGACTTCCAGATTTTGGGGATAATGATTGATAAATTTTAGAAGTTATTTAATTGATTTCGTTAATGAGTTTTAAGTCTTCCGCATTATATTCTGTTTATTATGTTGAAATGTTGGGGTTTAGATTGGTTGGTTCGCTCACATAGTAGGATAAGTGTGGGTGCCACTCGTGGCTTGATTTGGGTCGTGACAATAGAGGGGTTTCCTCTCCTTTTTATATCACGAAAAACTTTCTACTTCTTCTTTTGCACAGCTAAATGTTTGATTCAGAGCTTTTTCTTATTCTTCTTCTTCTTGTTTTTATTCTTTTGCATAATTAAAATGTGTACTTTCCTCCTGTTGAATACCTCACTGACAAGGAGACATTCAACATTCAGTGGGCTCGAGTTTTCTTTTTTTATTTCAATTTATTGTTACAAATCGTGGTATGTTTTTACAGCCATTAATTTATGCTGATGATATTAATTGTTATTTTTGACTACATATTTTAAACTTTTCTATATATTTCTGCAAATTATTGTTATAACTATATGTTAGTACATACTATATATAATCTAACTATGTAGATTCATAAGCAACTTCTTACACAACATATTAATATACGACATTCTTCAAAGAAGCATTTGCTTCTCCAAGAGATCAAGCCTAATAATTTATATGAGTTTTTGTTTTTTTAATAATAATGTTATATTAATATGATAGAAAACGATGACTATTCTCTCACGCCAAAGTATTTTTTTTTAATTTTTCCCCCATTGTCCCTTACTTGTGTTTCATTATTTTCAAGGATCCTTAATATTTTATTTATGCAAAACTTCAGTCGCAAAACACTAGCATAACTATCTGACATATCAAAATTAGATTTTAGAAGATTGCATGTTAATTTTAAAACACGTAATGACTATATATTACTCATTATTATATCATATGACTATGAGACCTTTGCTCTTGTTAAACACATTAGTTATTTATATATTTATATATATATTAATTTTAATTTTTATTAATATTCTGAAAGTTAGTATACAATTATAAAAACATTGTTAAGATTTGTGATTTTGCCTATTCTTTTAATATAAAATATTGTAAATTAGAATTGAATAACATGTATTCTCTAAAATGGATTTATCTAAAAATACTATAACATAAAAATACAAGAAAATTTCCATTAACTTTTGAACAAGAATACTCTAACTATCACGCCCCGAGCTACCCCGAGAAGCGGACACGGAATCAGAACCTAGGACCACAAGTGATCCAAGCTAACCCTGCTTGCACGATCATGAACATACTAAACATGATAAAATGAATGTGGAAGCTAAATCATATTTAGCCTAAAAAAATGGGGAATACCCATATTTTATAAATGATATATTTGAAAAAAATGAGTTTAATACAAAGGAATATTAATCAATACTAAGAAGAAACTAACTACGTCTTAAATTAGCCTCTAAACTGACTAGAAATGTTGAGACAATCTCCAACTAAGACTATCAAAAAGTGAAACTAAATGACTAAAATGAACTCATGACTATGGTCCTCGGAGAATGCGGACTCACCACTGAATCTGTTGAACTAGAGATTGAGAATCAATCTATGCATCCTCTGGATGCTGAGAACCTAAACCTACATCAAGAGAAGACGTAGAGCATGTATGCGTCAGTACTTGAAGGTAGTGATCAGGTAGGATAGAGTAAAGCTGAAATAATATATGACTGAACAAGCACAAAAGCAAGTATATAAACTTAATGTAAGACCCAAAAAATGACTTAGGTGAAGACAGAGCGTTACATGGGTTTCTTATTTGTCTAAGGTCCTATGGTTTATAATGTGTTTTTGAGGCAGTGTCTAAGGTTTTAGGCGCATTGGAAGTCAAACGTCAAGCGACTACCAAGACGTTCGACGACTAAGTCACCTAAGTTCCTAATATGTGGTTTTATGTGTTAATGTGTGTTTAATGATATTATATGGTTCTTTAATCAGTTTATATGGTGTTTAAAGTCAGTGTGTAAAGTTTCGTGATGTTTGGAGGTCAAACGTCCATGATGTTTGAAAGGTTTGCCTTGAAACGACCTTGTGTGTCTATGTATGTTTCGTTGAGTTTTACGTGTTCGTTTTAGATGAAACTCATGTTTTAGGTCCTCAACTCGTATAAGAAAATATTTAGAGTGGAAACATCAGGGTATGACTCCATGTAGGACCCACAAGAGGCCCTAAAGAAGGACCCTAACATGGGAGTTCAATACTGTAAGGGAGTGGTAATCGACAACCCAAACGACGGCCGGTCGACCAGGCAACGGACCATTGATGGTATCGCCATTGGATCCAAGTTGCCTTCACGTTGAGGAATCTCTTAATCAATCCACTAGACCTCATCGACGGGACAAGGGTGAGACCACGAACCGTCGATTCTCTCATCGATGGGTCTGTGTGTTTCTTCCAACTTTTTGTTAAGTTGAGGGGTGAAGTTGGTAATTCACCCGAAGCCCCTATAAGTCTTAGGACGTTTTTATTGAGGTTTATGGGTATTTTAGGAGTATATAAGTAATTAACCTCTCATTATAACCCAAACACCTAAATCAAAACACATTCCTCCAAAAGTTTCTTAAAGAACTTTCATGTGAGTTCAAAGTGAAGATGGAGCTTGAAGACGCATCTTCAATGGAGTTTCTTCTTCACTTTGCTATGGATTATTCAAATAAGGTATTTTATTACTTCATTTAAGGCTTGCTATGACCTTAGATAAAATTTTAAAAGATGATTTTCAAAGAATTCAAAAATATGAAAAGGTCCAATTTCTACTCTAAGTCTTGGGTTCTTGGATAAATGGTTTCTAAATGTTTATATACGATGAAATTGATGTTTTCTCATGAAATTCTCCATGAACCCTTGATCTTCTCAAATCTCTTAATATTAGTAAAATATGGGTGAATTCATTATGCTTTGATATTAGTGAATTCTTTTGTAGATTGTCATGGGCTTTTGATTCATGTATAAATTATGGTTTATTGGTTTATATGATGTTCAATTTGATTAATTGAGTAATGAATACTCTTAGATTTACTGCATGCTAAGCTTTTTGAATCACTATTGACTTAAGGCTTATGATGTCTAATGTAATTTTCTATGGGCTATCTAATGATACAATAATTATATTAAATTGATATCCAGGTTGTATTACATTGATAAGTATGTAATGAATTGACTTAGTTTCGTTGATTATTGATATAATTGTATTGAATTGTTGGTTATGGCCTTGATTAAGGGACTTATGATATCGAGTTAGATGATTTAGACTTGAAAGCAAAGTGGTAAAATGGGGTGGGGTATTGCTACCCTGATTCCTTTTATTTTATGTTAATTAGACTTCAATTATATTATTATTGGTATTGTCCACTTATGGTGGCGGTTCTATGTAAATTGACGTGGCCTTGTCGGTGTTGCTTGATGTGTTATGATGATCATGGCCTTGTCGGCACTACTTGAAGTATTATGATGATTTATCTAGTTGATTTATGTTAAGTATGGGAATATCAATATACATGTGAGGTGATGGGAAGGTATATGTGTTCTATTGATGTATATTAGGAGATCATGTAGACTATGAGTATGTTCATATATATGTAGTCTTAGATTTTGATAAATTATTGTTCCTACTTTACTATATGAGTTATGATAGTTATATGGATGATGATATAATAAGGTATAGGGTGACATAAAGATGATAAGGGTCGTTCCTAACTTCTTTAAAGAATGATATGATATTTGTGAAAAGGTGAAAGAATGTTGTGTCCTATTTGGTAGACTTGTTCCCCTTACTTAATACACATATGAATTATTTGTGACTATGCGATGTCTTGACTAGGTAGGCTTAGTGAACCCTTGTCATTTATGAATGAAAGATATGTGTCTCCTTAGAGGATGTTAAGAAGGTCATGTACGTGGAAAATGTTACGTTATGAATGTTGAAGTTGAGAGTCGTACTAGTATCCTTCATGTACAAAAATAATGGACATGGGGTTGATTGGCTGGAACTGCATCATATCATCCTTAGGAAAGTCAATAATGAGCTATATTAGTCGCCATTGAAGGTTATACCCATTGGACCTCTTTTGTAGGGTGAATGTGATTGGGTTATGAACTAGATAAGGAAACCTTTTCATGTGATCCTTTAATGTCAATTATTCTATCAGAACTAAGGCTAGAACCGAGTGATTATGTTATGTGAAGTAGATCTACTTGAGAATGAGACTACATTACAATGTACCTCTACTTGAGAATGAGACTAGATTACATAAAAGTCATTAATAGTCCTTAACCATGTGCCTTCATGGAATGTGTCCTAGTTCTACACTTGGCAAGTTAAACACCCTTATCGGAGTAGGATAGACTTCCGGATTCCATGAATAACTATGATGGTCTATGTCGGTTATTGTCTATTCTTATCTTATGGGATATTTACTAGAATTAGAGAAGTTCTATGAAGTTTAGATAGTAGTATGAGACGATATCTAGACATTGCACAATAGGCTTTGAATGTGTTAGTTAGAGTCCCTAGGTCTTGTCTAAGACCATTACTTGAATGTCCTTTATGTGATGAATGATTCTTAGATGAACTAATGAATTTAATGACTTAAGATAAGAAAGTATGTTAAATGAAGTACTACTTATCAAGAGTAATTAAGGGTATTCTAGTTTAGGTGTGAAGGGGGCATATGAATGGTCCGTTCTTATCTTACCTAGATAAGTCTTAAGAATGGCTCTTGTTAGGGAAGTTTGTTGATTATGTGGACATGATCTAATCCTTAGGTAATCTTAAGGATTATTTAGGTAATCTTGAAGGGGTCATTATGGACGTTATCTTCTTGATTTACTTAAGTAAGTCTTTTGATAGACTTTAGAAGGAGAATGCCATATCACCTATATGTTAATCTGTTAAATGCATAATGATTCTATTTTAGGGAGTCTATTGGATTTCTTAAGTGTGTCTGTAAGGGATTGTATGGGCGATCTCTTCACAACTCACTCAAGTAAACCTTAGAGTCACCTATGTTGATATCTCTTAAGTGTGTATGTGCCTCATTATAAGTAATCTTGAGAGTTGTTTAGGCACATCTAGAGTGGGTGTATGACCGGTCTTTCTTTGTGTGACATAAGTGAATATTTGGATAGCTTTGAGTGAGAAGAGACATTCTAAAGGGTGTTTAAAGTGAAGTGAAGGAACTTCAATGTAACAGTGAATTGAGTTCATTGTACAGTGAAGTGACTTCACTGTAATGTTTTCTACAAATGCATTTTTTTGTTAATGATTTCTTATCTGTTTCTAAGTTGTTAAATGTTATTCTTATGCTTATATTATGATGTTTTAGTCGAAATTCATAAAAAACATGTTATATACTCAATGTACCTTTTTCGTAGTTTTTGCATGGCTTCAATACTTATTATATCTAATGTGCTTACCCCTTCTTTTACTTTTTGATTAAACTGTAAGGAAATGGAATCTTAATTTTCCATGAAGGATGGATAGGTTTATAAGGGTTGGAGATGAATTATTGGTGAGCCCTCATCGTTTCAAGGACAATATCCACATGTCCTTATGTCATAGACTTTATTTTATTGTCTTGTATGGGATTAGTCCCAAGTGTTGTAAACTCCAAAGTTTAGATGTTTCAAGTAGATTGTTGTAAAGATTTAATATTTTAAATGGAAGTCTTCCGCTTGTGTAATGTTTATGAAAGAGTTATTAGTGTGTGAAGAAAGTATTAAATTCTTACCTAAATCAAAAGACATTCCTTCCAAAAGTTTCTCTAAAAACTTTCATGTGAATTCAAAGTGAAGATGGAGCTTGAAGATGCATCTATAATGGAGTTTCTTCTTCACTTAGCTTTGGATTCTTCAAATAAGGTATTGAATTTCTTCATCTAAGGCTTTCTATGACCTTAGAGCCAATTTTAAAAGATGATTTTCAAAATTTTCAAAAAGATGAAAAGGTCCAATTTCTACTCTAAGTCTTGGGTTCTTGGATAAATGGTTTCTAAATGTTTAGATACGAGGATATTTATGTTTCCCCATGAAATTCTCCATGAACCGTTGATCTTCTCAAATCTCTAAATTTCAGTAAAATATGGGTGAATTCATTATTCTTTGATATTAGTGGATTCTTTTGTAGATTGTCATAGGCTTTTGATTTTTGTATAGATTATTCTTAATTGGTTCATATGATGTTCAATTTGATTAATTGAGTAATGAATACTCTTAGATCTATTACATTCTAAGCTTTTTGAATTACTATTGACTTAAGGCTTATGATGTCTAATGTAATTTTCTATGGGCTATCTAATGAAACAATAATTATATTCAATTGATATCCAGTTTGTATTAGATTGATAAGTATTTAATGAATTGACTTAGTTTCATTTATTATTGATATAATTGTATTGAATTGTTGGTAATGGCCTTGATTAAGGGACTTATGATATCGAGTTGGATGATTTAGCCTTGAAAGCAATGTGGTAAGATGGGGTGGGGGTATTGCTACCCTAATTCCTTTTATTTTATGTTAATTAGACTTCAATTATATTGTGATTGGTAATGTCCACTTATGGTGGCGGTGCTATGTGAATTGATGTGGCCTTGTCGGTGTTACTTGATGTATTATGATGATCATGGCCTTGTCGGAACTACTTGAAGTATTATGATGATTTGTGTAGTTGATTTATGTGAAGTATGGTAATATCTATATACATGTGAAGTGATGGGAAGGTACATGTGTTCTATTGATGTATATTAGGAGATCATAAAGACTATGGCTATGTTATTATATGTGTAGTCTTACATTTTGATAAATTATTGTTCGTACTTTACGATATGAGTTGTGATGGTTATATGGATGATGATATAATAAGGTATAGGGTGACATAAAGATGATAAGGGTCGTTCCTAACTGCTTTAAAGAATGATATGCTATTTGTGATAAGGTGAAAGAATGTCGTGTCTTGTTTGGTAGACTTGTTCCCCTTACTTGATACATATATGAATGATATGTGACTATGAGATGTCTTGACTAGGTAGGCTTAGTTAACCCTTGTCATGTATGAAAGAAAGATATGTGTGACCTTAGAGGATGTTAAGAAGGTCATGTAGGTGGAAAATGTGATGTTATGAATGTTGAAGTTGAGAATCGTAATAGTATCCTTCATGTAAAGAAATAATGGACTTACGGTTGATTGACTGGAACGACACATATCATCCTTAGAAAGTCAATAATGATAAATATTAATCGCCATTTAAGGGTATCCCTGTTGGACCTCTTTGGTAGGGTGAATGTGATTGGGTTATGAACAAGATAAGGAAACCTTTTCATGTGATCCTTTAATGTCAATTATTCTATGAGAACTAAGGTTAGAACCGAGTGATTATGTTTTAGGAAGTAGATCTACTTGAGAATTAGACTACATTACAATGTACCTCGACTTGAGAATGAGACTAGAGTACATAAAAGTCATTCACAGTCCATACCATGTGCCTTCATGGATGTGTCCTAGTTCTACACTTGGCAAGTTAAACACCTTTATCGGAGTAGGTTAGACATCCGGATTCCATGAATATCTATCATGGTCTATTTCGGTTATTGTCTATTCTCATCTTATGGGATATTTACTAAAATTAGAGAAGTTCTATGATGTTTAGATAGTGGTATGAGACACTATCTAGACCTTGCACAATAGGCTTTGAAGGTGTTAGTTAGAGTCCCTAGGTCTTGTCTAAGACTATTACTTGAATATCCTTTATGTGATAAATGAGTCTTAAATGAACTAATGAATGTAATGACTTAAGCTAAGAAAGTATGTTAAATGAAGTAGAACTTATCTAGAGTAATTAAGGGTTATCTAGTTAAGGTTTGAAGGGGGCATAGGAATTATCACTTCTTATCTTACTTAGATAAACCTTAAGAATTGATCTAGTTAGGGAAGTTGGTTGATTTTGTGGACATAATCTAAGCCTTAGGTAGTTTTAAGGATTATTTAATTAATCTTGAAGAGGTCACTATGGACGTTATCTTCTTGATGTACTATCGTAAGTCTTTCGATAGCCTTTGGAAGGAGAATGTCATATCACCTATATGTTAATGTGTTAAATGAGAATGATTCTATTTTAGGGAGTATATAGGATCTCTTAAATGTATGTAAGGGATTGTACGGGCGGTCGCTTCACAACTCAATAACGTGAACCTTAGAGTCACCTTGGTAGGAGAATATTATATTCTTATGTTGATATCTCTTAAGTGTGTATGTGACTCATTATAAGTAATATTGAGGGTTGTTTAGGAACTTATAGAGAGGATTTATGGGCGGTCTCTCTTTGTATGACTTAAGTGAATCTTTGGATAGCTTTGAGTAAGAAGATTACATGTTAAAGGGTGTTTAAAGTGAAGTGAAGGAACTTCACTGCAAAAGTGAATTGAGTTCACTGTACAGTGAAGTGACTTCACTGTAACAATGAATAGAGTTCACTGTACAGTGAAGTGACTTCATTGTGATGTTTGCTAAAAATGTGATTTTTTGTTAAATGATTTCTAATGTGTTTGTATGTTGGTAAATGTTGTTCTTATGCTTATAGTATGATGTTTTAATCAAAATTCATGAAAATCATGTTATATACTAAATAACCCTTTTTTCATAATTTTTGCATGGGTTTCCTACTTAGTACATCTAATGTGCTAACTACTTCTCTTACTTTTTGCTTAAGTGTAGGGAAATCGAATCTTGATGTTCCATGAAGGATGGATAAGTTTCTAAGTGATGAAGATGAAGTATTGGTGAGTCCTCATCCATTCGAGGACAATATCCACATGTCCCTTGTGTCATGGACTTCATTTTATTGTCTTGTATGGGATTAATCCCAAGTGTTGTAAACTCCAAAGTTAGATGGTTCAAGTAGATTGTTGTAAAGATTTAATTTTTTAAATGAAAGTCTTCTGCTTGTGTAATGTTTATGTGTCACATCCGGGTTTACCCCATAGACGTAACCGGCCTTGTCGTCATTTTCAAGAAATAAGACTAGACTCTTAGTCTCATGTCATTACATTCATAGGTTGAAAAATCCGGAAAAATTTAAAACATTCATTATCACTACTTTGAGGTTTACATACACCTCTACATACACATAATATATATTCATATCGAAAATACATAGACCCTTCGTATAGGAAGGTTACATAGCCGTCTACTTTTATTGCACAAACATACACGTAAAATATAGAAATAGTCTCAACGATTATCTCATCTCATACCATGTAAACGATTATCACAATACGGGCATAACCCTTACATTAATTCAACACGAGCATGTATTGATCATAGGAACTTACAATATTCCATTAAAAGGGAAAGGAATGATAGAGTCAATAAGCTCAAAACAAAATGCGTAAGCTTGATGATGTCATTGCCCTCGAAAGTTGAGGACCTACCCCACTTGGAAGAAGGAAAAATCCAAACCTTTGACAATGTCACTTTCAAAACTTTTCAATGACCAGAACCTAAAATGTTTGGTAAAAGGGAAGAAAATGAGGTTAGTACTCCACATGTACTAAGTATGTATCTTATGCACATACACAAGCAAAACATGCTAAAAAGGACTTTTTAGTCAAAACATGCCATTTTACCCCTTTAGGGATATAATGCAAACTCAAGTAGGTCATATCAATCAACTAAACATGCTTACTATCTCAACAAGTAATACTTATCCCATCATACTTGAAACCATGATTTACTACAACCCTAACATCAAGGAATAGTATCACAAGAATGAATAAGACTCAAACATATCATAATAAGCAATACAACTACTCACAAGTCCTTATTAAGTCCACGAGTGCAATAACCAAGCAAAGCCCCATAACCTTACTCAATCAAGTATCCTCAACAAGAAAACATGACCAATGTCCAACTTTACATATCATAGAATTTAGGTTTACATTTCATCATATATTAACATTATAACCCAAGGCATATTCATAAATGAACTAATTAACATATAGTATCAACAATCTTCCATGATCATCATAAATACATCATATATTATCATAAGATAAACATATATAAGAACCTACTCCTAAGACTCCACAAAAGGCTAACTAGTGCAATGTTTAGGTAGAGTCCCATACCCCTACCTAGACTAAGCTAGATCCCTTAGGTTATCCAAGTTAAAGTTCAAGTCCTTTAATTTGTTCTAACCTTGGGTAAAATCTTGCCCTAATTGACATAGACCACATGAGCGGTGTGGAATCCGGTGTCATAAAACCCTACACCGAAAGAAGGCGGACTACTTTTAATGGTAGTACCAAAACATGAAAATAGAAACTACGTTGATCCACTAACTAATATTCCTATGGGGCGACATAGTTCAAGAACTAGAAGATTTAGTTGGGACACTCTTTATGCGCCATGCATTATAGTCTTCAATCTTAAGAGTAATGTAGTTTTCCTACCTTCCCTATGTGGGAAGGGACACTCTTCTATCTAGTTCACTCGGTGCTAAGCTAGAGTCTCATGTTGAAATAAGCCTTTAATTATCAATCATAGCTTAATTTAGACCATAGGATCTACTCCTTGTATAACTATCATCATGAATTTCTCAATAAGAATTGTATGAGTATAAGTACTTTCATCACAATTCATATAAGTGAGGTTAACACATAAGAATTTCATAGCATATTAAGGAACATTGATAGTTTTCACCATCCTTATATCACAGACACCTTAATACACCTCACAACATAGTCAAGACATTTCAATTAAACATCATACTACCCTATAATCCTAGTATAAGTCATACTCCAATGTAATATCATGACATAACCACAATTAATCACAGTTGGAAGTAAAGATAGAGATTTTAAGACTTACCCAGCCTTCCTCATAGTCTATCATCAAGGTCTTACCATCAACCCATAACTCAAACCACCTTGGGGAGTAAAATCATCACACAATTACAACCAATATAATAACAAGGAAAATTGCATCTCCCTAACACAATTCATCTTTAGTCACAACTTGAGGCACGATACATAGGCTAATTTCATATTATAATTCATAAAATCAATCACATCTCAAGAACTAGCATGATAGTACTATTATTAATCTTAATTTAATAATAATAACACCATTGGAAAGTAATAAAATCAACAACCAACTCAATTGAACGATCACAATACAATATAGGTCAAGATTACTACCTAGAATTAGGGATGGAGGATCATACTTTTCAATTTATACCAAACAATCAACAATTACCATAAACAAGTCTATTTACATGATAATCTACTCAATATAACCTAAATAAATTATCAACAAATCAACCATAACTTCAATTTTGTAATTGAATGAAACCCATAAGAAAACTCATCTTTTGAAATCTATTTTGAAGGAACCTTTTGAGGAAAGAGTCTTAATAGTGAATATAACCCATACCGTAGTGTTTGTCAACAATTTGATGGTGAATACGTCCCTTTCAAGACCCCAAACCCTAGTCCTTGCTAGTCCTCAATGGTGAGTTCATGTAGAGAGAGAAATAAGAGAGAAGGAAGATAGTTTAATTGTGAGTTGTCGTTAGGTTAATGAGGGTTGAGGTTATATATAGTGGGACTTAAATAAACTTAATTAGTCTCCCTTTAATCCCCAACTAACTCCTAAACCACTTAATTAATGAAATATGGCCAACTTAAATTAGGCAGAAAACTCGACCCTCAAAGACGAAACCGCGATCGACGGGTCGTCTGTGAGTTGACGGTCAGCCCCCCCCAACCATCTTGCACTCTATCGTCTTGGTCAGAGACTATGCAGGTTAGGGCTTCATCCAATTGTCTAAGTATGGAAAGATGGTGGCATCGATGCCCGGTCAATCCACGCACGGACCATAGCCTGCACCTCTTCACTGTGTCGATGAGTTGCGAGGTTGTGCGGGTGAAGGGCCCTTCTCCACCAGCCTATTTGTTGGATGATTGTGTCATTGACGCCCCTTCGATCCACACAGGGTCCGTCTTCTATCCCGTCGATGCACACTACCAGCCAGTGTTGCATCAAACTACAGGGTCTTCCTCAAAGGCCTTTGATTGGTTCTAGGGGAGTAGTACTTGGACGTTTCAACCATGAAACAACTCAAAAACCTATTATTTACCTTTCCTCCAGTTTTTGTACATTTCCGAATCCTAAAAGTTAGTCAAATAGGCTAAGACACACTAACATCCCTTTGAACCAACTTCCAAGATGTCATGGACGTTTTGGTTCTTAAACCTCCTAAATGACCTATACTCATCAACATTGGACTTAGAAACAATATGTAGACTTTATGAAACCTATATTAGGCTTTACAACACGTGTTGGATTTTGAAGGTGGTACATTATCTCCCCCTTAGGAAGATTCGTCCCCGAATGACACTAAAATTCTTTTGAAGGAAGGTATAAACTCAAGACTAGCAGCCCAACCAATAAACAATATCAAATCAACATAAGTCATGTCATTTCAATAAGTCAAATATCAAAACTCATATTACCACACATAAGGCTCAAAACACTTCATCATGAGGCATTTCCTTCTCACAACACTTATGATCTCAACATACATTACATAAGTCAATTAGTACAAAGTTCAATTTAACAGCATGCTACCTATCATTTCATGAAGATTCACCATATCAAAATGCACAACAAAATTCAAAACAAGCAAAAAGCAAAATTTCAAGTTTTTAAGAGAAATACTACAGTAACTTTAGTGTAAGTTTTTCAAAAATCCATAATGTGCAAAACTTCACCCAAAAATCAATAAACTTCAATTTCTAGTCATATTTATATTATTAAAAGAATGAATAACCTTAATTAAAAAAAATATGAGGGTAACGGGACTTCATGTCGGCCTCGGCCTCCCACGTTGCACCCTCAACTAGATGATTTTTCCATAACACCTTTACGGAAAGCACCTCCTTATTCGTCAACTTCTTGACTTGCCTATCAAGAAATTGAACAGGAACTTCCTCATAAGAGAGGTTATCATTGACACCAAGACCCTCAATAGGAAAAATTGACTCGGGATCACCGATGCACTTTTTCAACATAGAAATATGGAAAACCAGATGAATTGAAGCCAATTGACTAGGCAATATGACTTCACAGGCAATCTTACCGACCCTTTACAAGATTTCATAGGGACCCACATAATGAGGACTTAATTTCCCCTTCTAGCCAAATCTAATCACCCCATTCATTGGTGAAATTTTCAAATACAATTTATCACCTTCTTCATACTCTAAATCCCTTCTCCTATGGTCGGCATAAGACTTTTGCCTACTATAGGCCATTTGCAACCGGTTCTCACCCACTTCAAACCATTTAATAGGAGACCTACACCTCCTACCATACAATCCTTCATAGGGAGCCATGGAAATGGATGAATGAAAACTATTGTTGTAGGCAAACTCCACCAAAGGTAAATTCCTATCCCAACTCCCTTTAAATTTAATTATGCACGCCCTAAGAATATATTCAAGGCTTTGTATCGTAATCTCTGCTTGACCATCCATTTGGGGATGAAAAGCGGTTCTTAACTTCATCATAGTACCCAATACTTTTTGGAACGACCTCCAAAATCTAGATGTGAATTGTGTGCCCCGATCCGATATGATGGATAATAGAATGCCATGGCAGCACACAATCTCATCTAGGAAGATTCTTGCATAATCCTCCGCCGAATATGAGTACTTGACATGAATAAAGCGAGAGGACTTATTCAATCGATACACAACCACATATATGGAATCATAGGACTTTTGGGTTCGAGGTAAACCTACTACAAAGTCCATGTTTATGTCATCCCACTTCCAAGTAGGAATTTGGATCTCCTGTAGTAAGTTACCTGACTTTAGGTCTTCAGCTTTTACTTGTTTACAATTGTGACACTAAGCGACAAGCTCCGCTATGTCCCTTTTTAGTCCTTCCCACCAATATATCTCCCTTAGGTCATGGTAAATTTTTGTCGACCCTGGATGAATTGAGTAGCGGGACCCATATGCTTCTTCTAGGATCTGATCCCTCAACCCATCTACATCTGGAACACATTATATCCCTTTGTACATTAACACATCATCCCCCTAAGGAGAATGATTCATTCAACTTGACGAGAACCAATGCTTTCAACTCCATTAAGTCTAAATGAAGGTGTTATTTGTACATCACGTCAACCACTAAAGATGACTTGGAGTTATGATGAACTATAGCACCCCCATCCGGAGAACTCTCCAACCTCACTCCCAACCAATCCAACCTATGTACTTCCCTTGCTAGGTCCTTATTGGTTTCGTTAAGATGGGATACACTACCCATAGTCATACGACTTAGGGCATTTGCAACTACATTAGCCTTACCGAGTGGTAAAGGACACTCATATAATAATCTTTCAACAACTCTAGCCACCTTATTTGTTGGAGATTCAAATAGTTTTGGGTAAACACATATTGGAGACTCTTATGATTGGTAAAAACATCAACATGAACCCCATATAAGTAATGCCTCAAAATTGTCAAAGCAAACACCACGACCCCTAATTCAAGGTCATAAGTGGGATAATTGATCTTATATACCTTTAGTTGCCTAGAGGCTTAAGCTATAACCTTCCCTTGTTGCATAAGCACACACCCTAAACCCACTGGAGATGCATCACAATACCCCACAAAACCCTTAGTACCCTTAGGTAAGGTACAAATCAGTGCGGAAGTAAGTCTATCTTTCAACAATTGGAAGCACTTCTCACGAGCTTCCGACCACTCAAACGTTTTACTCTTTTGGGTAAAATTAGTCGAAGGAGACGCAATGGATACGACACCATCCACAAACCTCCGATAGTAACCCGATAAACCCAAGAAACTCCTAATGTCAATCAGAGTCAATGCTCTAGGCCATTTTTTCACCGCTTCCATTTTCCATGGTATACCTCAACTCCCTCACTAGAGATGATGTGCCCAAGAAAAGTCAACGACCTCAACCAAAACTCATACTTACTATATTTAGCATACAATTGATGTTGTTTAAGGGTTTTCAATACTGCCCTCAAATGACCCATATGAGCATCCTCATTCTTCGAATATACCAAGATATCGTCAATGAAGACAATGACAAATGAATCTAGGTAATTTTGAAATACTCTATTATTAGGTAAATAAATGTCGCCGAAGCATTAGTGAGACCGAAAGACATGACCAAGAAATCATAATGCCCATACCTAGTCCGAAAGGCCGTCTTTGGTATATCATTCCCTCTCACCATAAGATGATATCCCGACCTCTAATCTATCTTTGAAAAGTAACTCACACGTTGGACCTGGTCAAATAAGTCAACGATCCGAGGAAGAGGGTACTTATTCTTAATGGTGATCTTGTTGAGTTGGCGGTAATTAATACACATTCTCAAGGACCCATCTTTCTTCTTCACAAACAAAATCAGAGCACCCCACGAAGAAATATTGGACCTTATAAAACCCTTATCTAGTAAATCCTTGAGTTGAGACTTCAATTCTTTCAACTCGACCAGAGACATCCGATATGGAGGAATTTATATGGGATTTGTGTCCTGTAGAAAATCAATGCCAAGTCAATTTCCCGTCCGGGAGGAATACCAGGAAGGTTATTAGGGAATAGCTTCGGAAACTCACTCACTACGGGTACCGACTCAATGGGAGGAACTTCGGAGTCTAGATCTTCGACTCTTACTATATGAAATAGACAACCTTTTGAGATCATTTTGCATGCATTTAGACAAGAAATAATACGACCTCTAGCAATATAATTTCCCCTCTTCCACACAACAATGGGTTCGTTTTGGAAGTTAAACCTCACCACTCTTGTCCTACAATCAATGGATGCAAAACATGCATGCAACCAATCCTTACCCAATATAATATCAAAATCAAGCATATCGAGTTCTACTAGATCAACATAAGAAACTCTATAGGGCAACATTATAAGACAATTTCTATACACCCTTTTTGCAACAATCGACTCACCCACCAGAGTAGACACTATTAAAGATTCATGCAAAATATCGGGTAAAATATTAAACTTTTTAGCTACTAAAGGTGTAACAAATTATAAAGTAGCGCCGGGATCAAGTAAGGAATATACATCAAGAGCAGGGGAGCATAGAAGCGGTACTTCTTTGGAGCATCACTAGAACCACTTTCTTGAGCTTGGCCACTACGCTTGTCTTGACTCTTCAAGTTTGGATAGTCTCTCATCTTGTGACCACTCTTTCCACAACTAAAGCAATTATGCATCCCCTTAAGGCAATCACCATAGTGCTTTTTACCACACTTTCCACAAGTTGGCTTCTCATTTGGTGAGTTAGTACCTTTTCACTTCTTGAATTAAGGGTTAGACACCCTATCACCACTAGCTCTTGGGAATTTTGAAAGAACTTGATTAGAAAGACGCTTCTAAAATCTAGGCTTGTCTTGTATCTCAAGCCTATTTTTTTTTGAAGAACCTCCATCAAATGACCTTGTTCTTTTAGCATCTTTATTTTTTCGCCTAGCCCTTACCTCCTCAACCCTTCTTGCATAAACCATAAGACAAGAAATATTCATGTTGTCATGTAGCATGGACGATTGACACTCCTCTTGTAAGTCCTCAGGCACCCCCATCACAAAACGACTCATTTGGTCTCTAGGATCGGAGACCAAAGAAGGAGAATATTTAGATAACATAATGAATTCCAAAGAGTACTCATGGGCACTCTTTTCTCCTTGGCAAAGATTAATGAACTCTGTCACTTTATCCTATCTCATATCCCTAGGGAAGAACCGATCTAGAAAAGACGCCTTAAAGATCTCCCAAGTCACCTGACAACCCCTCAATGACCTATTATCTCTCCATTGAACATACAAAGTTTGAGCGACATCCTTGAGTTGGTATGTGGACAACTCGGCCTACTCACATGAAGAAATCCACATAGCATAAAGTATCTTACAGACCTCATAAATGCATTCCTTCGGGTCTTCATCAACCTTAGACCCATAGAAATTAGGAGGGTTCATTCGAGTAAAGTCCCTTAGACGGGAAGCCATAGTAGTGACTTGTGGATGAGGACGGGGAGCAATATCTCCATTGGCTTGGGCCGTCATAGCTTGGGCTTAAAAACTCGCGGTTTGTGCTTGAGTAGTCATGGCTTGGGCTATTTGTGCAAGAATAACCCTCATCTCAGCCTCCGTCATATGTGGAGATTAGTTGGGGCTTGCTCCACATTAGCATCTTCTTCAAGTGGAGGAATTTGCTCATCATGGGGAGGAGCTCCCGCATTAGCATCTTCCTCCTCAAGTCTTCGAGCCACATTTCTTCGAGTTTTCATGCTTCCTATAAGCAAACCAATAGGATTAGATTTAAAAGCACACCATAAATATACTCTATTGGCACAATATATGATTACCAAGAAACAGAGCGATTCATAAGCATCATATAGGTTCCTACTCATAAGTGTGGCACACTTCACAATTATAAATATAAACCTACATAGAAGTGGTAGATAGAGAGACATAACTTAATTATATTAAACCTCATTCTTTGATAACAAGTTTGTCACATCTGGGTTTACACCCTAGACGTAACCGGCGTCGTCATCCTTTTCAAGGACTAATACTAGCCTCTTAGTATCATGCCATTACATTCATAGGTTGAAAAATGTGAAAAAACTTAAAACATTCATTATCACTACTTAGAGGTTTACATAAACCTCTAGATACACATAATATATATTCATATCGAGTAAACATAGACCTTTTGTATAGTAAGGTTACATAGCCTTTTACTTTTATTGCACATACCTATACGTAAAGTATAGAAATAGTCTCAACGATTGTCTCATCTCATACCATCTAAATGATTATCACAATATGGGCATAACCTTTACATCAATTCAACGAGATCTTGTATAGGTCATACGAAAGTACAATACTCCATTAAAAAGGAAATGAATGATAGAGTAAATAAGCTCATAACAAAATCCATAAGCTAGATGATGGCATTCACCTCTAAAGTTTAGGACCTACCCCACTTGGATGAAAGGAAAAATCCAAGACTTTGACAATGTCACTTTTAATAACTTTTAAATGACCGGAACCTAAAATGTTTGGGAAAAGGGAAGAAAATGGGGTTTATACTCCACATGTACTAAGTATGTATCTTATGCACATACACAAGCAAAACATGCTAAAAAGGACTTTTTAGTCAAAACATGCCATTTTACCCCTTTAGGGACTGAATGCAAAGTCATGTAGGTCATATCAATCAACCAAACATGCTTACTATCTCAACAAGTAATACTTATGCCAGCATACTTGAAACCATGATTTACTACAACCCTAACATCAAGGAATAGATCACAAGAATGAATAAGAGTCAAACATATCATAATAAGCAAGACAACTACTCACAAGTCCTTATTAAGTCCACAAGTGCAATGACCAAGCAAAGCCCCATAACCTTACTCAATCAAGTATCCTCAACAAGAAGACATGACCAATATTAAACTTTATATATCATGGCATTTAGGTTTACATTTCATCATACATTAACGTTATAACCCAAGGCATATTCATAAATGAACTAATAAATATATAGTATCAAAAATATGTCATGGTCATCATAAATACATCATATATTATCATAACATAAGCATATAGAAGAACCTTCTCCTAAGACTGCCCTCAAGGCTAGCTAGTGCAATGTTTAGGTAGAGTACCATACCCATACCTAGACTAACCTAGAAACCTTAGGTTATCCAAGTTAGAGTTCAAGTCCTTTAATTCATTTTACCTTTTGGGAACATCTTTCCCTAACCGACATAGGACACATTAGCTAGTGTGGAATCGTGTTTCATAAACCCTACACTTAAAGAAGAAGGACTACTTGCCAAGGTAGTAACAGAACATGAAAAATAGAAACAACGTGGATCCAGTAACTAGTATTCAAATGGGGAAAACATAGTTCAATAATTAGGAGATTTAGTTGGGACCCTCTTTATGCACCATGCATTATAGTCTCCAAACTCAAGAGTAATGTATTGTTCCTACCTTCCCTATGTGGGAAGGGACACTCTTCTATCTAGTTCACTCAGTTCTAAACTAGAGTCCCTTTTTGAAATGTCTTTAAGACTTTAATTATCAATCATAGCTTAATTTAGGCCATAGGGTCTACCCCTTGTATAATCATAATCAATGGATCAATAAGAATTGTATAGGTATAAGTCCTTTCATCACAATTTATATAAGTGAGGTTATCACATTAGCATTTAAATGCATATTAAGGCACATTGATAGTTTTCACCATTCTTATATCACATACACCTTAATCAACCTCACAACATAATCAAGACATTTCAATTCAACATCATACAACCCTATAATCCTAGTATAAGGCATACTCCAATGTAATATTATGACTTAACAACACTTAATCAGAATTAGAAGTAAAGATAGAGATTCTAAGACTTACCAAGTCTTCCTCATAGTCTATCATCAAGGTCTTACCATCAATCCATAACACAAACAAACTTGGGGAGTAACCTCATCTTGCAATGATAACCAATAGAATAAGAAGGACAATTGCATCTCTAGAATAAAAATCATCTTTAGATCACACCTTGAGACAAGATACATAGGCTAATTCCATAACATCTCTAGAACTAGCATGATAGGCCTACAATTCATCTTAATTTAATCATAATAACACCAAAGGATAGTAATCAAATCAACAACCAACTTAATTGAATTATCACAATACAATATAGGTCAAGATCACTATCTAGGGTTAGGGATGGAGGATCATACTTTTCAATTTAAACCAAACCATCAACAATTACCATAAAAAAGTTGATTTACGTGTTAATATACTCCATATAACCTTAAGAAATCATCAACAACTCAATCCATAACTTCAATTTCGTAATTGAATGAAACCCATAAGAAAACTCAACTTTTTGAAATCTATTTTGAAGGAACCCTTTGAGGAAAGAGTCTCAAAGGTGAATAGAACCCATACCTTTCAACAATTTCATGGTAAATTTTTCTCTTTCCAGCCCCCAAACCCTAGTCCTAAATGGTGAGTTCATGTGGGGAGAGAAATAAGAGAGAAGGAAGAGAGTTTATTTGATATTTGTGTTTAGGTTAATGAGGGTTTAGGGTATTTATAGTGGGACTTAATCAACTTAATTATTCTCACTTTAATCCCCAACTAACCTCTAAACAACTTAATTAATTAAATAAGACCAACTTAAATTCGGTAGAAAACTCGACCCTCACAGACAAAACCCCAATGGACGGGCCGTTTGTGAGTCGACGGACAACTCCCCCTCCATCCTTCATTCCGTCTTCTTGGTCAGAGACTGTGCAAGCGAGGGCTTCATCCAATTTTCTAAGTGTGGGATGACGGTGGAATTAATGACTCGTCGATCCACCCACAGATCGTAGCCTGCACCTATGCAGTCCTTTGATCAGTTCAAAGGTTGTGCAGGTCAAAGGGCCTTATCCACCAGCCTAAGTGTGGGACAACAGTGGTATCGACGCCCCGTCGATCAACACACAGACTGTCATCTGTCTTGTCAATGCACATTGCCAGAAAGTGTTGCATCAAACTACAGGTGTCCTTCTCAAAGGCCCTTTGTTTGTCCTTGGGGAGTCGTACCCGAGCGTTAAAACCATGAAACAACTCAAACACCTATTAGCTAACATTCTCTTATTTTTCTACATTTCTGACTCCTAAAAGTTAGTCAAAAAGGTTAAGGCACACTAACATCCCTTTGAACCAACGTTTCAGACGTCATGGACATTTTGGTTCTTAAACCTCCTAAATGACCTATACACATTAACATTGGACTTATAAACAATACTTTTAGTTTATCACACCTTTGTTAGTATTTATGACACGTCTTGGATTTTCAAGGTGTTACATTATGAAAGAGTCCTTCGTGTGTGAAGAAAGTTTTAAATTCTTACCTATTTTAGAATGTTTATTATGCAATGAATGATACGAGAAGCTTAGATGCGACTTCTTCAAGTCTCATTTGACGTGTGACGACACAAGGATCTCCTAACTTCTAGGATGTACTTGCAGGTCGTGACACTTAACATGAAATAGATTTTGAATGTTTAGATAACTTAATACAATGACCAATTTATATCAAGCTAAAATTGAATACTGGATATACTAATAAATGGTCCATGCACTAGTACCTAACTGATCTATGGGATTTACTAATAACCGATAATAAAACCATATGAGCTAAATCTGGAGTCCGATGTATACACCCCATCCGAAGGACCCAATATACCCTTCCAGAGGTATGAAGGCATGCTGACGTGATCCCCAAACTGATGACCACAAAGGATACTTACAACCTACTTTACTACTAGTTCTGAGACTATTGGCTACGCTGAACCCTAGTCAAACTCGTTATTAATGCTACTCCCAAAAAAATTTGTAATTAACCAATTGTGTCTGAGTTTCTGTAAATGATAGGTAGCTCAAAACTTAACATGCAAACTGAGAATGCAAAAAATTATCCTTGTAATTATGCATTTATTACAGAGGCATGTATATATGAAATATCTTACTTAACATGTATAATTCAAGAACTAAAGTAAAACATAGTTATAGTTCTGAAATTCATTCGATAAACTTAATAATAACATGGAAATCTGATTTGGAAAATATAACTATTAATTTCATGAAGTTCTGTAGAAGTTCTAGAAACCCTACGTTAATCATGATATGGGAATCAAGAATCTGACTAAGAATTAGGGACCCAATAGGTGAAAGGAACCCACTAATTAAATCCCACATACCTGGTGATAAAATCCATAGAGAAATATTTAGATTTCGGGGCTTGATTGTTGGAACCTTACTGCGTTATTGAACTATGGTTCTTGGCCTTTTTCTCCTTTCTTGCTTCTAACTTTCTAAGTTTTGAATTTTGATTTGACGTACTTAAAAGTATTAATTATGTTTCTAGTCTTAAACAGACTAAAATCTGATGATTTAGGGTCAAAACAACATATCTTAGGGTTTAAACGAAGTGGGAAAAGACCAAAAGACCCCTGAGTTAATTGCTGTCGGACCAAACAACGACCTTTACAGGTGGGCTGTCGTTCAATCGACGGTTTGTCATTAAGGTTCGTACGTTGCATTTTTCGAATGTCCCTTAGTAAAACGGGCATAAATTTTTACTTGGAGGTCTATTTAGCAAGGTTGGTGGGTATGTAAAGATAATTCAATTATCTATCTTTTGATATGTCATAGGTCAACTAATTCATTTTGTGATAAGAGTTATGATCATTTTAAGTTGACCCCACTGAAATTTCCCCCTAACTATCTTCTAATTTCGGCCTACCATCATACCTATGGTCCGTAGGTCCATCTATGGACCATGCTGGTCAATCATGGTTCTTGTCAAAGAGTGTGTAAATGGGGTCTTGATCGACGGACACAGACTACAGACAGTATATTCATCCTTCGTTCGGCACTTAGTCCAATTTTCTTGGTTGCGTCTTGGGAGAGTTTTAGTCACAATCGACAAATGTGCAGCATGGGCCATGGGTCAGGCTACAGTCCATCGATGATAACAGTCGGTTGCACCTGCTGATTTTTGAAAAACTAATTTTTTGTCTGTTGTAGATACAGGGTGTTATATTATCTCACACTTGTAAACATTCATCCTCGAATGAAGACTACACTAGCGTAAATATATGGAGAGAGCTACAATTCCTACCACTAAACACTTAGAACTAAGTTTCCTACTTAATTGAGTTCCGAGAACATGCAAATACGCTGAAAATGAAAATACAACTGAGGGAACATGATTCTAAGATAGAATTCACGCATGAATGACTGAAAAACTGAAGAGGATCTATTACCTCAAGCAGGAGTGGAATCGGAAGGGAAAAGGTAAGGATACTTTGCTTTCATGGCTGCTTCTACTTCCCAAGTAGGTCCCTCTACGGATTGACTCCTCCACAACACCTCGACTAAAGCGACTTCTTTATTTCTCAACCTTCTAACCTGACGGTCAAGAATCTCAACTGGTACATCCTCATAAGAAAGACTATCTCTCACCACGACACTCCCTAATGGCACTACACAAGTTGGATCACCAACACACTTCTTCAAGAGTGAGATGTGGAAAACCAGATGCACAACTGCTAATTTATTTAGCAACTCTAACTAATATGTCACATTGCCAACCCTTTTAAAGATCTTGTAAGGGCCTACATATCTAGGACTAATTTTCCCTTTCTTGCCAAATGTCATCACTCCTTTCCTAGGTGACACTTTCAAGAAAACCCAATCATCAACTTGGAACTCTAGTTACATTCTCCTTACATCTACATAAGATTTCTGAGGAATCTGGGATGTCTTAAGTCTCTCTCTAAGGAGTTGCACTTTATCCATAGCATAAAGGACTAAATCTGGCCCTATCAAAGTTGCTTCACCTATTTCAAACCAGCCAATAGGAGATCTACATCTACGTCCATACAGTACCTCATAATGGATCATCTGAATACTGGAATGGTAGATATTGTTATAGACAAACTCAATAACAGGAAGGTGATCATCCTAACTACCTTTGAAATTGATCACACAGGCTCTCAACATATCTTCTAGGGTCTGAATGGTACATTTTGTCTGTCCATCCGTCTATGGATGAAATGTTGTGCTAAGGTTAACTTGAGTACCAAGACCCTTCTGAAATGACTTCCAGATATGAGAGGAAAATTAAGTACCTCTATCTGAGATGATAGACAAAGGAATCCCATCCAACCTCACAATATCATTAAAGTAAAGCTTGGCATAGTCCTCTGCCGAATCTATTGTCTTGACCGATAAAAAACGAGAAGAATTAGTCATTTATCAACTATCACCCAAATGGAGTCAGTTTGTCTGCGAGTACATGGTATTACTGTGATGAAATCCATATTGATCACATACCACTTCCAAGTAGGAATATCGATCTCTTGAGTCATACCCCCTGGTTTTTGATGTTCTACCTTCACTTGATGGCAATTGGGGCCTTACTCACAAAATCTGCTATATCCCTCTTCATGCAATCCCACCAATGGAATTCTTGCAGATCATGGTACATCTTAGTGGCATCTGGATAAATAGAATATTTGGAGCTATGGGTGGGGGTGTGTATCGGTTTTTGGTTTTAAAATATGCTAACCCAATAACAAACCAATAAGAAATTTTTTATCGGTTTATCGGTTTTTGATGTTATCGGTTCGTTTTTGGTTTACCCAATAAGAAAATGTACATCAAATAATATATAATAGTACGTATGTTATAATTACATGTTACCAACTTACCGCCAAAACATAATAGAAAACTTTGAATGTTGATCAAATTACGAACATTCACAAACTTGCAAAATCTATCGCCTACAATTACGAACTAGAATTAATACTAAACTAAAATATTTCAATGAGACAATCTTGAACAGTTGCTTGATCCCCCAGATAATCAACAAAGTTCTCACCAATTTACTAACCAAAAAAATCACATAGCCTTAAAAGCTAATATTGAATCTATTTATGTATTAAATTATGTATATTTAATATTGAGAAAGGGTAAAGTAGAAAATAACTATCACCTTATTGGGTTATCACTTTACCCAATAACCCAATAGGAAAAACCGAAACCGACCCAATAACCCAATAATTATTTTTTCTAAACCCATTAAAAACCCGATAACCCAATAACAATAACCCAATAACATTTTATCGGTTCGGTTTATTGGTCGATTCGGTTTTTGCACACCCCTTGTTATGGGATTCTGTAAGAATATGCTTTCTCAACTCATCCACATCAGGAACACAAAATCTACGCTGGTAACGAAGTACACCATCTCCCCCTTGGGAGAAAACCTACACTTTTTGATTATGGACTTCACCCTTAAATTCAAGCGAGATTGTATCATTGTCTTGCTTTTCCTTAATCTCCACTACCAATGAAGATTCTGCCCTATTCTTAACTGTTACAACACTATATGATATGCTTATAAGGCAAACTCCTAAGAGATCAAGCCTGTGAACATCCTTTACTAGCTCCTTTCTTTCTTCCTCAACATGGGCTACACTACCAATACATAATATACTAAGATCATCTCCTACTACATTTGCCTTATCAGGATGATAATGGACACTCATATCATAATCCTTAAGGAACTCAAGCCATTTCCTCTGGTGAAGATTCAAGTCTTTCTCGGTGAACACATACTTAAGACTCTTATGATCAGTGAACACATCTACATGAACAACATGCATGTAGTGTCTCCAAATCTTTAATGCAAAAACTACTGCTGCAAGCTCGAGGTGATGAGTTGCATACTTTGTCTCATGAACCTAAAGTTGTCTAGAGGCATAAGATATAACCTTATCTCGCTGCATCAACACACAACTTAGGCCAACTCTGGATGCATCACAATAGATCACATAACCTTCTGAACCCTCTGGTAGAGTCAAGAAAGGAGTTGTAGTCAATCTAGTTTTCAATTGTGCAAACCTTTTCTCACAATCATCTGACCATAAAAACTTGACCATCTTTTGGGTTAACTTAGTCAATGGTGAGGCTATGGATGATAATCCTTCCACGAACCTTCTATAATAACCCGCTAGACCTAAAAAATTCATATATCTATAGCACAGGTAGGTATGGTCCATTATTTCACTACTTCTATCGTATGTGAATCCACTCGAATCCCTTCATTGGATACAATGTGACCAAGAAAAGCAACGGATTGTAGCCAGAACTCACTTTTGCTTAACTTAGCGAATAACTGACGATCCTTGAGAGTATGTAGAACAATTCTCAAATGACTCGCTTGTTCTGTCTCACTCCTAGAGTAAATGAGGATATTATCGATAAAGACAATAACGAACAAGTCCAAGTACTGGTGAATACTCTGTTCATCAATTCTATGAAAAGTGGAGGAGCATTGATTAGTCCAAATGAAATAACTGCAAATTCATAATGACCATATCGAGTTCTTAAGGCTATTTTCAAAATGTCACTATCTCTGACTCTAAGCGGATGATAACTGGATGTGAGGTCTATCATAAGAAATGACTAGCACCCTGAAGTTAGTCAAAAAGGTCATCAACCCTGGGGATGGGATGCTTATTCTTAATTATAAGCTTTTTTAATTGTCTATAGTCAATGCACAGTCTGAGAGAACCATCTTTCTTCTTTACGAACAATAATGGTGCACCCCATGGTGAAATACTAGGTCTGATGAAGCCCTTATCTAGAAGGTCTTTCAACTGCTCTTTCAATTCCTTAATTTGTGCTGGAGACATTCAGTAAGGAGGAATAGAAATAGGTTGGGTATCAGGAAGGAAATCAATTCCAAAGTCGATTTCCATTTCGGGAGGGACTCCAGTAATATCTTCTAGAAATACTTTTGGAAACTCACAGACTACTGTAACTTACTCAAGAATTGGGTTTTTTATAGCTAGAATCCTTAACCTGAACTATATGATAGTGTTAACCCTTAGAGATCATCTATTTTGCCTTAAGGTAAGAAATGAATCGACTCATAGGCGCTAAGCAACTACCCTTCCACTCTAAGTTTGGTTTGTCTTGAAACTGAAAATGAACAATCCTAGTTCTACAATCGACTAAGGCATAATAGGAATGTAACCAATACATGCCTAGAATGACGTCGCAGTCTACCATTTATAACTCTACAGGGTCTACTGAGGTGACTTTCTTACATACTGTGATAGGGCAATTTATGTATACCCGTCTAGCTATAAGGGGATCACCTACTGGAGTAGAGACTGAGAAAGAATCTGAGAGAGTTTCTGGACTGACATTGAATTGGACTTCTATTCAAGGAGTTACAAAGGAAAGAGTATCCCCTACAACTAACAATGCATAAACATCAAGGACAACGACTCGTAACATACCAATGACTACATCAAGAGAACCATTCTAATCCTGGCGAGCCTTAAGAGCATATAACATGTTCTGGCACTGACCGCCACTTGTACCAGATGAGTTACCCTGCTTAATCAGGCGACTTACTGGTGTTGATGAAGTTGTAAAGTGAGCTCTACCATTACCACCTCCTTGACCATTTCCAGAAGGACAATCCGTCAACCTGTGACCACACTGACCCCACCTACAACGTCATTCTTTTCCTATGAGACACTCACTCGTATGGTTCTGACCACAATTAGGGCAAGTAGGTTAAGTATTTTTACCTGAAACACTTCCATGAAACTTAGCGCCTGGTTCTCTAACCTTCTATTCATACATGTTCTTGGAGGATGGAGGACTATGTGACGGAAGGGGTGGTGCTGAAAAACTTTTGTTGACTCAGCGAGCGATTTCTGCCACCCAATTTCTGCTGAGAATCGTCATAGTTCCCAGTCCTAGACTTCTTATTCTCCTTGTCCTATTCCCTAATCTTATAAACTTCAACCTACTAATCATGATTCATAATCCTAGACATGTTCGTATCTCCAAGTAACATACCATTTCTACACTCAATTTTCACCAAATCTGGTATTCCATACAAGAAATTATGCATCTGAACCCTGGAGTCAGCAACTATATTATGAGCATACCTCGAGAGTTGGTTAAACTTCAGCCTAATACTCTTGAACCTTCATGTTTCCCTTCGTTAACTTCATGAATTCCTGAGCCTTTGATTCTCTCAACACTATTGGGAAAAACCTGTCCAGAAAGGTCTCACTAAGGCAATCCCAAGTAATAGGAGCTGCATTTGTAGCCCTAATTTCCTTTCACTAAGAGTACCAGATATGACTAACCTCCTTCAACTGGTATTATGCAAACTCAACCCAATCATTCCAGTGACTTGCATTACCTCAAAGGTCTTGTTGATATCATCCAAGAAATTTTAAGGATCCTCATTAGTTTGTCATCCTAAGAACTCAGGTGGATTCATCCTAACAAAGTCACGGACCCTTTATGCTGCTGATCCACCATTTGTATTGACATGAGCATGAACCCGATTGTTCTGGTTGGTCATACTCTCAACCAACATTTGTATGGCATTCCTAAACTCAACATTGGGGACTTCCTGAACTGGGATTGGAGGATCTACATTTGCATTCTTGGCATTCGCATTCCTAGCATTACCTCTATGAGAAAGCATGATCAGAAGCATAGAACGTCAAGTTACAGTTGAATAAGATCATACCTTATGCACGATAAGAGTAAAAAAAAGTGATGTTTTCCTAAAACATGTTGTAACCTCCCTCTCAAAAGATGTGATGCACTTCACACCCATGAAAATGAATCTACTTAGTGCATATTTTCAAACATCTTAGGACTCTTAAGCCTACTACTCTAATACTAAGTTTTGTCACGCCGCGACCTATCCCCGAGACGCAGACACAGAACCTAGGACAATAAGCAATCCCAACCTAACCCTGCTGGCATGATCATGAGCATACTATAGATAATAAACTGAATGCAGAAGCTAAATCATAATTTAGCCTTAAAAGATGGGGAATAACAATATTCTATAACTGAGATATAAAAACAATGAGTTTAATACAAAGGAAATATTAACTCAATACTAAGGTGAAACTAACTATATCTGAAATTAACCTCTAAAATGACTAAAAATGTTAGGACAAGCCCCAGCTAAGTCTAGCAAAAACTAAAACTAAATGACTAAAAGATTGAAATGAACTCAATACTGTTGTCCTCAGAGAATTAGGACTCACCAATGAATCTGCTAAACTGGAAATCGAGATTCGATCTATGCGTGCTCTGGATGCTGAGAACCTGAACCTACATCACGAGAAGATGTAGTGCACGTATGTGTTAGTACTTGAATGTACTAATCATGTAGGATAGAGTAAAGGTGAGATAATACATAATTAAACAAGCACAAAAGCATTCATATATATAATCTGAACATGAAATAGATTTTTAATGCTGAGATAACTGAATGCAATGACCAATTTTTAATATCCTGAATTTGAATACTGGATATTGTTATAAATGGACAATGTAGTGGAATCTTATTGATCTATGGGAGCTACTAATAACCGATAATAAAATCACATGAGCTAAATTTGGAGTGCGATGTATATGCCCCATCGAAAGGATCCAATATACTTTGCCAGTGACATAAAGGCATGCTGACGTGATCACTAAATTCATGCCCATGGAGGGGAATTACAACCTATTTGGCTAATAGTTCTAGGACTATTTGATACGTTGAACCTTAGTCCAACTCGATATTAATGCTACTCCCAATGAATTATTTAATTAACCTATTATGACAGAGTTTATGTAAATACTGGATAGCTCAAAACTGAACATAAAAATTTAGAATGCAACAATTAATCATGTAATTATGCATATAACTGAGTCATGTATATCTGAAGTAATTGAAATATCTGTGCTAGCAGGTATAATACAAGAACAAAAGAAATACATAGATAAAATTTTGAAATCCATGCGATAAATTGAATAATAACATGGGAATCTGATTTGGAACATATAACCTATTTCATTCATAAAGCTCTGTAGAAGTTATAGAAATCTTAGGTCTAATAATGATATGGTATCAAGAATCTTACTAAAACTTGGGACCCAACGTGTGAAGTGAACCTACTTGTGAAATTCCACATACCTGGTGATGAAATCCACGGAGAAATATTTAGATTTTGGGGCTGGAACTGCTGGAACCTTGTTGTGTTCTTAAACTAGGGTTATTAACCTTTTTCTTATTTCTTGCTTCTAATTTTCTATGTTTTGATTAATGATTTAACTTAAGTAAGTTTTAGTTATGTTTGTAGGCTTAAACTGACTAAAATATGATGATTTAGGGTCAAAACGACGTATCTTATGGTTTAAACGAAGTGGGAAAAGACAAAAAGACCACTGCGTTAATTGTTGTCGACCCAAATGACGACGTGGACGGACGGGCCTTCGTTCAATCGATGGTCTGTCGTTTTGGTCCGTAGGTTGGGTTTGGTCGACAATCCTTTAATAAAATGGGCATAACTTTTTTCTTGGAGGTCTGATTTTAGCAAGGTCGATGGATATGGAAAGCTTATCCAATTATCTATCTTTTGGTATTTCATGGGACACCTAATTTATTTTGTGCTAAACGTTATGATCATTTGAAGTTGACCCAATTGTATGTTAATTTCAACCTATGGTCATACCTACGGTCCATAAGTTCATCTATGGACCATGCTGGTCAATCGTGGTTCTTGTCAAAGAGTGGCTAAATGGGTTCTTGATCGACGGATCTGCAGCACATGCCGTGGGTTAGACTACGATCCGTCGATGGTAACCGTCGGTTGAACCTGCAGATTTTTGAAAAGGTAATTTTTTATCTGTGCTAGATATGGGGTGTTACACTAACCACGTGAAGCACGGACCCATTTACAAAATGTAAAAATAAAAAGGGTTTATAATCCTTCATCCACCATTTGAAGAAGTAAAAAAAACGAATAAAATTCTCAACCAAAGAAGGCATATCAAAACTAATTTAAAATGAAAAAACAAAATTAATGGAAACATCACTAATGTTTGAAAATCATCCTAAAGAATACATAGAAAAATAATATTAACACAAAAAAAATGAAATAATAACAAATATCGCATACCCCTATAAGAATATAATCTTATCTTGACATGCATTGCAATTGAGATAATTAAAAACAAATAAAAACTCAGGAATACGAAATCAAAAAACAAACAATTTCTTGAAGCATATTAGAAAGAAATAATTCCATCGTAGGGAAGTGACATAATTTGAAGTTGCAACTCATCACAAAATGCAAATATAGTAATATTTTATTTCAGAATGAATATATCCTTAAGAATCATACAAAAAAATGATAATTTTTTGTTTTTGATTTACATCAAATGTTTTGTGTATTGGTTTTGTTAGATTTGATATTATTAACAAAAAATCATGAATTCTCTCATGGAAGAGTGTGAATTATTATATCTAGTCGAAACTTTCTATACAAATCTTAAATAGTTGATACTAAAGTTCATTATAAAAAGAGCTAACAATAAGTATTCATAAGTAATAAATACAGTGGGCTCACCATCTAATATATACTATAATTCTTTTTAGTATATTTCAAAAATTATTTTTAATGAAAATATAATTCAATTAACATATCATCTTGAGAGTGTAAAAAATCGACATCGCATCAATTGCATGCAGTGTATTGGGATTACTTTTATCAAGTGAACACTAATTAAAAGGGAATGAATAACTCACCTGGACTTGATTAAAGTGGTCAAATCTTTAAAATCTATTTTTGAATTTCGATCTATGGGAATAAACTATTAACATTAGGAATACTAAACTAAAGACTCACATCATCTAAAAAAGATCATTTTTCAAACCATCTTGAAATTTTTTTGAAAATAAATAATTGTAAAAATATTTTGATATATTGACAATCTTTACGCTAAAAAGCATATCATTACAATTTTATGCTCAATTTTAAGAGGACTATCATAAAATACACCCATGTCCTTAAAAGATAAAGAATTGTAACAATAAATTTCACTAGGAAAGAGACATTTATCACTAATCACATTTTTAGTATTCTTAGTAACTAAAGAAGTAATGAATTGACCTTTATCACAAGAATATAAGGAAACACTTTGTACCAAATTTTTATCCATACTTCATATTACACTTCATTCAAAAAACTTAAGATGACAATAAATAAAAATTTTAGCTCCACAACCATAAGCAACTAGTGCATGGTTACACTCTGTTTGCATATTAATACAAGGCAACCTCACTAAGAGATTGTTTAAATTTCATACTCAAGTCTATGGCAAGTTATTTGTAATAACTAAATTGTTAGGATAAGTTTTTTTACCTAGATAAGTACACAACGAATAATCTTTATCTTTACTTTATAAAATAAAGATATCTTTCTCACTTAAAAAGTAGTATCATCTTTATTTGCTTAATTGATTCATGAATTTCTTCCTCTCTAACTTGTCCTTTTTATGATCCTCTTCTCTTCAAGAATATGTACAAAACAAATAATCATGGTTTTCTCTTACTCCTTTCAGGCAAGAAACCAATGGAAGCATGGGGAATTCCCTTCGCATAATGGTCCAGAGAGAAAAAATTAAGATCTGAATGGAAATCAACATCCACAATATGAGAAAAGTAGTCTCAAAGTTTCTTGAACGAAATACTTTGATGGTATGCTACTAATTGAAGTAACTATCCAATGATTCCATTTATTGGAGACTGCCAGAAGTTTCATTGATGATTTACGAAGAAACAAAGGTAATATACATGTTTCATAACCACATCTTTGATCTTCATGTCTTATCTCCCAATGTAGTTTGTAGGTTATTTCTATTCCTCATTCCATTCTCATTGTCTTATAAGCAACAACCTTAAATTTGTCCTCAGGAACGTGCAATCCAAGATAAAAGAGGTATTGTATATATACATATATATATTAAGTAGTGAGTAACAGCTCAAACTCATACTAATTGGTGTCACTCCCATGAAAAAACTCTTTCTACTCCTCTCTATTCAGGGCGAGCACTTTCAACATGTTCACTTATAAAGGCTCATTGAAATAGTTTTGTCATCAACATCTCGCAAAAAAATAAGGATACACTATTTAAATGACTCTTTGTAAATTAACATGTTGAAAGGGCCTAACCTAAATAGAGAGGAGTAGAAATAAATGTTTCATGGGACTGATACCAACTGGTATGAGCCTGACTTTTAATAACTAATTGATAGGTATATATCTCTTTCATCTGATTACAATACCTCTTTTGAATTGGATTGGAGGTTCCAAAGGATGACTTTAACGTTGTTGCTTATATGCATGAATGGAATGAGGAATCTAAATTTCCTGCAGAATACACTAGGAGAGAAGAAATGAAGATCAAAGATGTGGCAATGAAACATGTATTGCCTTTTCTTTCCTGGTAAAGGATTGATGAAGTTTTAGGTAGTGTCCAATGAATGTAATCATTGTATAGTTAGTCTGTAAATAGCATACCAACAAAGTATTTCATTGAACAAACATTCAGGCTACTTTTATAAATTGTGCATGTGGATTTTCAATCAGATCCTAAATTCTTATCTCTGACCATTGTGTGAATGTATTCTCCCTTTCTTCCCTTGGTTTATTGCCTAAAAGGATTAAAGTTGTCGATCTAGAAGTGGGTTACTCTTTCGCCAGCAGGTTGCTCCTATGAAAAACAATCATTTCAAAGGTTAAGTCTTATAATAAGAAAATTTCTTAATCATACTATGTAGCTATTCTCTTATATCATCTTGTTTCCACTTAGTTGCCTCATTTGTCTTCATTTCTTATTATGAAAATTCATTTTCATTTTTCAACTATCTTTAATTTTTTCTTGTAGCTACTCCCTGACTTCTTTTAAAATATCATCTTCTTTTTAATATCTTGAGTTTCCATTATCAAATCCCTTATTTCATTATGTTCTTTTTTATTTATATCATTGGAGTGCAATGTTCCGAGGATTTCCATTTGACTCATTGGCATCACTAAACTTTCAAAGACTCAACCTAATTGTTTAATTATCGCTTACCAAAATGAGATTACCGTAAAACAGAAGAGTCCCATATGCCTCAAGAAGGCGGACATCATACATATCCCGAGGATAAATATAAGTGTTTAGATGTTCCCAACCAATCCAAAACCCAAATTTCTATAAATGTTAACTATATATGTGAATCTGGTGTTTTTTCTTAAACTCATAGGGTTTTCAATTTGGTTACATTTCGGAGACATCCCTTCTATATGCATCACTGTGTTGGAGAAGCCTTCATATATGCTCGGAAAGCTTCTCCTATAATTTGAAGAAGAGAGTAGGGTTTCCTCTTAAATGAATCAAAATTGAAAACCCTATGAGTTCAAGACAGACCACCAGATTCACGTATATAGTGCACATTAGTAGGAATTCAGTTTTTAGATTGATTATGACCTTCTAACCACCAAAATTTTTCCTCCCAAAATGTATGATTTTCTCCTTCTTTCTCTATTCGGGACTCTTCTGTTTTACCGTGTTCTCAATTTATATTACAACGTAACTCCATTAACTGAACCAAAGATAGATCCATGAATTTCATAAAAAATATTTTATCTATACCTAAGGCTCAACAATAAGTGCAACCAATCTTGTATCCCTAGACAATAACTTCAAATTTAATCAAATTTTCATTTGGTTCATGCTTTCTCTTTCTTGTAAAAGAAATACTATAATTATTATAGAATTATACACAATCATACCTATAATAAGTGGAAGAATGTAAGACATCATTAACACCAAATATTTTTAGTAAAAATAATATACCGCACAAGTCACACTCACCATCCTGGATTTTCACTCCTTTCCTTACAGTCAAGTGGCCTCACTCCTCAAGTTATATTATTATTGAGATTTATCACTCAAATTATTGCTCACATTTTATTTGCACTGGAGTACACACTCAAAGTCGCAGGATTTAGAACCAGACTCAAATGATCTCATCACTAAAGGGTGTCCATTTGTCTCATCATAGTTATACAATCTTAAATAAGGTCAATGTAAGCTTACAAGTATTGGTTCAAAATGGAATTAATATAACTATCAAAGAAAAAAAACTACCAAACTTTGAATAAAATAAATACATAACACAACTTAAACAGAAAAGGATGAAACAAATTGCAATGAAATGAAATATAAACATATAAAGTAGATAACACTACCATGAAATAATTTTAATTGTAACCTAACTATAAAACGCAACAGAAAATAAGAAAAAAATGAACTATCAGACTAAGAGCTAAACCTAGATAAAAAAGTAGTCACAACACAAATTTGGTTATTTTTAAATTTCAGGAATTTAAGCATTGTTCTTCAAGATTCTCACTTTTTTTATCTATTTATTTGACAAAATACAGTTTGAAGTCCCCCATAAAATCCACAAAATATCCTCAAAATTTCAATGATAAGAAGAGGAATTAATACATCCGCTTCATAATTTTCACGAATTTGGCTAATTCTAAAATCACTTTTTTCCTTAAATCAGGCCTGAATATGTTGACTCAGAGCTAGTTCAAAGCTATACCGAATGAACCCAAATTTCAGATTTGAAATCCTTGAGGCTTTCTAGATATTTTTAAGTATTAAAGAAGAAAGAAGAAAGAAAATAATTCCTTTTTCGAAGTTATTGATGAGCACCTTCCTAATTGAGCAAGTTATTACATCATTAAATTCGACTTATACATATATAATGTTACCACATTATATTCAAGAAATATCCAATTTAGAGAAAAAGATACAACACATAAAGCTCACCTACTAGAGTAGTCAGCGAAAAAGAATATCTACCACAATAGTAGTAATCCTATTTTATACTACTAGCGTTGACTAAATTAAGAAAAAAATAACTACCCTCAATAAAATGGACATCATACATTCGTAATATGATTAAAAAAATCCTAAAACATAATGATATTTTTCCCTATATTGTGTAACTAAAACATCACAATCTTTTGTATTGGTTTTTTCATTTTCATAATCTCTATAAAAAACAAAATGCTATTCATAAAAAATAGAAATCCCTCCATGTAATGAATACTTCCCGGTCTTATAATACCTCACCCATGTAATTTTTCAATCTTTATTTACCTCTCCTAATATCTAATATAATCAACAATTAAAATCTCCTAACTTGGACATTTGTGCATCTTCTCACTATGGAATTTGTGCATCTTATTTTCACATGTACAAATTATCTCAACCTTATTTCCCTCATCTTGTCCACCATGGAGGTCACTCACTCCTTATCCTTAATATCCTCATTGATAATATTATCAGTCTTTGTATACCCACATATCCATCTCCAGTTCCTCATTACTACAACATCCTAGCTCATTACTATAACATAAAACTTCTTAACATTGGATTGCCTAACTGGATAATATTCCATCAAATACAACAAAGACATTTAACCACGGCTTTATAAAGATCACTTTTTAATTTTGTTGATACATTTCTATAGACAAGGGGCTATATATGTCTCAACAGGGACCCTATATTACCTAGGAAACTGTCCAAAATCTTCCAAAGTTCTTGATCACATGGACTACAGAGAGAATAAAATTGAGGCACGCATTTATTTTGAAAATTTGTTTACTTGCTCAAATTTCAAGCTTGTACCTATATATAGTAAGGACACTTTTTGATAACTTTAATTTCTATATGTTTCTGTGATCAATCAATTGGAAAAACGTAATGTTTACTTCACAAACTTATTAATTCAAGTTGGATAAAATTAATCAACAAATGCCCATGACGGTATACTACGACAAGCCAGAGTCCCTTCTAGTTATTTATAATGCAAAAACTAAAATATTTCAGGCATGATTTAGTTAGGACAACAAACATCAATATTAAAAAAAGTTCTGATTATGATTCAATAGTTAATTGCATTAGGTGTTAAATTAGTATGAAATGAAGAAATAAATCAATCAGAATATTACCGAGGCAAATTAATTTTAAAATAGATTAAAATTTAAAAATATTATGAGCGCCAATTGATTAACATGCTACAGTTTTATCATAATTGTTATGAATGAAACCCTATAGACATGATTTTTTAGTAAAAATATGTCATTATTAAGACTTGTTATTAACATACTACAATTAACTCAATACTTGATTGATCAACATGTTCATACTATTCTTTAAATCCTACATACATGTTTTTCTAGGAAAAGAATAAGATAACTATTATTCAACATATATAGAGAATTTTCTAGATGAAGAATAAAAAATACTTATCCAACCTATATTCAATACTAGATTGATCGACATACTATAATTCTATTACAAATCTTATTAATGAAAATCCTATAGGCATGATTCCTAAGTGAAAATGTATCATTACTAACACTTGTTATTCACGTGCTACAATTAATTCAAGACTTGATTGATCAACATGTTGAATATTATTCATTAAATCCTACATCATGATTTTTTAGGAGAACAATAAGATAAAAATTATTTAACCTATATGCATGGTTTCTACGCCAAATAACATATGAAATTAATTTTCCTATAGGAATGGCTTCGATATTATGAAACGGATTATTAAACACTTAATCAAGTTTGGAAAAATAAAATCTTATTGGAATTGTATCTAGCCTTGTTACATAAATAAGAGTCATTAGGAGAACAATTACTCAATCATAATATGTTGACAAGATTAACCGTTTTTAGACAAAGATCTCTACATAAGAAAGCATGAATTATTCATATAAGCATGTTTTCAAATTTTATCATGGGGCGCAAGATTTAATTTATTACATGCTGCTTTATTTTAGATTAGAAGTAGAATGAAATTATATACGAATGAAGACTTGAATTTAGGTAAGTTATTATAACACATTTACCCGATTTTATTGCTAAGTAATACTGATAGATTTTTATAACAATCAAATAAAAAAATAGCATAAAACAAAACAATTAGAGTGTATATCCCATACCCCCTTAGACTATCCCCAAAATATTTCATTTAGATATTAGAGAGTGTTTTTTCTAATTGCTAGAATGAGTGAGTGGTGAGTCGTCGAAATAATGAGAATAAAGGAGCGATTTTATAATAAATTGGGGGCACAACCACAAGGAAAAAGAATGAATTAAGCCCATTACACTTTTTTCCTTATTAAGAAGGAAGTCATATCAGTATTAATATTATATAAAATTCATGTAACTAAGAGTTTGTATTCAATTACTTAAGGGAATGATGTTATAATTAATGGTAGCAAAGAAAACATCAGATCATTAAAGGGCTCAAATAATTACTGATCAAGTAAGGGTCAATAAAAACAATTTTACGACCAATTCTTAGAAAATAAATTGACTAAATAGGAATAAATAAAAAAAATTCACCTATAGCATGAAAAGGAAAAGAATTGGATAATTTTTCCTCTTAAACAAAGGAGCATAAAATCAGCAAAATTCTTCATTTTGCCTTAATAGAATACAACCTTTACATAAATACTATGTAAGAATCAGCTCATATTTATATAAAATAACAGCTATAATAAGAAAAGCAAAATATTTCAGTAAAGTTCACCTTAAACAAGAACCACCAAATATATCCATAGCTCGATTTGTAGCAAGATTCTGACCTCTATTCTATTACTGTATAGATTAAGAAGCATACCAAGTCAATGAAATTTGCACAGTAAGAAGAATCAATTGAGGGAATACTCCTTATACTAAATAATAAGCAAAAGAATTGGGAAAATATGTCAAATATCAATTAACTTAGCAAAACCAAGAATTAGAAAAGCCAACGATGCTAAAATAAAAGAGATATTAACATACGATAACGTAGAGATATCTTTACATTCTTGATAAATTTCAAGAGATCAGAAAATCACACGGAAAGCATTCTTAAGATCATAAACATAACCCATATTGTTCATGATATAACTTTATAGCACCTAGTAATTTTTCATATAAAGTAAACATGCAGAAAAATTTCTACATATAAATAACGAGAAGATCGAGAACCAACAATTAAGAACATTTGGACATGAATAATAATAAAAATAAAAGTGACAAACCTTGATGGATCTATTAAAGATCCGTCTTCTTGACCAGCTTGAAACTTTTAAAAACTCCACCGGAGCTCGCTTCTTATGGCAGATGGGTTGGACGCAGCTGCTGCATCAGCTGGCTTTGCTGGAACGGGAAAGGTGCGAAGAGAGAGAAAAGGGAAGGACGATAGGGGAGACCTGCGGTTACTGTCCTAGGAGGTGTGGCCTCAAGTTAGGGGCAAAGAGAAGGAAGGAGAGAGTTGCAGCTCTTCTCTTTCTATAGAGGAAGAATGACAATAAAATTAGGATATGGGTATTTTAGGTCGGTTATCCTGACCATTGGATCTATGAAAATAAAGTGCTAGGATAGGATATTAGAAATGACACAAGTTATGAACGGTCAAGATTAATTTATTTGATTAATAGTTGGACTTGAAATGGCTAAGATTGAAATAAAGTTGGCTAAAATTGAAATGTAAAGGTTCCTACATTATCCGGTCGATTAAAATTGGCTGTCCAACATTAACCTAGTATTCAATTTATCCTTCATTCTCAATTTATCCGGTCTGAATGAAGGATAAATTGTCGGGTAACCAACATTAACCTAGTAGTCCATTTTTTCCAACCAATAAGAGATGTCAGTGGTATTAATTGAAACTGTATAAGGTTGGAAAGGGTTATGGCTAAGACATTAACATTAAGTTGCCTACATATCTCTACTATTACGAGAATTAGGTTGTGTTTAGTTCTAGTTTTAGGAACAAATGAATATTCCAAAAGTTCAACAACACTACAATATTTTAATTGGATTGATAATGCTTGAACAAATAAGATTAGAGCAGCTAGACAGCATGACAGAGAGATATCTAGATTAAGCAAAGGATCATATGAAAAATGATAAATACGCGTAGAAAAGAATTAAGAGGGTATTTGTTATAATAAATATGTAAGTTTGATAATTGTAGCTGAGAGGGAGATTGATTTAGCCTGCAATATCATTCTCTGCAAATTTGTACCTTGTAATATTGATAAATAATTTTATTAGAGAAAATATATATCAGATAAACACCGAAATATAAGCATGGTGCAATTTACTGTATTGACCATGATAGTCAATTTAAGTCCATGAAGATGACGTCTTGGGTTATGATGTCATTTATTTGAAAGGAACTTCGTAAGGATGTTCTTTGAGCACCAAGTGATTCCCAGAACTTGAATCAAAAGTGGCATCAATGATCCGCAAGATTCATTTAATTTTGGGCTCACTATAATCCTCGAGCCCAATGTAATATTGGGCATTATGTAGTCTCAAGCGCATATAATTCTTGGCACAATACAATCTCGGGCACATGCAATTCTCGAGAACAATTCAATGTCAGGCAACAAAAATCCTTGGGAACAATATAATCTCGAGAACAATGAAATTTCAAGAACAATGCTATCTCTGGCACATGAAATTCTAGAACACAAATACAATTCTCAGCACAATGCAATTCTCAGGCACAATGCAATTCTCGCAAAAAATTCAATATCTGGCACAATGCAATATTTGCCACATGCAATTCTAAGGCACAACGCAATTCTCGGGCATATGAAATTATAGGGCACCATTCAATTCTCACACACAATGCAACTCTAGGGAACAATGAAATCTCAAACACATTCTATCCTCGGTGCAACATTTCGTAACTTGAAACAACTAAGTCTAAGTTAAAAGACCAAGAATAATAATTTTTGAAATTAAGGAAGGAAAATTTCCAGATTTTAAAAGTGAGTTTTGGTTATTTTCAAAAGGTCATAACATCAAGCTTAGGAAGAGTTAGGGTGAGTTATTTATATGGATGGAACTCTCTTGGGCGATCTATCCAACGAATCCAAGTTTACGAAACTTTGAGTTCATATAAGGGAAATATCACTTTTAGAAGTTCGGTTGTTGGACAGAGGAAAATCCATTCCAGATTTATTAAGGGTGTTTAAGTCTTTTCCTAACCCAATTACTTTATTTCTTTTTGGGTAATAAGTTGGGGTAAAATATGATCACATTATTTTACGCATTTAGAAAACAATTTAGAGTTTTGAGAGAAGATAAAAGAAGAGGAGAAAAGAGGAGAAAGGATAAGAACAAGCAAGAACGTTAAGAATCGTTGCGTGGATTGCATCAAGGTAATCCTTATCGAGGTATGTGATATCATTAGGAGTTGGGTCCTTTCACCCACACCCCAATTTAATTTAATACAGCAAACTAGAGTGTATTGAATGAAAATCTTGAAGTTCTTGATGAAAAGTTTTAAAGTTCTTGTTGGCTGAATTGTAGTTAATCTCTAGTAGGTTTGATTCATGTTTCCAGACTGTTTTTGGGTTAAATCTATTGGGTAATGAGGTATTTAGGTATCCCCAAGTGTTTGGGGTAGGATCCATGGAGGTTTACAAGGTTTAGAGGTGAAAATGGAGAAAAAAGGTCAGAGGTCTGAATAACCCTTGGGGTGCCGCGCCTGCCAGAGCACCTCACGGCAGGCTCTGTTTGACAGGACCTGGTGCACCGTGCCTCTCAGAGCACCCCAGACCAGGGTCTGTCAAATAGGACCTGGCTCCCTGCACCTCTCATAGCGCCACGACCCCCTGGAAACCTCGTTCTTCCCCTATCTCTCCGTACTAGTCACAAGTTATGTACCTATCATTTCTATTTGATTCCAACACTCTAAAATACATCTAAAAGTCATGAAATCATCCATAAATATGATTTAATGATACTTGAATACATGATTCAATTCAACGAAAGTTAAGATCAAAGTGAAGGAAGTCAAGAGTTAAGTCTAAAAGTTGAGAAGCAAGTCAAAGTAAGTTCCTAAACAATTCATGGTTCTTATATAAACATTTTAAAAGTTTGTTTTAAGGTTCAAGTAAGGAGTTGATTTAAATTCTCAAATGCTATAAGGGAACTAAGTATTCCCTTATAGTTAAGTTTTGAGTATGAAAAGAGCATAAAGTTAAGTTCATTTCTCAAGAGTTATCAGGGAATTAAGTAGTCCCTCAGAGCTTAAACTAAAATTGTTTTCAAACTTTTGAGAAAAAAAAGGAAACTTTACTTCCACAGAGCGGGTGGCTAGTTTAATAGAAGAAAGAGGAAACTATGATTTCTAAGAGAGCTTTCTAAAAGATAAATTTTTAAGCCCTAATCCTAAACCTCAGAATCAATATGTTTATAATAACATAAGAGCTAGTATATATATACGTGTGTGTGTGTGGAGTAGTATTGAGCACCGATGTGGGGATGCGAGTTAATATTAGCTCAAGTATCTATGAAGACCATGTGGTCATCATGGTTAGAAAAGGGTCATACTTTTTATATGAACCATCTTCATAGTTTACTAGTGGATCCATTAGGCAGTTCAGTTCCTATACTCTGGCAAAGTTAGGATGGTCGGGCAGTATTGGACGAGTAACGTTGTATCATAAATGTGTCTCTTATGTGATGATTGTCATTTAGAGAATTTCCCGTATTTGTATTGTACTTTTATATACATTAGTTATTGTATTTTCATACACACCAGTTATTTAAATTTTATACAAGTCAGATATTATTGTATACTTGTAATACATTCAAAGGTTTCAACATGGTTTTACTCAGCAATTCTTTATATTGCATTTATTTTTAAACTAGGTATTGAATAATAGTAGTAGATCATGAGTTGAGCATAGCCAAGGTAAGTGTTCATTCTTACCCTTTTCAAGTCTATGTGTTCTTTATCTTCCCAACTCGCATACTCATACATTCAATGTACTGATGCCTGTTGGCCTTCATCATTTTATGATACAGACACAGGTAACCAGGATCATCACACAACACTTCCTTAATCAAGATTGAGCTCCAATGTCAGTGGTGAGCCTCCTTGCATTTTGGAGGACATCAATTTGATTTACTTTAGTAGTTTAGTTTTAGGATGTTGTGGGGTCTGTCCCAACATCACTCTTCAGTCAGTTTAGAGGTTTCATAGAGTGTAAGTAGTTCAGTTTGGAATTATTTTACTTGATTGAGACTCCAGTGCCATTTTGGCCAGATTAATTTATGAAGTATTTATTTTTAAATATAATCTATTCTTGTTTAAGTTGATTTTAGTCTTCCGCTAAATTAAGTAAGTCAGACCAAGGGTTCACTTGGGAGCCAGAAATGGTCTTCGACTATTGGCCACGTCCAGGGTATAAGAGAACAGTGTTCAAGAGTCCTATGGAGTCTACGAATACGTGTTTGTAGCGTATTAGTCATCGGTGTTATGCGTGACACATCTATGATTAGGAGGCCACATCATTTAGGATTGTTTCCCTTCTTTCATATTCTTTTCATGCCAAGAGTTTATCTCTAAAAGTCTCTCTTTGTAATTCGTATTTTCACACATTTTCTGATCATAATGCCTCCATGAAGAGCAGTCAAAAGTTGACCAGCTCGAAGAAATATTGATGAACAAGGGGTTCCTAATGCACCAGATGTTCAACCCCATGGAGAGGTTACAAATACTGATTTTTGGGAAGCTATCCTGATGTTAAGTCAAGTTGTAACCAACTAGGTCAGCCAATAGAGAGAAGCTCCACAAGAAGGGTCTGACACCTCTAGGGTTTGTGAACTTCTGAGAATGAATACTCCTAGTTTTATAGCATCAAACACTAGTGAGGATCCGGAAAACTTTGTGGAGTGATTGAAGAAAGTTTTTGAGGTAATGCATGTGGTTAATTTTTTCAATTAGTTGCATACCAGCTGAAGAGTGTGGCTAGGACATGGTTTGACCAATGGAAGGGAGGAAGAGCTGAGGATGCACCGCATCCAAGTTGGGCTTGCTTCGAAAAAGCCATTTTGGGGAAGTTCTTTCCTCAAAAGCTGAAGGAAGCCAAGGTAAGGGAGTTCCTTACTCTGAAACAGGACTCCTTGAGTGTGTACGAATATAGGCTAAAGTTCACCCAACTATCCCTATATGGTCCTAAAATGATGAAGGACATGATGAGCATAATGAGTTTGTGATGCTGGTTTGGGTCGTGCATAAAGCAAGAAAGGCAGGGTTGCAATGTTGATTGGTGACATAGACATATCAAGGCTAATGGTCTCTGTGGAGAAAGTTGAGGGATAGAGAAGAGTACATGAAAAAGAAAGCCAATCCTAGGAATGAGTCTAGGAAACAAAAAGGTAGTTCGAGTAGACCACAATTTAAAAGGGAATGCACCATCACCTGCTAGTGCACATGCGCCTAGAGAAATAGTTGAGAATCATGGTAACAACTCCCGAGCTTAACCTGCATAACCACAGGGTAGTGTGGCATAGGGAGATAGTAAGACTCCTGCCTGTGCCAGGTGCAGTAGGAGTCACTCTGGCTTCTGTCGCAAAGGATCAAACCGAGAACTGCATGAGAGAATGCCCAAAGAGTAAGCAATGCGGTCGTAATGTGGGCAATAGAGATCAATCATCATCAGCTGCTCCACCATACAAAGTTGCACCTAGGGGAGCTACTTCCGATACTAGCGGAGGAACAAACCGTTTGTATGCTCTCAATAATTGCCAAGAGAATTTACCAAATGTTGTGACTGGTATGATTTGAGTCTTTGACTTTATTGTTTAAGCATTATTAGAACCATGGGTGAGTTAATCGTTTGTAACTCCCTATATTGCTATGAACTTAAAGAATATTCCTGAGGAACTTAGGGAATCATTCAATGTTTCCACACCTACTGGTGAATTCATTCTTGTCGAAAGAGTTTATCATGATTGTCCTATTTAAGTCCTTCACAAGAGTACCATGGCTAATTTAATAAAGTTAGACATGGTAGACTTTGATGTCATTCTAGGTACATACTCACACCATACCTATTATGCATCAATAGATTGCAGAAATCGCATTTTTAAGTTCCAAATTCAAAATAAGACATTCATAAAGTGCGCTAGTAGTTTAGCAGTGCGTAAGGGTCGTTTATTTCGTACATTAATGTGGCGAAGTTAGTTTCTAAGGGATCTATCTATTACTTAGTCTGATTTAATGACTCAAGTTTTGACGTACCTTCCCTTAAGTCAGTACCTATATTCAGTGAATTTCCAGAAGTCTTTCTTGATGATCTACCCGGAGTCCCTCCTGAAATAGAGATAAACTTTGGCATAAACATCATCACATATACTTGTCCTATCGCTATTCCGCCATACAAAATGGAACCACAAGAGTTAATGGAGATAAAAGAACAATTAAAGACTTGGTAGATAAAGGTTTCATTAGACCAAATGCCTAACCTAGGGCTCCTTGGTATTGTTTGTAAGGAAGAAAGATGGGTCCCTTAGGATGTGTATAGACTACCACCAACTGAATAAGGTTACATTAAAGAATAAATATCCATTTCCAAGTATAGATGATCTTTTTGATCAACATTAGGGTGCTTGTTGATATTCCAAGATTGACCTCAGATCAGGCGACCATCAGTTGAACGTAAGGGAATGTGATATTCCGAAGACAATTTTTAGAATAAGGTATGGGCATGATGAATTTTGGGTTATGTCCTTTGGTTTGACAAATGCACCTACAACGCATATGGATCTTATAAAAGAGTCTTCAAACACTATTTAGACTTGTTTGTCATTGTCTTCATTGATGACTTACTGGTTTATTCAAGGAAATGAAGAAGATCATGCTAGTCACCTCAGGATTTTCCTCCAGACATTAAAAGATAAGGAGCTATATGTCGAGTTCTCCAAGTGTGAGTTTTGGCTTAAGTCTATGGGATTCTGAGGCCATATTATTTATGTTGAAAGGATTATATTAGATTCGCAGAAGATAGAGGCAGTTCATAGTTGGCCTAGACCCACATCTACAATAGATATAAGGAGTTTCTTGGGTTTCGCTGGCCATTATAGGAGATTTGTTGAAGATTCTCGTTTATCTCTTTTCTTTTGACAAAGCTAACTCAGAAGATGGTTAAGTTTCAATATTCTGAAGCGTGTGAGAAAAGCATTCAAGAGTTGAAAAGAAGATTGACTACCGCTTCAGATTTAACCTTACCAGAGCGTATTCAAGGTTTTGTGGTGTATTGTGATGCATCAAGAGTTGACTTGGGCTTCGTTTTAATGCAGAATGGCAAGGTTATAAATTATGCCTCCAGGCAGTTGCAGGATCATGAGAAGAACTATCCCACGCTTGACTTGGAATTGGATGCTGTAATTTTTTCTTTGAAGATATGGCATCACTAATTGTATGATTTTCATGAAGATATATTCACTATTCACAAAAGCCCCCAATATGTAATCACTCAGAAGGAGCTAAATCTCACACAAGGAGGTGGTTAGAATTTCTCAAAGATTATGACATGTGAATTATTTACCACCCAGGTAGACTAATGTGATTTTTTATTCCTTAAGCAGGTTATCCATGGGTAGTACCGCCTATGTTGAAGAATAAAAGAGGGAGTTAGCTAAAGATTGCACAGACTTGCACGTCTGGGAGTCAGACTTATGGACTCCACAGAAGGAGGAATAGTACCTACGGTGGATGAATTCTAGGAGAGTATCTTTGATGAGGATCATAGCTCCAAATATTCCATTCATCCAGGTTCAACCAAGATGTATCGCGACTTGAGAGAGGTACATTGGTGGTAAGGTATGATTAAGGATAATACTGAGTTTGTTGACAAATGTTCAAATTGTCAGCAAATGAAAGTGGAGCACCAAAGGCCTGGAGGTTTGACTCAGACTATAGAACTTCCATAATGGAAGTGGGATATGATTACTATGGACTTCATCACGGGCTTGCCAAGATCTTGAAGGTAGCATGATTGTACTTTTGTGATTGTTGACAGAATGATAAAGTCATCCCATTTCTTTCTAGGAAATACTACTTATTCGGACGAGGATTGTGCTATGTTGTACCTTTAAGAAGTTTTAAGACTTCATGGATTTATAGTCTCTATTATTTCAAATAGAGGTGATCAATTTACTGCAAAATTTTTGAAATCTTTCAAGATTTCTTTGGGTTCCAAGGTGAAATTAAGCACTACATTTAATCCTCAAACGGATGGACAAGCAAAGCGTACTATCCATACCTTTGAATACATTTTTAGAGATTGTGTGATTGATTTCAAAGGTAACTGGTTGATCACATACATCCAATTGAGTTTGCTTACAATAATAGTTATCATTCGAGCATCCAAATGGCTCCATATGAAGCTCATTATGGGAGAAGGTATAGATCTCCTATTGGGTGGTTTGAAGTTGGCGCAGCAGGGTTTATTGGACCTTATTTAGTTCACCAAGCTATGTATAAGGTTAAAGTGATTCAAGAAAGGTTGAAAAGAACAGAAAGTCGCAAAAAGTCCTACACATACGTTAGGATAAGACCATTACAGTTTGAGGTAGAGGATTGGGTGTATCTTAAGTTTTCACCTACGAAATGAGTTATGAGCTTAGGTAAGAAGGGAAAACTTATTCCCTGTTATATTGGTCCTTATAGAATCTCCAAGAGAGTGGTCAATGTGGCTTATGAGTTGGAGCTACCTCAAGAGTTAGATGTTTTTCATCTGGTGTTCCATATTTCTATGTTGAAGAAGTACTTGGGTGATCCTTCATTGATAGTACCAACATAAAATGTTGGTATTAAGGATAACTATCCTATGAGGAAGTTATGGTTCGAATTTTGGATCGTCAAGCTTACAAGCTAAGGACAAAAGGAGTTGCTTCAATCAAGGTCCTTTGGAGGAACCAATTTGCTGAAGAAGTGACTTGAGAAGATGACGAAGATATGAAACAGAGATATCCACATCTCTTTGAAATCGGAGAAAATGAAAATCAAGGTGGTAAATTTTCTTCTTAGCACTTATAAGATTATGTGTAAGCATGTTATTACTTGCTTTCGTTTGTTGAGTGCTGAATGTTGTAACAACGCTTAGCTTAGTGAAAGGGTTATCATTCGAGGACAAGTGTTCTTAAGGGGAAGATAATGTAATATCTGTAACTTGAAACAACTCAGTTTAAGATAAAAAAAACCAAGAATAATCATTTGTGGAAATAAGTAGGGAAATCTAAAAAAAAAACAGATTTCAAAAGTGAGTTTTGGTCAGTTTCAAACGGTCATAACTTCAAACTCAGGAAGATTTTATGGTGAGTTCTTTATAGGGATAGACAGATCTTGGGAATATCTTCCCAACGACTCCAAGTTTGCAAAATTTTGAGGTCTTATGAGAGAGATATGTCTTTAGGAAGTTGGATTGTTGAACAAAGTAAAGTCTAATCTGGATTTATTAAGGGGTGTTTTAGTCTTTTCCCTACCGAATTATTTAATTTCATTTTTGAGTAAAAACTTGGGGTCCAAGCTGATGCCATTTAGTGTACGCATTTAGAAAACAAGTTAGGATTTTGAGAGAAGAGAAAAGGAGAATGAAGAAGAAGAAGTAAGAATGCCAAGAATCGTTGCGTCGATTTCGTAGGGGTGATCCTTATCGAGGTATATGAGATCATTTGGTGTTTAGTACTTTCACCCACTCCCCAATTTTATTCAATAAAACATAGAGTTTAATTGACTGAATATCCTGAATTTCTTAATGAAAAGTTCTGAAGTTCTTGTTGGTTGAATTATAGTTGATCTCTACTAGGTTTGATTCATATTCCAGACAGTTTCTGGGTCTAATCTATTAGGTAATGAGATATATATGGTTCCTAAATATTTGGGGTGGCATCAATGGAAATTTAGTACGTTTAGAGATGAAAATTGGAGAAGAAAAGTTTAAGGTCCCATCAGATAACCCTTGGGGTGCCGTGCCTGCAAGAGCCCCTCGGAGCAGGCTCTCTCTGACATTACCTGGTGCGCTGCGCCTCACAGGGCGCCCCAGACCAGTGTTTGTCCGACAGGCCCTAGCTCCCCACGTCTCTCAGAGCGCCACGACCCCGTGAGACCCCGTTCGTTCCTTATCTTTCCGTACTATTTCCTAAGTGATGTACCTGTTATTCCTAGTAGATTTCAACACTCTAAAGTACATAAAACCATCATGAAATCATCCATAAACATGATATCATGATCTTTGAATCCATAATCCAATTCAAGGAAAGTTAAGAACAAAGTCAAGAAAGTTAAGAGTCAGGTCTAAAAGTTGAGAAACAAGTCAAAGTATGTTCCTAAACCATTCATGGGTCTTAAAAAAACATTTTTAAATTTTTTTAAAGGTTCAAGTAAGGAGTTGAGTTAAATTCTCAAATTCAATAAGGGAACTAAGTATCCTTTAAGAGTTAAGTTTTGAGTATGCAAAGAGCATCAAGTTGAGTTCATTTCTCAAGAATTATCATGAAACTAAGTAGTCTCTCATAGCTTATACTAAAATTATTTTCAAACTTTTTAGAAATAAAGGAATCTAGTGGGGATGTGAGTTCATATTAACTCAAGTGGCCATGTAAACGATGTAGCTATCATGAGTAGAAAAGGGTCATACCTTTTAGATGAACCCTCTTCATAGTTTACTAGTGGATAAATTAGGCAGTTCAGGTTCTATACTCTGGAAAAGTTAGGATGGACGGATAGTGAGGGATGAGTAACTTTGTATCATCATTGTAGCTCTTAAGTGATAGTTATCGTCTAGAGAAGCTCCCACACATGTATTGTATTTTACATCAATTATTGTATTTTCATACTCACCAGTTATTATATTTTTATATACATCTCAGGTATTATTGTATTCTTGTATACATTCAGAGGTTTCAACATATTTTCAGTCAACATTTCTTTGTATTGTATTTACTTTTAAACTACGTATATTGAGTAAGAGTAGTAGATCATGAGTTGACCATAGTCAAGGTAAGTGTTCATTCCTACTCATTTTCAAGCATATGTGTTGTTTAGATTTCAACTTGCATACTCGTATATTCAATGTACTGATGTAAGTTGGCCTTCATCATTTTATGATGCAGATGTAGGTAACTAGGATCAGCATATAGCGCTTCGTGGATCCAGATTGAGCTTCAGATTTAGTGGTGAGCCTCATTGTATTTCGGAGGACATCCATTTCATTTACTTTAGTAGTTTATCTTTAGGATGTTATGGGGCCTGTCCGAACATTCCTCTCAGTAAGTTTAGAGGCTTCGTAGACTGTTAGTAATTCATTTTGGAGTTATTTTACTTGATTGAGACTCAAGTGCCATTTTCTTAGACTAATTGATAAAGTATTTAGTTTTAAATATTATTTATTCTTATTTGAGTTAAGTTTAGTCTTCCACTGAGTTAAGTAAGTCAGGTCAAGGGTTCGCTATGGGTCTATAAATAGTTTTTGAGCTCCGGCTATCTCAAGGGTGTACGCTCCGGGCGTGAAACTCGGGCATAATGAAATCTCAGACAGAGTGCAATTCTCGGGCTCATACCATTTTGGGGCACAATATATTAGAGTTGATATAATTAAATTTTTTCATATGCCCCTTCCTCCTTGAATAATTGTCACAAATTTTATTGGGTTATACCATTTGGATTGACTGTATAGATTCTTGGCAGGGAAACGATTCACACATGAAGCCACTTTCAGCCTTTCATACAGTTCTTCTATTGGTTCAACTAAAAGAGCATAAAGTTCAACAGAAATCTTGACAACATTGAATAGTTTTTTTGTGAATATGTTGTTGATTAAGGGCTTTGACTTTGTGGACAAGTAAGGTAGGTTGTTGACACAGAGACATTAATGTGAGGCCAAAAAAACATATTTTTAATCATTATTTTCCTCACATTTATTATTTATACTTGTCCTTTTTAAGCATGGATTTTACGAATTGTGGTGAATAGTGTATTTTATTTGTAGGAGTAAATTGGTTTAAAATTAAAGAACTTTGGAGTTGAAACGAATAAAAGAGAGAATGTTTAAAAAGTAAATGAAACAGGTATCTTAAGGAAATAAATTGAATATTAAAATATTTTCATTGAAATGCAAACCTCGGAAATTAAAAAGTATACCTGACATAATTGCCACGGGGTTGATTCTCAATGCGGAAAAGAGAATTAAGCACAGGGACGACCACTGTTCATGCGGAAGTTAAATTCTACTTTGTTTTGGTTTCCCATTTTATGTTGGACTATGTTATTTTATTTAGGGTTTTCTATATATTTAAATAGTCGATATAAATAATTATTTCGGGTTTGAATCAAAGGGCATCAAGTATAAATTTGTCAATACCTTTTAGGGTTCTTTTCATCTTTTTTTTTTAGAAATTAGTGACTTGACACCCTTGTTTTTGGGTTGTATATACAAATTGATTTTATAATATTTAAGGTTTTTGAATTAATTTTTGGTTTTCTTTACTTTACTTTTATAGTCTTGTTTTACAATTTCTTGACTGACTATCTAGAGATATATATATTGTCTATCCTTTAAATATAGATGGTAGAGGCTTGACAAACCAGAGAATATTGTAATAATGACTAAATATTTTTTCTACGTTTTAGCATATTCTTGTCTTAGTTTTTTTTACCAATTTTTATAATTAGAGACCATCCCAATCACTTCAGTTAACCTATATTATCTCTTATTGTTATCATACACAGACTTTGAATATATTAGGACTTTGTATTAGCTAGGAATAGCCCTTTATATACTACATAACATAAATCAATAATGAAATCGATTCATTCTCTAATATCGCCTTACTCTTTATGGTATATGATCATCGATAACTCTCATGAGTACTTTCGCTATTATTCAATCTCATAAGTACCTTATTAATTCTTCATGCTCCAGTTCACTGCATTGGCCCCTAATGTTTCTCTACTCAATTTTGATGCTAACACCAATGCCACGATTGTCCAGTTCAATTATGTCAATTGCCAATCAAATTATCTTGCAGCCACAATTTATCTTTGGGAAATCTCCAGTATCGATGCTTATGCGTGGCAATAATATTTATGGTCATGTCAATAGATCCATTCCAACTCCCCCTCACACGCACTCTAAAAACAACTAAGATATCAGAAATCATATATATCTTGTTTGGTTTCGTCTAGATCAATTGATCCAAAATACTATCTTGGCCTGTTTTGAACAAACTATTACTTCGATTGTAGCCGATGTTGAATTCACCAAAGATACTTGGGACGGTGTGCACAATTCTTATGCAAACAAGTCTCAAATAAGAATCTTTAGTTTGGCCGTGAAACCAAATACACCCGTACAATTTCTGACTCTCTTCATAAAGTTAGATCACTTTGTGATCAACTTGCAACTACTGAAGTACTTGTATATAATCCAGAGCTGATTGTTAAAATTCTTAATAGAGTTGAATCTGAACTTGGTGAACTTTCTGCCGCTATTCGTGCATGAGGTTCCACAATCTCATACAAAAAATCGTATTAAAAGTTGCTCACCCATGAGCTTTTTCTCAAGCATGAACAGTCTGGGAAACAATAGCCACCTACAATCATCGTTGCCATAGGACAGCGAGCATCGACAACTCCTCCTAGAACAACGACAGTAACAACAATAGGCATCATATTAATCATGCTGCCAGTAATCAACCTTGGCGTTCACGCAAAAATATATAACAACAAGATAGTTTCCTTTGTTTCCAACTTTGTGATCGTCTAGGACTATCAACTAAAGTTTGTCGTTCTCATTGACATTACCATCTATAAGCCAAAACCAATTTTGTTGCTCGCTTGAACCGTCAACTGACTACATTGCTTCTGATCATCAGAGTTTAGCTACTGTGCCTGATTACTATTGTCCTGAATGTTATCTCATGTATTCAGGTTACTCAAGAAAATACAACAAAAAAAAAGATGAAATACACAGAATATAATCTGAGTCCATATAAACCATTGTGTCTCCTTATGAAACTTAGTCCCCACACTGTGCCGGAGGTTGCAGATTAATTTCTCCCTAGATAAAAGGGATTAACCTATTAGAGAAGTAGTGGTACCTCAAACTTGAACAATTTAAGCAAATGCGAGAATCATAAAAGGAGCACATATAGACTCAATCGATCAACAATTTTGTTTTGAGCGAAAAATGTATGGAGAGTGGAAAAATTTTAAATTTTTAAAAAAGCAACAAAAACCTCTTATTTATAGCAATTTAACCAAAGAACGTGTCTGTTCAAGCAAATCTGTTCAAACCCATTTTTTCAAGATCGTTGTGTCTTTTGGGAAGAGTAACGACTTTTCAGAAGGAACATCTGTTCAGATCGTTATTACAATTATACACAAATTTCAAATAAATTATTTTGCGCCAAATTAATTATGTTACTTAACTAGCAATTGAAATTAATTTATAAGAGAAAGGAAATCAATAATCAATATTAATTAAATAAATTTTTTTCAAAAATATTTGAATCAATCACATCATGTTCCAAATAAAAATCTAAATTTGAAACTGAATTTGAGGCCGACACTGAGCGAGCGACGACGACGGCTCCAGGGGGCATATTCTTCTTAACCTTGTAAGAAGTAAAGGATGTGTTTGTTAATATAAGGACAACAATTTCCTTTCTTCTACCAATATGGAAGAAATTACTTTTCATTTGCACTTTGCTATGACTTTTCATGTTCCCTCCAAAATTGGTTTCCTCACTTTTCCAATTTCTCTTCTAATTTTCCATTCATAGTTTGCTAAAATCGAACAATCCCCCACATGCATGGAGGATGACTATTATTAAAACACATGCATGAAAAACTTGTGTGTCTTGTACATAAGGGTTAATCACATCTCCATATTTAGGTTTCCCTTTAAACTTTTCCGTTAATGATCTCTCAACTCCATCTCAAGTTTTGCCTTTTGTAAGTGGATCCAACACATTATCCTTTGACATTAGATAGTCAATTATGATCATTCCACTAGAAAGTACTTATCTAAAAGAGTTATGTCTTCGTCTTGTGTGCCAAGACTTCCCATTATACATAGTACTTTTAGCCATTCTTATTGCATCTTGACTATCGCCACTGTAGTCAATTGTGATAATACTTGAACTTTTTATGTAGATTTTGGATATATGAGTTTGAGACAATATTAAATCGTTATCAGCATGTCATCCACATATAGGAATACAATGACTTCCTCATTAAAGTATCTTTAATGTAAACAAAATTATTACATTCAATCATTTGAAATCTATTCGACAACATGGTTAGGTCAAACTTTGCATGCCATTGTTTCGGTGTTTGTTTTTGTCCATAGAGTTACTTAACAAGTTTGCATACAATTTTTTTCTTTAACACGAACAACAATGACCTCAGGCTATTCCAATTAAATATTTTCCTTCGGCTTTCCATTTAGGAGTCGGTTTTTACATTCATTTGATGGATTCAAGACCGTATACTGCAGCTAGGGCAATTACCATATGAATTGATGTAATCCTAGTAACTGGCGAGTATGTGTCAAAATAATCAAGACCTTCTTTTATATAAAGCCTTTGACAACAAGTCTTGCTTTATATTCGATAATTGTTCCATCATATTTCATCTTTCTTTTAAAGATCCATTTCTAACCCAATGGTTTGTTCCCTAGAAGAAGATTAACCAACTCCTAGGTATGATTGTTTCGGATTGGTTCAATCTCACTATTGACAGCCTGCTTCCAAGTGGTTGAGTCGCTACAAAACCTTGATTTTTGAATGTTTGAGGCTCAGTTTCAAGAAAGAATGTTACAAAAGAAGATCCAAATGAAGTAGTTGTTATCACATCCGTGTTTACCCCTAAGACGCAATCGGCATCGTCGTCCTTTTTGAAGACTAAGACTAGTCTCTTAGCTTTCATAATTAAGTCGAATTTAGCAAAAAATTTGAAACTTTTCGTTACTTCTGAGGTTTACATAGGCGTCTATATGCACATAACACACACACACACACAGATATATATATATATATATATATATATATATATATATCGAGTATACATAGACCCTTCACATAGAAAGGTTACATAGTCTTCTACTTTTGTTGCACATAATTATATATAAGATAGAACATAGTCTTCAAAGATTGTCTCATGTCATAACCATCTAACAAGATTAGCAATTTTGGCGTAGCCCATACATCAATGTAAAGAGAGCCACATATAAGCTTTATACAATCCGTACTCAAATGAAAGGAGATAGAATGTAAGAGTCTTAGTACTAAAACAAAAACATAAGCTCGATAGTGGCATCACCCTAAGACAATGAGGACCTACCCTACTTGGATGATCAAAGGATCCAAGTCTTCTTCAAGTCGCCTTCCAAAACACTTCAACAACCGAAACCAAAAATGTTGGGGCAAAAAAGAAATGGGATTAGTACGCCACTTGTACTAAGTATGAGACCGTATGCACATATACTTGTAAAACATGCTAAGAAAAAGTAAATTAATAGGGAATTCATTTTTCATTTAAAATCCCTATGCACCTTCAACAAGACCTACCAATCAATAGTACATATTTTATTAAGTCATAGGCATATTCATCACAATACTACAACATCAAGTCTAGTCAAGTCAACCATTCATACCATATAAGTAAATACATAATCAAATAATTCTATCATCAAATCATATTAACAACAAACAAGAATAAGAGCAATGACCAAGAAAAGCCCCATAACCTTTCATTATAAACAAAGCAAGACAATTACCCATTAACCCCTATCAAGTCAAAAAGAGCAATGACCAAGAAAAGCCCCATAACCTTACTCAATCAAGTAACCCAACAAGAACCGTAACTAACACCCTACTTCACATAACATGGCATTTAGATACACATTTCATCTTACTTTAACAATATAAGCCAACACATATTCATAAGTGAACTAATCAACATATATTATAAACACTGTGCAAGTTCATAATATACATATTATATATAATTAAAGGCATAATAATACATAAGAACGTCATTCTAAGACTCCCCTCAAAGCTAACTAGTGCAACGCTTAGGTAGAGTCCCATACTCCTACCTAGACTAAGCTAGACCCCTTAGGTTCTCCTAGTTAAAGTTCAATCCTTTAATTCATTTTACCTTTTGGGAACATCTTTCCCTAACGTACATAGACCACATGAGCTAGTGTGGAATCCTGTGTCATAAAACCCTACACCGAAGAAAGGAGGACTACTTGCTAAAGTAGTACCAAAACATAAAACATAGCAAGTATGTGGATCCACTAGCTAGTATTCCTACGGGGGCAACATAGTTCAAGAACTAGGAGATATAGTTGGGACCCTCTTTATGCACAAGTATTGTAGTCTCCAATCTCAAGAGTACTTTAGTGTTCCTAACTTCCCTATGTGGTAAGGGACACTCCTCACTCTAGTTCACTCGGTTCTAAGCTAGAGTCCCTTTTTCAAATCTCTTTAAGACTTTAATTATCAATCATAGCTTAGTTTAGTTCATAGGGTATAACCCTTGTATAACATCATCACCATCATAGCTCAATAAGAATTGCATGAGTATAAGTCATTCCTTTACAATTCATATAGGTGATGTTACCACATTAGCATTTCATATCATGATAAGGCACATTGATAGTCATCACCATCTCATAAGATGTACACCTTAATTAATCTCACAACATAGTCAAGACATTTCAATTCAACATAATACCACCCTATCAATCCTAATAAAAGGCATACTCCAATATCAAATCATGACTTAATCATAATTAACTACAATTTGAACTAAAGGGTAGAGATCATAAGACTTAACAAGTCTTCTTCATAATTCATCATCAAGGTCTTACAATAAACCCTCAATTCAACCCAATTTGGTTATAAATCATCATAAGTCAATAATCAACATGATTACAAGTCTAGGAGAATCACTACATCAAAATTCAATACTAGATCATACCTTAAGACAAGATACTTAGGTCAATTCATTTTCTAACCGAGATCATCTTCGCAAGAACTAGCATGAAGATTAAATTCACCCAAATTTGTTCATTCTCAATATAAAAACGTTATTTAATAGTAATTAAACCAATAACCAAGTCAATTGAACCAATTTCAACGTAATTCATATCAATATCAAACCTAGGGTTAAGGGTTAAAGATCATCATCTACAAACTAGGTCAAAAAATCAAGATATATCATAATTAAGTTATAAGACATGTTGATATATTCATATTATCCAATAGAAAACATAAAAAAACCAATTCATAACCTAATTTTCAAGATTGAGAAGAACCTACATGAAAACCCAACTTTTGAAAACATTTTGAAGGAACTTTTTGAGGAAAGAAGTCTCAAAAGTGAATTAGATCTCATACCTCAACCTTTGATGAATATTTGATGGTGAATTCATCCCTACCAGCCACCAATTCCCTCCCCTATCTAGTTTTCAATGGTGTCTTCCAATAGAGAGATAAAGAAGAGAGAAGGAAGAGATTTTATTTTGAGAGTGGTAACTAGTTTAATTTGGGTTGGGTATTTATATGGGGAGTTAAATTAGTTAATTTGTCTTCCTTTAATCCATAACTAACCCCTAAACCCCCTAACTAATTATTTTGGACTGAGTTAAAACGTGTAGCAAAAACATGCCACTCACATATTGAACCCCGTCGATTCCTCGTTGCTCAATCGATGGACCAGCCCCCTTCCATGCTGCACATACTTCGAGGGGTTCAGAGAGTGTGAATTCGAGCCCCTTAAATTAAATTTTTAAGTGTTGGTCGACAGTTGGCATCGACGCCCCAGCGATTGACCCTTCGTGGGTGTACACTACCTAGGCAGTGTTGATACCGATGTTTAAGGGTCCTCCTCAAGGACCCTTCGTTGGTCTTTGGGGAGTCTTACCCGTACTTTTTGACCATGAATTAACTTAAACATCTATTAAATACCCTTCCACAAATGTTCATGGATTTTCAACTACGAAAAGCTCGTCAAATAGGCTTAGGCACACTAGTTACTCACTAGAACTAGTTTCCAGACGTCATGGGCATTCTTGGATGTTTTGATTCCTAGACTTCGGAAATGATTCATATTCATTAAAATAGTTCTTAAAACAGTGTTTATACCTCATGAAACTTATGTTAGGATTTAATACATGTCTTGGATTTTTGAAGAATTACAGTTGTCCTTTGACATTTACTGCGCCTTGGATTCTCTTCCTTAGTTTAAATCTTTTTTTGTTCTTTTCCGGGTTTTTTAGACCCCCCATTAGATATATCAAGTCTAGTTTTATATGGATAGATGTGTTAAAAAACTTTCAGCATTATTTGATTTCATTGTCGTATTATCATGAATCTCCGAATGTTTAGAATGATGAAACAAAAATCAACATGCCTCACTATTCATGCCATACCCAATGAATACACAATCCACAGTCTTAGGCCTTATTTTCATGCTCTTAGGTATAGAAATCTCGACTTTGGCTAGACATCCCCACACTTTGACATATTCCAAGTTGGGTTTTCTATCTTTTCTTTTTGCATATAGATTAACATGTGTCTTTGTGTGAGGTACTCTATGGAATATTCAATTTTCTGTAAGGATAGCTTTCCCCACAAATTTTGTAGTAAACTTGAACTTATAAGTAAGACATTCATCATTTCCTTTAAGGTTCTCTTTTCCTTTCTACAATCCCATTAGATTAAAGATTGTAAAGAGAAGTAGTTTGATGGATTAGTCAATTTTCCAAACGTAGTTTTACAAATGGAGATTCATGTTCTCCGCCTCTATCACGTATGATCATTTTGATCTTTCTATCCAACTAATTTTCAACTTCAATTTTATATATCCTAGATGCATGTATTGCTTCGTCCTTACAATTTAGCAAACAAAGATAACAATATCTAGTGCAACCGTCAATGAAAGTTATGAAATATTTTTTTCCACCATGTGATGGTGTTGACTTCATGTCACAAATGTCAGTGTGAATCAGTTCTAAGGATTTGAATTCCTTTCAAAAGATTTATAAAGATGCTTAGCATAATTAGATTTAACGCAAACTTGACATTTTGATTTATCGCACTCAAATTTAGGCAAAACATTTAAGTTAATCAGTTTTCGCAAGGTTTTGTATTAATGTGTCTCATGCATTCATGCCATAAACATTTATACTCAAGCAAGTAAGAAGAAGCAGAATTTTTATTCATATAAACTGCAATTACATTGTGTTTAAAGCGGTCCTCGGTGAGGTAACCTTTTCCCTACATACACTTTATTCTTCACTACAACTTTATCAGAAACAAATACACATTTGTATCCATTCTTAGTCAGAACTTGTATAGAAACTAATTTCTTTTGCAATTCTAGATCATACTAGATCTTGTTCAAAGTCACCACCTTGCCGAATGTCATCTTTAATAGGACCTTGCCAGTTCCTTCACCCTTTGTAACAACGGAGATTGCCATAAAAAACTTGTCGTCTGTAGATGCTGGATTATATTATGAAAATAATTCTTTGTGTTCACAAACTTGACATAAGGCACTATATCTATCCATCATTCTCTTGTATTTATAACCAAGTAACATTCTAAATGCCTTGCATAGAGATTGTCCATTTTACCTTTGGATTTAGCAAAATTTCCTTTGTCCTTCTTCTTTTTGTCCTTATTGGTACCCGACATTCAATAGCCCTATGACCGCGCTTGCCACAATTGAAGCAGCTTCCATTGAATTTCTTCTTAGGAGGATGTCTATTAAAACCAGATGCTTTCTTTATTTTCTTTAATTTTGTGGGACTTTCTTCAACAATATTTAGTCCTGATATTTCTAAATTACTGTGTGACCTCTTTTCTGCGGCATTGTTATCCTCTTCGATTCTCAACCTTACTATGAGATCTTCAACAATCATCTCCTTGCGTTCATTTTTCAAGTTATTTTTGAAGTCCTTCCACAATGGTGATAACTTATCAATAGTGACAACCACTTGAAAATCATCATTCCCAATCAATCCTACATTAATGATTATGTGAGTATTGACAATAAACTTAATATTTCCACATAGGCATTAAATAAATTTATACCTTCAGTAAAGAGATCATGACTTATGACCTGCAGTTCTTGAACTTGGGTAAAGACGGACTTACTATCTCTCACCTTATATCCAGAAACTTTGCCACAATGAACTTCTTCATTCTGACATCCTTTGCTTTGTACTTCTTTTATAAAGCATCCCAAAGTTCTTTTGAGGTTTTGATGTTACTGTACATATTGTACAGATCATCTTGCAGGACACTCAGAATACAACTTTTACATAATAAAATTGAATGTGTCAATGCTTCTGTTACCAAGAATCGTTCTTTAGGAGGAGTTTCATCTGACGTAACATGAACATTCTCATTAATGAACCTCTTCAGACTTAACATAGTGAGATAGAAAAACATCTTTTGTTGCCATATTTTGAAGTTGAGTCCGAGAATTTGGATTTTTTTCAGCCGGTGCTAGGGTAGCAGTTGAATGATTGTGTGCAACCGATGTTGTTGCACGACTAACTGTAGCAGCACTCACTATTCTAGGATTTACTTCACTTGAATTAGTCATTTTTCTGTCAAAAATGTCAAAAGATTTTAGTATGTGAAAGACTATAATTAAATAATAAATCCTTACATAGATTGTTTCTGATTTAACGATGAAGTTTATATGTTCTTTTAATCGTTAATCGAATGAATTTTAAAAATTCAAAAAGAGTTGAATACCATAATTTTTAATCTTTAGAATTCTCAAATACAGAAGCAATTAAATTTCTTTAAATTGTTATCTCCTCTATTCATGTTTGTCAATAAAATACAGAAATAGGAAAATATGAAATCGATAGAATGTAATCCGAGTCCATATAAACCACCATATTGTCTTAAGAAATTTAATCCCCTCAGTGTACCCGAGGTCACTGATCAATTTCTTCCATGATAAAATAGATTAACCTGTTAAAGAAGTAGCGGTGCCTCATTATTCAATAACTTTAGCGATTGCAAGCACACTAACAAGAGCGCTCACAAATTCAGTCCATCGATAATTTTCGTTTGAGAAAAAAATGTCTGCACAGAGGAAAAACTTTTCTGTGTTTAAAAAACGGAAAAAGCTCTTATTTATAGCCATTTTCTGCAACACGTCTGTTCAAAAAAATGTGTTCATAACAATCCTTTCCAGTCAGTTGTGTCTTTTAATAAGAGTAAGGAATTTTCAGAAAGAATAGGTCCGTTCAGACCGTTCTAACCATTACACGCGAATTTCAAATAAATTATGTTGTGCAAAATCAATTATGTTATTTAACTAACATTCAGAATTAATCAATTACATCATTTGCCTAATCCAAAGACAAGGCCGATCGAGCGACGACGACGGCGCGAGGGACCATCTTCATCTTAATCCTTTAGTAAGTAAAGGAAGTGTTTCTTAATATAATGACAACAATTTCCTTTCTTATGGTAGAAAAGAAATTTCATTTGCACTTTGCAATGACTTTTCATTTTTCTCCAAACTTGGTTGCCTCACTTTTCCATTTTCTCTTCTCATTTACCATTCATACTTTACAAAACCCAACATTGAAGAGATAGCAATGGGAAACCATTCTAATTACTCACACCAGTAGCGCTAACATAAGTGCATGACCTATGATATTAAACTACTCAACACTTTGTGTTCTACTATAATAAAAAGAAACCAGATTTTTGTTTCCAAATTTTATCAAGATAATGTGACATCCATTGAATATTTACCTTTTCATTATTTTGTTAAGGATTTGAGTACCGGGGTGCCTCTTTTACGCGGGGTGAACAAAGATTGGTTGTATGAGTGGCCGCCAGACAGCACACAAAAGTCTCCCAAGTGTAATCTAGTTATTTCTCTCAACCTATGGCATCGATACGTAGTACATCCTAGTCAACATGTTTTGAATAAAATTTTTGTTAAGTTTTCCATTCCTGTTTGTCATTCTACAACAATTTCAAGTTGTAATTCATTTTTATTTTAATAAAATGCACAGGTAGAAATTTTTTGAAAACTCTTTGCAATTTTAAAGGCCCTTAACGATTCTTTACAGTGAGTTATGGGGTCCTTCACTTGTTTTTTAATTTATAAAAAGAGATATTATGTTTTATTTATTGATCAGCTCTCTAAAAACATGTAATTGTTCACTCTCAAATAAAGAAAAAAGTTGTGGACATTTTCCACACTTTGTATCCATTGCTTGAAAGTGATTTCAAACAAAAAATTTATCCTTGTACACTGATGGTGGTAGTGAAATTCAAAGTTTGTCATCTTATCAAAAAACACATAACATTGAACACTTAGTATGGACTCCATATACACTACAATGAGTAGGCTTTAGTTGAACACCGACATAGACATGTTATTGAGACTACTAAAACTTTATTACATCAAGCTTCGTTACCATCATCCTTTTGGAGTTTTGCTTGTCAAGTACTCTATCTTATAAATAGATTGACCACTCCAACTTTAAAAGATAAGTGTTTATATGAGATTCTATTTCAACATGCCCCAAAATATGTTTTTATTAAGGTTTTTGGTTGTCATTGTTATATGTGGCTTACAGCTTATGCAAAGATTAAATTAGAGCCTCGTTCAACTCCATGTGTTTATTTAGGATTTTCAAATAAATATTATTGCCACCGATGTTTAGATCTAGTAAGGTCCAAAGTTTATTTGTCTAGAGATGTTCCATTCTTCTATTTTTAGAAGAAAATTTTCCTTTAAAACTTTAAAAATAAAAACACAATAGATTTATCTTGGGAAACTTTTTTGTGCAAGAACCTTTAAACTATAAATCTTTGGATTCACATGTTTGTCAATGTTGGGCTTTGTGGAGGCTTGTGAGCAGGCCCGACCCATTACTGAAACCCTAGGTTAACCATTTGGTTTTCCTATAAATATGATCCTTGTATTTGTAATTCTTGAAGGAGCACAAGTGAAATAAAATCCTCCTGTTACAGTCGTGGAGTAGGGAAACCGAACCACGTTAAATTCTTGTGTGTCCCGTTTGTGTTCCGTTTCTCTTTTCTCTAGATTATTTGTGTTTGTTGTGTGTTTAATTCCCAACAATTGGTATCAGAGCGAGGTTTCAACAACACTGTAACACAAACTGTGAGAAATTGTCACCTAGGGTTCTTGTGTGAAGAACTGTGTGCAGGGAGGAGAGCCGCCGTTACCGTGTGGGTAACCTCAAGCAGCAGCCTAGGAGAACCAGCGAGTGCGAACAGCCGTCGTCCGTGTCTTTGTCCGTCGCGCTGTTCCGTTGGCGCCATTGTCTGCAGCCGTTAAGGGAATTGCCGAAGGTGCGGTTTTTTTTGTGGTGCAATATTTCTGACGAAATTACCAAGATCTGAAATTAGTTGTACCGAGTATCTCATTTAGTCCTTTGAGATGGCAGAAGATGGGAAGTTCCGAATTGAGAAGTTCGATGGTACAGATTTCAGTTGGTGGAAGATGCAGATTGAAGATTTGCTGGTTCAGAAAGATTTGGACGTAGTGTTGGGTGACAAACAAGGAAAATTGTCTGATGCAGAGTGGGCAGTTTTGGATCGGAAAGCTATGTCAGTTATCCGACTCTCGTTGACCAAGAATGTTGCGTTCAACATTCTTAAGGAGAAGACAGCGAAAGGCATCTTGGAAGCCTTGTCTAACATGTACGAAGCCATCTGCGGCAAACAAAATTTTTCTCGATTAGAGAGTTGGTGAACACAAAGATGAAGGAAAGGCGCTCGATTCTGAGCACATCAACTCATTGAATTCGATCTTAGCGGACTTTTGTCGATTGACATTAAGTTCGATGATGAAGTTCAAGCTTTACTCATTATCATCATTGCCTGACAGCTTGGTCCTGAATTACAGCGATTCTGGCTGCGATTCGATGGGACCTAATGGATTCACCTTTGAGAAGATTCGTGATCTCGTTTTTGGCGAGGATGTCGGAAGAAGGAGTTACGGAGAATCATCGGGTGATATGCTAAACGTCGTCGAGACAGAGGAAATAACAGAGGTAGTGGGAGCGAGAACCGAAGAAGGAGTCGATCGAAGGCTCGGGATGGCTCGTGTAACATGTTGAACCGCAGGAGGTGGGGCATTTCAGAATCAATGCCGTAAAGACAAACAAGTCAACATTGCGTACAGCGTCAACGAGGATTTGTTTATCCGCATTGCGGAGAGCAATGTGGATTCTGGGTCATGGATTACGGTGCTTCTTTTCACGCTACCCACAGCGGTGAAGCATTGCGTAATCTGGTTATTGGAGATTTTGGAAAGGTAAGGCTTGCGCAGGCGATAGAGATCTTGATGTTACGTACGGGCATGGGTGACATGGTGTCAAGACGCCACGGTCGGTTTCGACCTTGAAGGATGTCGAGTTGTTCCAAGCTTGACGAAAAGTTTGATTCTGTTAGGCGATTGGATGAACAGGGGACATCATGTGAAGTTCGGAAATGGGCGATGGAAGGTCGTGAGGGCAATCTTGTCATGGCTCGTGGAACAAAAAGAGGATCGTTGTATATTGTCGGATTACCGTCGAGGGAGTGACCGTCCAGTTCGTAAGAAAAACAAAGTCCGTTCACAGAATCTCGTAGGCGTAAGAAGGTTGTCTTTGCAAGAAAGAAACCCGAGCCACAGGTCGATTCAGGATGAACGAGCAAGGAAAGGTTCAGAAGACCCGGTCGAGGCGTTTGTGGCGGTGGGAGCACCGGCCGTGCTTGACCAAGGCTCCTAGAAGACAAAGTGGGTCAAGAGAACCAAGATTCCAAATTGTTGATACGTCTCCAAAATTTCTTGCCGAGTATGGAGAGTGTTTGTTCTCGGGGAGTTCTAGGATCCGGATTCGTGTCTCAAGTGGGAGCCGGTAGGGACCGAGGGCGAGTCAAGGGCGATTTCGGCCGTGGATCGATGTGTTGAAGCTTGGGAGCTTCAACGGGCCTTTCGATTGATCGATGAGAAGGCTGTAGCAGGAGAGAGTTGAAAAAGATTACTAGACATACAAGTGTTCTAAGTGGATGACAGTTGAAATTCTTCAAGCCTCCAAGTGGGAGATTGTTGGGCTTTGTGGAGGCTTGTGAGCAGGCCCGACCCATTACTGAAACCCTAGGTTAACCATTTGGTTTTCCTATAAATATGATCCTTGTATTTGTAATTCTTGAAGGAGCACAAGTGAAATAAAATCCTCCTGTTACAGTCGTGGAGTAGGGAAACCGAACCACGTTAAATTCTTGTGTGTCCCGTTTGTGTTCCGTTTCTCTTTTCTCTAGATTATTTGTGTTTGTTGTGTGTTTAATTCCCAACAGTCAACAGCTTCCAGATCTAATTTTGTCGCTGCCCACACATTCACACTCGCCCTCCTCCAAAACCCATGACGCCTCCATTAACTCATGTAATTCTCAATTTTCTTTGCCTATTCTAATTCATCCATCAATGCCTCTGGTTTCCGCACTATACTAGTCTCATTCTTCACCTGAACTCAAAACTCATAGCCCATTAGACTTTGAACCTTCCTCAAATAATCCCTCACTCACTTACCATCGCCAAACCCTTCAATTAAAACCTTCCACACAGACTTCCCCGCCCCATCCCCTTAATTTACAACCCACAGTTATTATCAACCAATCTTCCCCGCAAGTTCCAGTGACCACCCCATCACTTCCACATCCCATGATCACACATTCTAAGACCAATAGTCTTAAACCAAAACAGTTCACTATCACCGTAAAATCCTCTTTGTCCTTCCACACCTTGAACATATTGACAAGACCACCCTCATCGTCATTGGAGAACAATTATGAAATTAAAGGTTGATGCTCTAGTTATAAGGAACTGGACATGGGAATTGGTTACATTCAGTCCTTCAATGAATGTGGTTGATTGTAAGTTGATATTTCGTATCAAGCATCATCCTGATGGTTTGATTGCCAAAGGATTTATACAACGTGCTGGACTAGATTATGATTTAATGATCAGCACGGTGGTCAAGCCAACTACTCTCTGTTTAGTTCTTTCTATTGCTACCAAACGCAACTCGCCCATGCATCAACTAGATGTGAACAATGCATTTCTTCAAGGTCTACTAGAACAGGAGGTTTATATGCGATAACCCAATGGTTTTGAGGATCCACATCACTCCTCGCATCTGTGCAGGCTCAACAAAGACATTGATGGGTTGAAACAAGCACAATGTACATGGTACACTTAGCTCAAGATTTATTTGATAATTATTGGGTTTGTAAACTCTAAATCAGATTCCTCTTTATTTATTTTCACAATTCTAGCTTTACCATTTACGTGCTTGTTTATGTGCACAAAATAATCTTTTTTTTTTTTGGTGAAATAAAATATTTATTAATGCCAAAAAAGTGTGAAATTACAAAACTAAGTATATGCTGACCACCTACTTCTCAGATTCCTACCATATAAATCTAGATAAAAATTAATAAACCATACAGAACATTCAAACAAGTAAAAAAACATTGTTAATCTAGGTGCCTTAAAGGAAAAGATGCATACATCATGGTACTTGATCAATCTTCTTCAAGGCCTCCTTGCAATACTTTAGATCTCTTCCTTAAAGATGAATGTATAAGCCAATTTCCTAGCAAACTCTGTAACATTGGTATGAAAACGCCTGGAACCTAATAGTATTCCTTTCTATCCATATAATATACACCGTCATTGCAAAGAGACAAACGTTTATTACACCAGCCCCATTACTCTTTCTTGCCCACTTATTAGCCCATTCTAGCTCAACCTGCCAGCTTCCTATTTGCCAATTGATTTCCAACCATTTCAGTTATCTGGCCCACAATGCTTTAGTTTCAGGACACTCAAAAAAAAGGTGATCAAAAGTTTCAGCGGCAACTACACAGTAGCTAAATTCTTGGTGGACTTGTATACAAAACTTCTTTAATCATTCTGGTGTAGCTAGGCTCTTCCAAGCTGCTAACCAAAGGATAAAATTGATGCCTAGGATCGATGTTCGGTTGCAAAACAATGGTCTACCAATTCTCTTTGGGTTGCTTTGGTGTTAGATTGATATACTGATGAATAGAGAATTTACCAGCTAGCACCACTCCTTTTAACTTAGTTCCCAGATTACCTGATCCCATGACTAAACTTAGTACCTTCCTTGTCTCTAAGATCTTTTGTATTTCCCAAGTGGCATTTGGTGGAATAGTAAAATGTCCCCCACCCCCCACCCCCCCTTCCTCACCGTTTATATAGTATGTATGTATCCATTTGATCCTAAGACAATCTTTCTTTTTATGGACTGCCCATAATAATTTGAGAATAGTAGCAGTATTCAAACATGGAGAATCATTATCTTTTAACCCCCTGCTACCTTTGGAAGGCGTAGTATTTCCCAGGTCACCAATGCTTTCCTAGAGATCAGAGTTGAATTACCAGTCCAAAGATAAATTATACATATTCCTTCAATCAGTTTTATAATCCTTTTTTTGCAAGACAAAGATTTGTGCCCAGTAAGTATGCATCCCAAAAACTATTGATTTCAATAACTGAATTCTTCCTGCATAAGAAAGTAGTTTAGCATTCCAACACCTTATTGTCTCAGCGATCTTTTCCACCAATGCAATACATTGATCTATAGTGAGCCTCTTGGAGGATATAGGCACCCCTAGATATTTAAATGGTATCTCACCTTCCACATGGCCCAATATAGTTAAAATTGTTTGCTTCATGTCAGGTTTCACACTAGTTATGTAGGCAGAGCTTTTCTCGTTATTTTCATGTAGTCCAGAGACCATAGAAAATCTTTTGAAAGCACCTTGCGGTAATTGTATTGACTCTACATCAGCCTTACTAAATAGTAGTATGTCATTAGCAAAACAAATATGCATCACACCAAATTGTTTTACACCTTCGATGGTGATCAATCTGCAGGTGTAAAACATACTATTGATTGTCTCACACATCAGTTTTCATGAATGGATTTTGGTCTTTTAAACTATTTTTTGGTTATTCATATTCCCCCACACAATGAATCCTGATTTCGGTCACAATAAAAATATACTTTGGATTTGTTATATAATGTTGGTATGCAAGACAACAAAGAACCTCCAACACCACTGACTTCAAGGATCATTCATGCTGCCGCTTCTAAAGATGATCCAGATGATAGTTCTCTTTATAAGCGAGTTATTGGTAAATTACACTACGTTTCTTTTATTCAGCCAGTTGTTGCCTTCTTTGTTAGAAAACTTTCCCAGATCATGCATCAACCAAGTAAAACTCACAAGAAGACAATTAAGCGTCTTCTTCACTATCTTAGTGAAACATCCCATTCAGGTATTGCCAAGAAAGGAGATTCGAGATTAGTTATTTTCTCAGATCCGAACTGGGCTGGAGATCCAGATGATGTACTTCCACATCAGGATATGTGATTTTTCTAGGCGGTATACCTATTTCTTGGTCATCCCACAGGCAACGATGTGTCTCTATTCGTCAACTGAAGCGGAATACCGAGCTATGGCTGCTTCTGTTACAGAAACAAACTAGCTGACTAATTTTCTTCAGAAGCTGCATTTTCCTCTTGATGGTGCTCCAACAGTGTTTTGTGACAATGTTAGCACTATGTATATTGGTGTCTATCCTTTTTTCCATTGTCGGATGAATCATGATTCCATAGACTTTCATTTTGAGCGGCATGAGGTTCGAAACACTTACATGTTACTAAGCCGCTGCCACATTTTAGCGTATTTTTGTTTTAGTTGTTTTAAAAAAATCTAGAATTAGAGTCCATCCCAATCTTTTCAGACATCTAAATTTATTCCTTGTTTTTTATCATACACGGAATTTCTAAATATTAGCACTTTGTGTCGGCTGGGAATAGCCCTTTATATACCAACTAATATAAATTAATAATAATGATGATTCACTCTCTAATATCATCTTACTATTTATATAAAAAGCTTGATCTTCCATTGAGTTGATGTGTGTTAAGGAGTGACACCCAGACAAACAATGGCTTGGTTGCGAAACATGATAAATATAAATGCTCGCCAATCAAGCCTTCTATCCTCGCCCTACAATATAGTAAGACAGGTAACTAGAGTAGGTGACTAGAGGTCAAGAGATCCAAATCATAAATTATCCCTCTAATCAGTAACTTGATAACCAAAATTAGTTCATTACCTGAGAGATGATACATAAAATCTGATCTATTGAGCAACCATGGAATTATCTCAATCACTGTAACTAATAATATTATTTCATGCTTGCAATTTTTTCTTTATAAATAAAAAGTAAGAACTTTTGAAACTCTTAATAAATAATTAAACTAGTATAATTTAGTAAATAGTTAATTGACAAGTCCATTGGGTTCAATAATCCAGATCTTCTAAGAGCCAACATATTACATGCGCGGCCACGTAAAATTGTGTGTGTAATTGGGAGCAACAAGTTTTCGGCGCTGCTGTCAGAGACTTAGAAATTAACTATTCTTCTAGGTTATACTTTTACTTTTTATTTATTTCTTCTTTTTTTTGGTTAATTTTTTCTGAGCAATTAATTAATATTATTATTATTCTTTTTCTTTGATTATTTTGTACCCTTATTGATATAGATGAGTGGGATAAATTGTGCTTGGGGGATGAGTATTCTCATAAAAATCCCTATATTTTAATAACTTACACCACTTGGGTATCGAGTGTCCGATATGTCATCTATGTGGTCACTAATATATACTTATTGGAATGGCTTTCCTAAATATTGTTCCCTTCCCCAAACCGCCTCTTATAGTTTTCTGTAATTTGTGATGTTAACACAAGCGATGGAGTGGAGAATATAACTTAAAAGGCGCACAATATGAATTCACTTATGGAATGTACAGACATGCTAGACTAAGTTATTTGAACAATCACTGAACAAATATTTGAATCCGGGGAAGAGTACACAAAAGAATGATATTATTAGATAAGCTTAACGCTGACTAATTTAATATTACAGTCTAAGCAAAATTAGAAGAGATTAAAATCGAACAGAAAGAAAGTAATGGAGAAACAAATATAGTGAGCCAATATTGGCTTTACGAATAAACTCCACTTCTAAAATTCAAGAGTCTGTCTGTAATGGTTTGACATACATGAAAACCCAATTAATTGAAGGAAGAGTTGATCTCACACAAGAAATAAATCAATTTGACTCAGATATTCATGACTTGGAGGCTCACTTGAAAAAAAATAATAGATGTGTCTGATGCGTAATTATCAATTGTCATAGATATGACACACTTACAAAGCAAAAAGAGGAATTCTGCCCATTCAAGTGTACCTTATTCCTTAATATCGATGTTGAGAAAGACTATAAAAGTGAGTATGTTGTAGAATACTTTGGAGCTGAGGCAACTTGAATTTCATTCAAAATATTATTCTATATAATATGAACTAATGAATGAGTGTATACATAAGGTACAAGTCACCTATATCCTAAAGTGTTTAAGTCCACGTAGACAAAATGGAATTTGTCACCTAAGGGCCAACAAGTGCAAGATGCGACATATATTATTTGGTTCCTTTAACTTTATTCCACCATCCCTAGAGAGGAGCACAAAAATTGATGCAAAGTTAGGGATAAAATTCATAAGTTCAAAGTAGAAAGAAAAGTGGTGAACTTACTTTTGTCGTGTGGGATGTTAAATTAGACACTTATTGTAGGTAACACAATTAGTATTGTAACTTCTTATTTTATTTTACTTTTTTATTACTGTCCTTTTTTCTTGTGTTGTTGTTTTTACAGTTTTTGGAGTAGTCTGAGTATCCATTTTTAGGTTAGGAGCATGTTTGAGTTTATGTTTGGGGTGATGACACTTGATAAAAATTAAAAGAACATGCTACTAGATAAACCAGAAGTCCTTAGGGAGTTTTCCTAACCCTTGTTTTAAATTTTGTTTGATACTTTGGGACATAGCAAGAGGGACCTTGAGTTTAAGGTAGCTTAATTGGTCTATTTGAAGATAACACCCGTGAAAGGGGTGATGGGGTTTGGAGTTGAAGGAATATGTTCTTAGTAAGTTCAATGAGTCATTCTCCCAAGGAGGGGATGGTGTACGTAGTTACCAAGGAAGGTAGTGTGTGTTGGATATGGATGACATAAAAAGACTAATTATGGAATAGGCACATGGTTCCCTATATATCATTCACTTGAATGACACAAAAATGTCTTGTGAACTATTAGAGGTCTATTGGTGGAAAAGTTTGAATAAGGATATAGCGGAGTCTGTGGCTAAATTTCCTAATTTTCAACAAGTCAAGGCCGAACATCAATGACCTAGACGATTAACTCAAGATATATATATCCCTACTTGTAAATGGGAAGATATCAATATGGATTTCATTGTGGGTTTTCCTTGTACAAGAAGGTAAAACCATTTGATTGGGTTATTGTTCATAGGTTGATAAAATCTTCCCATTTTATCCCCGTCAAAGCTACTTATTCGGTGGAGGAATACGCTAAGTTGTATCTTATGGAGATTGTCATAATGCACCGAATTCCCTTGTCTATCTTTTCTGATAGGGGCACTCAATTAACTTCTCATTTATGGAAAACATTAAAAGTGAACTTGGTACCGAGGTGAAACTAAGTACCGCATTTCATCCTCAAACAAATGATTTGGCGGAATGAACCAGCCAAACCTTAGAAGATACGTTGAGGTCATGTGTCCTTTACTTCAAGGGTAATTGGGATGACCATCTACCATTGGTTGAATTTCCTACAATAATAGTTGTCATTCGAGTATTGTCGTGGCACCCTTTGAGGACCTTTATGGGAGGATATGTAGATCTCCAATCGGGGTGTTTGAGGTAGGCGAGTTTGCTCTAATAGGTCCCAAAGTGATTATGAGGCTGTGGAGGAATTGTGACTCATAAGGGATAGTTTGAACGGTCCAAAGTCGTCAAAAATCTTATGCTGACAATAGAAAGAGGGACCTTGAGTTTATGGTAGGTCAGTTGGTCTATTTTACGATATCACCCATGAAAGGGGTGATGAGATTTGGTAAAAATGGGAAACTTAGTCCCCGGTATTTGGGGCCATATGAGATTCTGAACCACATCGTAAGTGTTGCCTATGATTTGAAATTACCTATTGAGTTGGCTCTGGTGCATCCAGTTTTCCATGTGTCAATGCTCAAAAAGTGCATAAGTGATCTGGTGTTTATTCTTCCCCTAGAAGGTTTAGAAGTTGATGCTAACCTTTCCTATACAGAGGTACCAGCTGAGATCTTATACCGGCAAGTGAAGAAGTTGAAGAATAAGAAAGTATCTTCCATAAAGGTTCTTTGGAAGAACCATCTAGTGGAAAATGCTACTTGGGAGACCGAGGCCAACATGATGTCCCGATATCCTCATCTTTTTTCTTCCTCTTCTAGGCAAGTTGAGGTTAGTAACTTATCGTACTTTTGGTTTTTGAAGGGTCTTATGTGTGTTTTGAACTTTTATGATTTCCCTTCATTATGCATGTTCTTGTGACAAATCCATGTTTCATATGTGTCTTGCATTATATGTTTTTCATACTTCATGATAGTTGATTACATGTTTGGTATAGTGAGTTATGTGATATTTATTGTGAAACTACTCAAGTGTGAAATGATGAAATTATGTATTGCTTCTTGTTAAATATGTGAGGCATATGGGAAAGAGAAGGATATTCCTCTTTGCAAAAGTGAAATTGTTAAAGGTGTGCATAATTTGTAGTTGACATAGTTTCTATATCTTAAATGTGGCTTTGTTGTGTTGAGAAGGGAGTTTACTCCTTTGTTATTAAATTATCCTTATCTCTCAAAGGTTGGTTGGGCTGCTAGTCTTGAGTCATAATTTCCAAAAAGATGTGTAAAGTATCATTTGAGGACAAATGTTCCCCAAAGGAGGGATATTGTTATACCTCGGGAATTCGAGTACCTAGGCTAGTGTCTCACCTAGTGTGTAATGTGTAAACATGGTGTTTCCAGTCCTAATCAAAGGTAATTAACTTTATTAGGAAGTATTATAGCATAAACGTCAAGAAACGACCATGACGTCTGAAACGAGTAAAAGTGATCTATTGTGCCTTTAGGCTTTGTAAGGGGTTTGAAGAGTAGTATGAAGGTCAAACTTTGTGAAAATTCATAGGGTACACCTTGATGCACTTTTAGGGTCACAACATTCGTGTACGACTCCTCATGAACCACCCTAAGGAACCTTATAGATGACCCAACCATTGACCCTAAAGGCTGTCAAAAAACATATTGGAACTACGAAGGGGGTCAACGATCCGTCGATGGACTCACGCCCCGTCGATGGTGTTCATGAGTACATACGTGGACTCCCTCCCCTTAGTCCCCAAAATGATCCTCAGCCCAATCCACGTTTGACTAGGACAGTCTGTGGATTGGTTGACGAGGTGTCAACAGGTCTTGTTGTTTGACCCAAACTTCACTTTCTCCACACGGCTTAGGTGGGGGTAGTCGAGTAATTTGTTAGTTAATTGATTAATACTCATAAACGGTTATAATTAGTTAATTTAGGGGTATTAAAGTGTCTTACTCATTAAACTAGTATAACACCCCATAACTCTCAAAACCCAAAAAACTCTCATCTCTCTCTAGTTTCTCTCACTACCCCAAAGACCCCCATTAAAAAAGAATGTAAAGCTTTCTATAGGGATTCATTTTCAACACTTTCCTTCACAAATATAAAATTAATTTTAAGGTATAAATGATATTCACTCTTTGGACTCCTTTACCAAAGAGGTTCTTTAAAATTTTGAGTTCAATATTCTTTAAAAACCTAGTTTTCATCCAACTTTGTGGGTCTTCTTTCTAACTTGATTTGTTTAGTCTTAATTAGATTATTAGGTATGGTTTGTGTATGGTTATGGGTGGATTGATGTATTAATTTAGGCTTTGACCCAATTCCATATAAAGGCCCACGAATACCCCTCTTCTCCTAACCCTAACTTGTAAATTAGGTTTGTGTATGATTACGGGAGATATAATTGCATGTGTTCTTGCATAATTTACTATTATATAATGATGATGATTGAATTATAGGATAATATCGTGGATTTTGGGGTGATGTCTTGGATGTATTTCTTGAAGGCCATTGGTAAAACTTTCAAGGTCATGAACACTTTAATGTAATAATGTTGGTATATTCTTGGTAATGTTGTTAAATTCAAGTATTAAAATGTAAATAGGTTATTAACATGATAGTTGTGAAATGATGATTAGTGTATTAATATGAAAGATTGGAGGTGATTCCCATGTGCATCTTATAACTATGTTAGTATGAAATGTTCTCATATAATGTTGGGTCGTGATGAAAGGACTTTATCATCATAGAACCTAGGAGATATAAACATGTTATATGAGGGGATATACTCCTAAGACCTATATTATAAGTTTACGCTAAGAAAGACTTAAAGATAATTCAAAAAGGGAATTTACCTTAGAACCTACTGAACTTTACAATAAGAGGTGTCCCTTCCGAAAAGGAAGGTAGGTTCACCAAATATTCTCATGGGGTGGAAACTACAATGTGAATTAGCATAAAGAGTGTTTCTAGTAACTATATCCTAGTTCCTTAACTATGTGACCCTATAGGAAACCTAGCTAGTGGTTCCACCTACATGTTATTATAATGTATATGTCCTACCTTGGCAAGTAGGATGCCCTCATTTCGGTGTGAAGTTTTTACACCAGATTCCTTATTTAGATCACTTGTTCTAATGTTGGTTATGGCAAAGTTTCCCCAAAGTTATATAAATGAATGAACGTTAAGATGAATACTAACTAGGATTACATAAGTGGTGTAGTTAGTGTACGTAAGGGTATGTGAGTTTACCTATTCATTGCACAAGTTGACCTTGAGGGGAGTCTTAGGGTGGTTTCTTTATGTACACATTTTATGTATGAAATCCATTATGTTGATCCTATATAATGTTGGTTTTATATGATTTTTCTTTCACTTGATATACATACGTTGGTCGAAATTGTTATGTATGAGGTTGACTACACATGTTATGATGTTACATGATGTAAAGGAAATTCTTAGGGTCTCTTTTCTAGTTTACTTGGTTTATGTGGGGTTATAGGGCTTCACATATACATTGCACGAGTTGACTATAATTAAGATTATGATTAAGGTCTTGTGATGTATTGATGAAATGTTGCTTATGTGTTTATTGTGATGTTACTCTTGAACATGTAATATGAAAGTATCTTATTCTTATTATGTAATGGACTTGTATATGTTCTTGGAATGTGCATGAAAAATTTTAAAGAAAACATGGAATGCTTATAAAAAATGTCCCTTTATGCATATTTTCATGTGATTTACTTGCAAATATTTACTTAGTACATGTGGTTTAAATTAACCCATATTCTCTTCTATTTTCTACACAAAGTGTAGGTTCATGCCATTGAAGATATTCCACTATTTCCTTTAAGAACTTGGATTGATAAGCCCAAGTTGGTGAATCCTCATGTCCGAAGATGAAGATGCATAGCTCTAATTTCATATATGCTATTTCAAAGACTTTATTGTAATTCCCATAATGAAACCTATTTTAATGATGTAAGGGCTATGTCCAAAATCTTGTACTTTATGTTTAGATGGTCGTGTGAGACAATTGTAGTCTATTTAGAATGTATATTAACTGAAGTTAAACTTCAAAGAAAAGTTTTAGTTTATCCTCTTTTATTTTACCTATGATGCGATGATGTATGCTAAGGTCTTTTCTAAGGGATCTTCGAGGACGAAGACACCGATAAAGTCTAGGGGTACTGTCCGGTTGTGACACACAGGGGCGGTGAAACCTACCATTCTTCTTTCATGAATATCTATTTTGTTTCATGTACCATCAAGAATATTTATAATGTCAGGTCGTTTATAGAAGTGTTCGACTGCCTACAATTGAAGCAAGGGTTTCCGTCCTTTAAAGAATATTCTACCTTTTACGCATGACAACCCACAATTGAAGCAAGAGGTTGCATTGTTCGAAGTATATTCTAACTTTTATGCATGCCAACAAACTTCTCATCATTTGTGTCTACATCACATGAACTATTGGTTTCCTAGGTTCAACCTCTCTTTGAGCTAATCTTGAACAAAGTAACCTAAACATTTTTCAATCTTTCTCCTCTTTAGGATAAACAAAGAAACCTAATAGTGTGATGGAAAGGGCATTCGAGCGATATGTTTCCCATATCTCGATGAAGAACCCAAATTCATCTATAAAAGAGTAATAACTGTCTTTTTTGCCAATATATGAATACAAAAATTCTAGATGAAATCCACTCCAGATCAAAACATGTTAATGTTGTAATGATGGCTTATAGTATACCATCATTTCACACTCGTGGTATCAAAATTGATAAAACCACTGACCTTTACGATCATATACACCAAATCAAAATCAACAAATTTGAAGAACATCCTTACAAGGTCCCAAAATTCCAATAAGGCCCAAATCAAGTAAAACTCAGGGATGAACAATAAATAAATTCTAAACTCCATTTTGGCATAATTTGACTTAATATAATTGTCGTGACCATATTGACAAATAATATGCAATTTGTCTAAAGGGTGTTGCGGCCCTTTAGCCTGTAAGGTGGCTACTAATCGTGTGAATTAACATAAAGGGTAAAACCACTTTAATCTTATCCAACATGTATAGCCTAATTGAATTTGTTTGACACAGACTTGAAGGGTTCTATGCAAGAAGGCAATATATCCTTGTTAGATTATACTTCTCAGTTATGTATAGTTTATCCTTTATAATTTATTCATCTTAGTATATATATCCTGCTATCTTAGTACATTCCATGTAATTATGCATATTTTGTGCTACATCATTTAATGATGTAGGTTCATGTACTCATCATCCAGATCAATACCTTTAGAAAACTACTCTATAGTCTAATTATCACATTTGACTATATAAAGTCAAAGGATAATGTGTTGGATCCACTTACAAAAAGGCCTTACTAGAGAGAAAGTTTAAAGATCATTTAACGGAATGGGTTTACTACTTAGTACATGTCATTATTGTAGTAGTTGACCTAGCATATCGGAGATCCCAAAATCTAAACTCAACAAGAAAATAAACTTGTGAATGATGGTTTAGTATTATCAACAAACTCAATCCATTCTCATGATGAATACACTGTTTAAAAAAAGGATAAAACAATAAGTTTTGTTAACAAGTTAATAAAGCCTAAAGTTTTTAATGATATTCTATATTTGGAAGATATGACCAAATTGTGCATCTATGGGATAACACTTGTTAGAAATCAGCTATATGAGTGTGATAGGATACCTCTTCAAAGAAAATCATTACAAAAAGCCTATTATCTATACACTCATGAAACTAGGAGTGTTCTTGGCTGAAACAGACATAACATTAAGAACCATAATTGGTAAAGCGTTTATTTTGTTACATATGGTTGTATATGTATACACCAATGCTACACCATTTTGTGGATGTCACGCCTACTAATTGACCAAATATATATCCGACATATTTTCACAATAAAAATTTCAAAGGGAAAGCTCATTATATATGTTGATGCAATTAATTCTTGCTTGTAAAGTATAAAACTTTTCCATGTTTTTGTCTTAGATTCATTCCCCATTCATGGGAGGGATTGTTGGGTTTTAATAAGTGTGAATGGAAAAAGAGTTGTGACTTTTATGAAAGGTTGTAACCTTTCTGAAGGATCGTGACTTTCTCAAAAGGTTGTGGCACTTCTTGTAAGGAACAATATGCACCTTCTCTCACTAAATTTTGTTGTCTATAAATAGATTATTTTCTCTGATTTTAATAGAAATTTTTTTTTGGAAACCGTCTACTATTAATCTAGTATTGGAAGTGTACTTTACTATCATTGAGTGGTCTATTGATACCATGGGTATAGGTATCTTTGCACAGGTGAGTAACTTTGTACTATCCTAGAATGATGTATTCCATTAATGTAGGTATTTTTGTGCATGTGGGATTAAAATATATTATTGAAATAAAATATATAATGCATTTACTAAAATAAGTCATGGTCAGAAATTTTTTTCAGTCAGTAAAAGCTTAGTTGCAATTCTAAGTGAAAGGATCGATCTTTTTTATCACGAACTGAACTACCCCTGAGATGTGGACACGGGATCTAAGGTCACAAGTGACCCCAAGCTAACCCTACTAAAATGACAGGATCATACATATAAAAATAATAACTGATGCCGAAGCTAATCATAAATAAATCTTAAATAATTGGTAATACACATATAGTAAATATAAATATATCAATCTTAAATGTTTGATAAAAGAGACATATAAAATTCAAATACTAAGAAAAATCTAACTATGTCTGAAAATAAGGATATGAAGTTAACTAGAAATGTTGAGACATGCCCGAACTGGATCAACCAAAGTGAAACTAAAGAAGAAAAGTGGTAACATAAACATGTCACTAGTCTTGAAAGAACGAGACCTCACCATTGATGTTGTCGAAGCGAAGATCGGGATCCGATCTATGCATGATCTGACTGTTGGGACCTGAACCTACATCACGAGAAGAAGTAGCGTAGAGTATGTGTCCGTAATTGAAAGTTAATCAGCATGGATGATAGAGTAAGGATGAATTAACCTATAACTGAACAAGAAATAAAACAGAGTGTAATCCACATGATATAAATATTGAATACTGAGCAAATTGAATGCATTGACCAGTTCATAACATGCTAAGACTTAAAGGTGACTAAAGTTAAATGGTCAATGAACTAGAGTTTAAATAAACAGTGGGAGCTACTAATAACTGATAATAGAACCACATGAGCTAAATGTGGAGTCTGATGTACACGACCCATTGAGAGAACCAAACACACCTAGCCAAAGGTATAGACACAGGCTGGAGTGATCAATAAAATGCTGCCCACCGAGGGGACTTACAACCTATGCGTCTCAAAATTCTCGAACTATATGAGTAGCTGAACCTACTCCAACTCGGTATTATTCTACTCCCAATATATTAAGTGATTAACATAGTATGACTCAATATCTAAGATATAGCGAATACCTCAAAATGACATGCCAAGTGAGAATGCACATTAATAAACAAATTATGACACATTTCAAAATGAAGCATGCATAGCTGAAATAACCTAATTATTTTGCCTAGTATGCGTAATTCAATAACTGGAGAAATACTTAGTTGGGGTTCTAAAATTCATGTAATAAATTTATTAATAACATAATCATTTCATTTGGATCATTTTAACAGCTAAAACCCCAATAAATATATTAGTCGAGAAACTCTAGGTCATTATGATATTATGAGAGTCAAGAATTGACTGAAAACTAGGTACCTAATGGGTTAATGGAACCCACTAGTGAAATCTCACATACTTTGTGACAAATTCGACAGAAAAATCTTTTAATTTTGGGGATAGAGCTGATGGAACTTTGTTGCATTTTTCAACTAGAGGGGTCTTTCCTCTTTCTCCTTTTCCGCTTCTAATTTTCTAATGTCATTAATGATTTGACTATGGTATGTACTAGTTATATTTCTAGGATAAAACTGACTAAAATGATGCAGTTTAGAGGTTAAATGGCATAATTCAAGTTCCCAACAAATAGGGGAAAAGACAAAAATAACCATACTTAAAAATTGGAATGGCTGACCACATCCACTTTATGGACCGTGTGAAGGACGCGGACCGGGAAGGTCCCCACAGTCCTCATTATGTCCAGATGTCTGAGGGTTCTGGGGTTCGGTCCACAACCCCCTACCATTGTCCGTGTGGAGAACCACAGACTATACAAATCCCCGTGGTCCTTACTTGGTCTTAGATATAAAGGCTCAGGTCTAGGGGTCTACTTGTTAAGCCTATGCAGACCACCCCACGATTCGTGTAAAGAACCATGGATAGCTAAGTTCATCGTGGTCCACACTTCGGTGTGGGGTACTATCGGATTTCTAGGTCCTTATGGAGACTCCACGGTTCGTCATCCAAACCATGGCCCGTGAGCAGTTTCGTGGTCTGACGTCTAGGCCTAGTGTAGTTAAACTCCAAACCAAAGAGAGGTCAACAGACCATGGACCCAGCTGAGGTTCACTAGTTTGGGTATGTTTTCTGCAATTCTTTTCTAGGTCTTCTTTACGAGGTGTTACAATATCTACCCCTTCAGAAAATTCATCTTCGAATGAAGGCTAAACTAACTGAAATGGAGGGAGAGGTCTGCAATCCCTACCCCTAAACACTTCAAGCTTATTTTCGGTTAAACTAAGTTCCAAGAACATGTAGATACGCTGAAAATAAGAATATAAACTAAAGTAACATGGTATTAAGACTGAATTTATGCATGAGTAACAGAAAAAACTTAAGAGTGACTACAACCTCAAGTTTTAATTAAATGTCAAGGAAAGAGGTGAGGGTATCATGGTTGCTCCTTCTTCCCAAGTAGTTCCCTCTACGGCTGACTCCTCCACAAAACCTTGAATGAAGTGGCTTATTTGTTTCTAAAATTTCAAATGTAACGATCAAGGATTTCAATTTGTACCTCTTCAGAAGTGACACTATTTTTCACAACCACACTTTCTAAACGTACAATAGATGTTGGATCACCTTTACACTTCTTTAAAAATGTGGAAAACTAGATGCACTACTGCGAGTTTTGTTGGCAACACTAACCCATAAGCCACTTTACTAACCCTTTTAAGGATACTGTAAGGGCCTACATATCTAGGAATGATCTCCCCCTTCTTTACAAATGTCATCGCCCCTTTTATAGGCCAAACTTTAAGGAAATCATCAACTTTTAACTCTTGCTCCCTTCCCCTTACATCTTCATAGGATATTTAGCAACTCTGGGTTGTCTTAAGTCTATCTGTAATGAGTTTCACTTTCTTCATAGCTTCATGGAATAAATCATGTCCTATCAAGGTTTCTTTTCACCTACTTCAAACCAACAAATTGAGACCTACATTTGCGCTGATACAATGTCTCATAAGGCGCCATCCAAAAGCATGAATGGTACCTATTATTGTAAGTGAACTCTATAAGAGGAAGGTGATCATCCCAACTACCCATGAAATCGATCACACAGGCTTTCAACATGTCTTTAAGATTTGAAAAATATGATCTACATGGACATCCAACTGCTAATGAAATATTGCACTAAAGTTAACCCAAGTACCAAGACTTCCAGAAGTGAAAGTAAAATGAGGACCTCTATATGAGCAGATAGACAAAGAAACTCCATGAAACCTCACAATCTCATTAATGTAAAGCTTGACGTACTCCTCCGCCGAATCTATTGTCTTGACAGCTGAAAAGTGTGAAGACTTAGTAACTCTATCAATTATCACCCAAATGAAATCATGAAATCTGAGTACGAGGTAAACCTTTGATGAAGTCTATGTTACGCACGCCCCATTTCCATGTAGGAATGTCAATCTCTTGAGTCATACCTCCTAGTTTCTGATATTTTACCTTGACTTGACTTAGCCAAAAAAAATCCGCTATAAATCTTTTTATACCATTCCACTGATAGACTTCCCGCAAATTGAAGTTCACCGTAGTGAAGTGTAGATGAATAGAGTATCTGGAGTTATGAGATTCTGCAACAATCTGTTGTTTCAACTCACCCATCTTAGGAACACATAATCAAACCTAATAGCGTTGTACACCATCTCGCACTTGGGAGAAAACCTACAGTTTCTAGTTATTGATTGCATCATTTATTTAGAGCTATATTGGATCACAGTATTGTTTATCCTTAAACTCTACCATCGATTAAGATTTTTCCCCATTTTGAATCGTTACACCACCACCTGATATGCTCATTAGACGAACTCCTAAGCGAGCAAGTCTATGAACATCCTTTGTTAGGTCTTTTCTTTCATCCTCAATATGTGATACACTACACATAAATAATATGCCAAGAACATCTGCTACTACATTGGCCCTACCTGGATGGTAATGCACACTCATATCATAATCTTTGCTGAATTCTAGCCATCGTCTCTGGAAAAGATTCAACTTTTTCGAGGTGAAAACACAGAGAAGACTCTTATGTTGTGTGAACAAATCTACGTGAACACCAAACAAGTAATGTCTCCAAATATTAAGTGCAAACACAAATGCTTCTAGCTCGAGGTCATGAGTCGAGTAGTTCTTCTCATGCAACTTAAGTTATCTAGAAGCATAATCTATAAACTTAACTCGTTGCATCAATTAACACCTTATAATAAATGTGGAAGCATGAAAAATATATGACATAGCCATTTAACCCTTCACAGTCAAAATAAGAGCTCTAGTCAAACTAGTTTTTAATTCTGCAAATTTTTTCTCACAATTATCCCACCACTAATACTTGGCCTTTTTCTCAGTCAACTTAGTCAATAGAGAGACTATGGATAAAAATACTTCCACGAACATTTTGTAATAACCCACTAGAACAAGAAATTTTCTGATATCTATAGGAGAGGTAGGCCTATGACATTGTTTCACTGCATCTATTTTATGGGGAATCAACTCGAATCCCTTATCTCAACACTATATGTCCAAGGAAGGAAACTAAGAGAAACCAAAACTCAAATTTTCTTTATTTAGCGAATAGCTGGAAATCCTTGAAAGTTTGTATAACAACCATCAAATGACTCACATGTTCGTCCTCATTCTTAGAATAAATAAGGATATCATCAACAAAGACTAACAAAAAAGTGCAGATACTTCTTTAACACTTTATTCATCAACTCCATGAAAGCTTCAGGTGCATTGGTTAGTCAAAATGACCTTACTATTAATTCATAATGACCATACTGGCTTATGAAGGTTGTATTCAGAATGTCACTATCTATGACTCTAAGTTGATTATAACTTGATCTGAAGTCTATCTTTGAGAAACTACTAGCTCCATGAAGATGGTCGAACAACTCATAAATCATAAGAAATGGATACTTATTCTTGATTGTAACCTTGTTCAACTTCCTACAGCCAATTCTCATTCTTAGAGAACCATCATTCTTCATTACGAATAACACTAGCGCACCCCATAGCGAAGTACTAGGTCTGATGAAGTCCTTATCTAGAAGGTCTCCCAACTTCTTAATATCTACTGGAGGCATTCTCTAAGGAGGAAGTAAGATAGGCTGGGTATCTAGAAGTAGATCAATTCCAAAGTTGATTCTTCAGGAAGATCATTTGGAAATACTTTTGGGAACTCATTGACTAAAGAATATAACCCTTTGAGATCGTCTTTTTGACCTTAAGGTTAAAAAATGAATCGACCTATTGGTGCTAAAGTAATATGCTTCCATTATAAGATTTGTCCATCTGGAGACCAAAAACAAACAATCGTAGTTCTACAATGACGAAAGTATAACTTGGATACAACCAAAACATGTTGATATTCACATTGAAGTCTACTATTCGTAACTTTACAAGATTTGTTGATATGACTTTCTGAGAGACTCTACGACAAAATGATTTATGTATACCCATATAGCTATGAATAAATCGTGAAGTGGAGTAGAGACTTTGAAAGGTTTTGAGAGAGTTTCCTGAAAAATAGTGAATTTGGCCGCTATATAAGGAGTTACAAAAGAAAAATTAGCCCATAGATCTAACAAATGCATAAACATCAAAATGAAAGACTCGATACATACCAGTGATCATATCAGGAGAATATTTCTAATCCTAGCGAGCCTAGAGAGCATATAACCTATTTTAGCACTAACCGCCACATGTACCAAAAGTGTTATCGTGCTGACTCGGGTAACCTGCTGGTGCTGCTGATGTTCTGGAAAAAGATATAATATTTTTGCCTAATTCACCCTATCAAGAAGTACAATCCTTCAACCTACGACTAGAAAGACCACAACCAAATAATCCTTCCTTTTATGTGAGACACTCGCCCAGATGGTGCTTACAATATGTCAGACAAGTTTGATAGGTTCTCATGCCTAGAACACTACCTTGAATCTTAGAGGATTATTCCCTAACTTTTTTATTGTTACTGAACTTAAAAGTTGGAACACTAGCTGATGAAGGAGCTGGAGTCGATGAATTTTGCTGAAACAGCGAGCGGTTTACACCACCCAATTTCTTTTAAGATTATTTATATTTCCATGTCCTAGATTTCTTATTCTTCTCAGACTTTTCCCTAAGTTTATCTTCCTCAAACTATTGAGCATGATTCATGTGCCTGGTGATGTTCATATTTTCCAGCAACATAACATTCCTGCACTATGTTTTCACTAAGTCTGACACTCCATAAAGAAACTTATTCATGTGAGCCCTTGAATCATCAACCATATCAAGATCATACCTAGAGATTTGAGTAAACTTAAGCTTTCATGATACCTTGCCTCAAGTTCATATATTCCTAAGCTTTTTCCTCCCTTAGTTCTCTTGGGAAAAAACATTCCAAAAAGGTCTCAATAGAGCAATCCGAAGTAATAAGAGAAATATTTGTACCCATGTTGTACTTCCATTGATTATACTCGATATGAGATACATCTTGAAGTTGATACGATGCTAACTGAACCTGATCATTCAAAGTTACTAGCATCACTTCAAAGATTTTCTTGACTTTATCAATGATGTTTTTGGGATCCTAATAAACCTGTGATCCTAAGAACTGTGGGAAATTCATTCTCATAAAATCCACACCCTAGCTATAGCTGACCCAACATTACCATTAGCATGATCTGGAACCCACTGATTGTTCTACTTGGCTAAACTCTAAGCCAACATCAGAATGGTGTTCCAAAATTTTTCATTTGAAGCTACTTAATTTGGAAGTTGAGGAGTTGTATTTTTTTCTCTGATGGCATTTGCATTCCTTGTGTTAGTACTACAAGGAGGAATAATATGAAAAGTAGAAAGTCCAGTTAGAATGGAACTTGATCAGTCCTTACGCATGATAAGAGTAAAAAGAGAAATGAAGATTTTCCTTAATACACTTTGCAGCCTCCCTGTCATTAGATTTGGTGCACTTCACATCCGTAAAAGGACAATACTAAGTGCGCCTTTTAAGACACCCTAGAACACTTAAACCTGGGGCACTGATACTATGTTTTTCATGCCCCAAACTAACCCATGTATGTTTATACGAGACCTAGGATCATAAGTAGCCCCGAGCTAACCCTGCTAGCATGACATGAGCATTGCTAAGAATAATAATAAGTGTTGTGGAATCTAAACATAATCAAATCAAAAACTATGGGGAACATCCATATTCTATCACTAAATATATCAAATATGAGCGTTTAGTACAAGAGAAATATCAAACTCAAAAACTACGTTCAATGTAACTATTTCTTAAATTAGCCTATAAAACTGTCTGAAATGTATGGATATGTCCCAAATAGATCAAGAAAACTGAAACTAAAGACAAAAAGTTGTAACGTAAACTTTTCACTATTCCTCAAAGAATGAGAACTCACAACTGATTTTGATGAACTGAAGATCGGGAACCGAAATATGTATGATGTGACTTTTGGGGACCTAAACCAACATCACGTTAATCAGTAGCGCTGAGTATGCGTCATTACTTGAAAGGTACTGAGCATGCATGATAGAGTAAACGTGAAATAGAATATTATAGAACAAGCAATAAAGCAAGAGATAATGTGAACATTATATAGATACTTAATACTGAGCAAACTAAATTCAATGACCAATTCATAACCTTCTAAGATTGAATACTGACTAAATTGAAATGGTCCATGCACTAGAATATGACTGAACTATTGGAGCTACTAAACCGATGATAAAACAACATTAGCTAAATGTGGATTCCAATGTATATACCCCAAAAGAGGACCCAATATACTCGGCCAAATGTATAGAGGCACACATGTCATCAATAAAATGATGCCCAACAGTGGGGACTTACTACCTACATGGCTCGTAATTCTGGGACTATATGGATAGCTTACCCTAGTCTAACTCGCTATATGCTACTCCCACTAGATGAAGTAATTATCATAATATAAATGGATTTCTATGATATACAGCATAGATCAAAATGACATGAAAACTTATAATTCACATTAATAAACTAATAATGACACATTAAAAACTAAGATATGTATATCTTAAATTACTGAAATATGTGGTCTAACATCCAAAAATTCAAAAACTAAAGAAACAGTTAGCTAGGGTTTTAAAACTCATGCAATAAATTAAGTAATAACATAATAATTTGATTGGAATCATTCTATTAGATAAAATCCCAACAATTCTATCATTTAATATAACCTAGGTCTAGATGATATTGAGGGAATCAAGATTTAACTGAAAACAAGAGGCCTAATGGGTGAAAGGAACCCACTAGCAAAATCGCACATATATGGTGATGAATTCCTCGGAGAAATCGTTTGATTTTGGGGCTAGAACTGATGGAACTTTATTAATTTCATGAACTAGGATTGCTCACCTCTTTCTCCTCTTTCACTTCTATTTTTCTATTTTTTTTATTAATGATTTGACTAGGGTAATTTCTAGTTATGTTTCTTGGATTAAATTGACTAAAACTACATAGTTTAGGTGACTAATAAATAGGGGAAAAGACTGAAATAATCCTACTGAGAAATTTGACGTGCCGACCACGACAACATCCACAGACCGTGTGATGGACCATAGACTGTGTAAGGGAAAACAGATCATGAATGAACCAGTGGTCCTCTCTTGGTTAGGAGGTGTGAGGTTTCTAGGATCTAGTCCTTGATCCCCTACCACAACCCATGTGAAAGACCATGGAATGTGAAGGTCCTAGTGGTCCTCACTTGGTCCAAGATTTGGAGGCTTAGGTCTTGGGGTATATTGGTTAAGCCTCCATTGACCACCCTAGGATCCGTGTAAATGACCACCGACTGTAAAGGTCCTCATGGTCCTCACTTAATCATGAAGATCTACATTACATGAAATGGGGGCTATTGGCTAAGTCCTAATGGACATTACCACAATCCATCGTTAAGCTCATGGCCCGTGAAGGGTCCCGTGATATGAGGTGTGGTCCTAGTGAAGTTAAACTCTAGATAATTTAGAGGTCAATGGATCTTAGACCCTATAACGGTCTGTGAACCCTGTTGTGGTTCACTAATTCAACTAAGTGTTCTTCAATTCTTCTCTAGGTATTGTTTTCGCGGTGTTACATTTTCAAAATAAAAATTGATGAAAACAAATATTGTAATTTTAAGTCTTACCAAAGAGAAATAATCCACCAAATAAAATAACTTCAACATGATGGAAAACACCGAAGAAGAATAAAGTAGAGAAGCATTTTGTTTCTATTGAATGGTTAATTTACAATGAAGAGAGCATGTTTATTTATAGTGAAAATAGATTTAATCCCTTGTTAGGATTTCAAACTTTTCTTCAAAGCACAAAAATAATTGAATTTTAAATGTCATTTAGTTTTATAATTAACTACTATAGTTTATATCAAACTGAAATTAGCTTTAATGTGTTTGATTACTTATGAACTCAAACATAGCTTATTTGTCGCTAAGATTTTGCATTGACGCTCAAATGCTGACACTGAATTCAACACTCAAACACTGACAGAAGTATATTAATTCGCTGATAGCATCAATTTTGTTAAATAAGGAAAATGGGAACTCTTAACTATTTAAAATCTCATGCTCAGAGGTATTTCTTTAGTTAATATATAGACCACAAATCTGTGTATACACAATAAAGTTTGACTATTTTCCCAGTGTGTTCACTAGAACTATTGAATTTTTGGGGAAAATCTATTTTTAAGGTAAATAGTTTATAAGGAAAGTAGTATTACAGTTGCTTGGAACGTGCACGATTTTCTCTTCGTCATTAAGGTTTTGCAATCAATTCCCCATTTCTCCGTATTTTTAGCAACTCAATTTCTTGCAAATTATAAAAAATAAATGAAATTTTAGAAGTAAGACATTACTAATAGCTCTGAGGAATTTGATAACGACACTATTTATAAAGATACAATTTTAGTTATGAATGAAAATATGTAGGTTACCAAAAAAGATTGTGGATTAACATGTTGTCAAAGGATGAATTTAAGATTGTTGCTTATCAATAGAAATGCCATGAAAAACCTAAATTACCCCATACTACATTTAAAGAAGGGACATGAAATCATGTGTCACAAAACATGTAGTGTCTTTCCTTCCCGCTTAATCAGTAATGATATTTCAAGGAATGACCAAATAAGGGAATCATTAGATATTCGTTCATTATTATCATACTAGAAAAGAACTACATGTAATAAATTTCCACTCTATTTTTAACAAATATCGAATGAGGATTTCAATCTAATCCTATTTTCTTTTATTTCTTTATTGTTACGTGAATAGAGTCTCATGTCATTTCCTTTATATCATTCATGAAAACGTAGTTCTAAGTTCTATCGAGGGGTTATTCTTTTGTCAAAGGTGCGAGAATTATTCTGATTGTAATAATGTAATCTAAGATTTCAAACTTATTCCTTTTCATCAATATTATCCTGGATTTATTGAAGTTATTTCTCTTGCATTCGATCCTCAAGATAATATTTAATCGTATATCGCATTTTCACTTCAGTCCCTCCTCTAGATCAGCCAATTAACTTATTTGATGTTTACTCGTCTCTATCAAATACTTGGAAGTTCTCTTCCTAAATTGTCTTATATATAAGGTTCAATTGTTATTGGTGATAGATACTATATGAGGTTGATGGCGCACTGAAATACAACATCAAATGATCTACCAACATCTAATGTGAAAAATGAGATCACAATAGAATATGAGCTTAGCTATATAACTCGTTTGAAAGATGTTATGGTTATGAATATTACTAAAGGATATTTCCTTACCTCTTCAGGGATCATAAGGTTGGGATTCTCATGAGTACATGATAATGATATCCTTAGAAGATTCAAACCCTTCAAAAACAATCTCGATATATACATGAATTGATGAATTAGGGACCTTGATGATAGTTTCGATTGTTGTCAAGTAAAAAAACCTATTCCGTGTTCTTTGTTAAAGCACATATATTTACCTTTCACCAGAAACTCTACACAATGGTGAAACATAAAATATAAGGAGTTCTAATAAAAGGATATAATATATGATTTGACATAGCATACGAAAAAAGTTATCTACTTGACAACAATGGAAAATACTATCAAAGACACTGATTTTTCACCTCATGTTACAGAAGGAGATTGTTGATGTACGGTAGAATCCTCATTATGTATTTAGGTGTCCTTACTCTTAAGAGTCTCAACCTTCTTCTCTCTGAAGTAATAAGGATATATAATTTCAGTTCTGTAGATCACCATATTGTCGATAAAATTGTTAAAACAAGGTGGTATGCTAAGTGACACAACACCATAGTTAATAAATGAAATTTTCTCAACTGCTAGCTTGACAAGACTTGTTATGTGCAAGATTTTCATACACTACACTTCACATATATGTGCTTCCTTTGATACCTAGAGTCGTTATAAGTAGTTTGAAAGAGTAATTTATCTTCTATTTGTGTTAAGATACTATAAATTCAGGATGAAACACATGTAGAACCGTTGTGATATCATTTTTCACATTAATGTAAGCACATAATTTGATGTTTTGTTCTAGTAAGACATTTCCTTCATATACCATTCTACCATTGAAAAATGTATCTTTAACGCACGACAACCTAAAGAAGAACACCTCTTATGATTCTGATTGATCTCTGTAAATCTCAAATAAGAAAATTTGTTGACCAAAACAAGATATTGTAGAGACAATATTACCATGATGATCAAATTAAAGAATGTATACTAGAAAAAATTTATGATAATACTATTGAGGATGGATAAGTTTCCGGGTCTTTGATTGTTGGATTATAAACACAATAATATCCCATCCGAACAAAGGAGTAATCCACTACTAAAACTTAGAACTTTGATCCTTTTTTGAAAGAAAAAAAGGAAAGGACAGAATAAAAAAAATATCCATTGTTTAATTAAATTATCCTAAAAGTGTCAAGGATGAAGTACTTTGTATGATAAAAATCGACAAAAATTCCCTTCTAATAGTTTGCTTGCAGGTTATTAGATTCATCATTCCTTTTAAGGTGATAAACAATAGTCTTAGAGTCATTGTATGAAAAATTTTCAATCTCAATCCTTTTTTTACAATCATTTCATCATTAAATTCATTCCATCTATTATTCACATCATCCTTCCATGATTCCATTTATTTTTTAATGTGTAGGTAATTAAGTTGCTAAAAAATCAAGGGCAATGGAAAAAAATGGTCTGGAAACTCTTGTAGTGATAAGAAAATTTAAGCATGAAACAAATCAGTTTAATAATATTAATTTAGTTATGAAATGCCTCACACTATAGGATTATATAAGATAAGAGTATTTTTCCTTTCTACCTGTAATATTTGTATGTAAACAAGATACCATTTAAGATTTGTATATCTTATTGCAGTGGATTAAATTATGATCTTGAAGTATTGCTCCAAATCCCTTCGTCGAAACACTATGAAACAAAAACAGTGTTTCACAAATTAAATGCTTTTTATTGTGTCTTTGATCTCAGCCTTCATATGTTTTTCTTGTTCTTCTTATTTCACCTTTTGGAAGTGAAGAACCAAAAAAACAAGAGAAAAATGACTTACTTTATAAAGGACAACATAATATCATTGGAATAGTTACCATGTAACTCTTCTCACCCCTTTTCAAATTAATATTTATCTTACTTATATTTATTTAGAAAAAGAATTCTTGGGTTGAATCGGGTTGGGTCAATCCACATGGGCGACCCAAACCCAAAACTTACACTACCTCTTTAATATCATTGATGTGCTCATCAACATATTTAGATACTTCTCTTTTGGATGTGAGTGCACAGTCCTAGAAACAAATGAAGTAACAAATTGTACACATAAATATACATAGAAACAAAAATCTATAAATAATGTATGATTTTAGCTAATTTTAGTATCGTGATGAGTTGATGGGAATGTTGTTGATTGTATATATATTTTCCTTTTTTCTCTTACTAGAAAATTAGTGAGAAAAAATTGCACCCCAAAAGAAAGAGTTTTTGGACAATGTAAAAAAAATTAAGTGAATTCATTATGTTATAGCTTGAAAGTATAACAAACATGTAATCACATTTAAAATAGGACTAGTTCTTCGAATACAAATCAAGGCATAAAATATGTCATATATACAGGGGTGGATCTACGTATCTTGGTAGGGGCGCAACGGCACCCAGTGGTCTCGGTTGAAATTTTATATATATATGTATATCTGCATGAATAGCTTATGAAAAACTAATCTGCCACTCCTAGAAACAAGTAGGTGCATCGTGCGCGTGGTTAAGGATCTAATTTTCAGCTTTTGGATCACAAGTTCGACTTTCATATTGCTCATTTTTGATGAATTTTTGGTTTATTTTGAAAAATAAAATTGTTGGCCCTTGAACTCGAACCTGTAATCCACACATGACAAAACATTGTTAATACCATTATTTCATGGGCTACATTTGACTTTAGTAGACATTATTATAATATCGTATATGTGATGAAAAATCACAAATAGTTTCTAAACTATTCAAAAAATGTTTTATTTATCAGATAATTAAAAATTAGTTATTTATCCATTAAAAGAAAGAAAAACATTTGTCAGTTGCACAACTATTGTAACATACATTGTTTGATAATTTTATGTTTTCTTATTAGTAGAGAAAGTTTTTCTCTCTATAATGTTCATTCATATATTTTTCTAATTAACGGAAAAGGGAAGGGCTTTGAGGACACAACTCTTGTCGTATGGGTGTATGGAATGAGTCATGACCCCTTTTAGATATACTGTGAGAGGTCTTATAAAGATATTAACTTTGAGATTCCATAATGATTAATTATAGGAGTCATGAATGGTCAACAACTATTGTATTACATGTCACTAGATATGTGATCAAACTATTTGTACATACATTGTAAATGATGTTTAATATTTTGTGGATATTGGTGTTTGTGTTCGTAGTATATTATAGTTTATTTTGTGTACTTGACAACTACAGACATACTACTGACTCAAAAAAATTTCTCACTAATTATATTTCGAAAATACCTCATTGATGACTCAAATCATCTTGAGATTGCTTGTGACGATATCTTTGTAGTTGTTCGGACATTGGATTTATTCTATTTTTTTCTTTGTTTTCTATTTGTTCAGCCATTCTTCATACTGTATAATTTCTTGCTTGTCCATGTCAAATTTATATCATTTATTTTCTATTATGAAAATTTAATTTGTGTACTTGATTTTCTAATTCATTGTTTAAATTTTGTATGTTGCATTTTGTCTTGTATTTTCTACTACATTCTTGAAATTTTGTGTCATTTTTCTATCTTCTTGAAAGTCAGCCTTTACTCAAATTCCTGTAATTATATTTTTTTTCTTAAATTAGGCCTTACATTATTTTGTATTTTCTATTTTCTCGATGTCTATATTCTTGATTTATTGTATATTTCTGCCATTGTTCGTGATTTCAGTGTAAAAATCTACCCTCTTTGTTTACTAATTTTGTCTATTCATTGTTCCTTGTCATTTTAGTACTAATATTTATTCATGATTATTTTGTTGTATGCATTTAATTAATTTAGTGTATACCCTAAATTATTTCTTGTCTTTACCTGGTTAGTAGTTTTCTTAATCGGTCTTACACTTTCCGCTTGATTCAGTAGTTTTAGTAGCTTCCTATTTATTTACATCTTATATAGTTAAATCTCTCTAATAGATTTGGGGAATGATTATGGACAACGGCCATTTCCTCAGTAAAGGCGAGGGCGAGGGGATGTGGTGGTACATGGGTTAAGAGTTATCCTAGGCTAATTCTAGTGCTATTAATGGGGAAGTCCATAGAGTTTGTAAATATTATCAAGAAAAGGATGATAAACATAACTTGTTTACTGGATACCATATGGGAAGGTACCAAGGCATGGGAAGGACCGGTTTAAGTTGTGATACTCATGAGTATCAAGAAATAGAAATGGATGAGGTATTTTAGTTGATGGAGATCTTCGATATCCAATGGTAGAGGTTAGGAGAATATATAATAGGATTATGATGATTAATCTAGTGCTTGATGGTTTTATTTTAAGAGATTATGAATACTTATGCATCTGGCGCGCCACATTTTTCTAAAAACAATTTCTATGCATTTACCAAACAACTCTTTTGGGTTTTGCTTGAAATGAATAGTCCTCACCTACCAAATTATGGTTTGTTACAACACCTATCTAACCTAACTAATCTAACTAAAGGGTCAACGAACCACAGATCGATTAATGGTTCAAATTGCCTCGAGGAAAAGGTGTTAAGCATCTCTGGATGTCCACAGTTGTCTGCCCCGACTGTATCTCATGCATTTTATATGGGGGTCACAAATAGCAATTAAGTTCACTTAATTTATTTACTATTTGGTTAAGTATGCGAATTATATTATTAAATAAAGAAAAAACAAATATTAAAAACAAGACAACTAAAGAAGATAACCGAGAAGACAAAGTTCTACAGAAGTATAGAGGCAAGAAACAATTTTAATGTATTTACTACCCAAAATAATTATAATTAGAAAAAAATAAAATGAAAGATAGGGAGACTTTGAAACCATAACTAATTCCCTTTTATGGATCAACGCGGGACTTATTATTCGTTAAAGACAAAAACAATGTTTTATCTTTTATGCTCAAGTCAATTTTCATCATCTTTGTTAAAGGCCCTTACTACTCCTACATTAACTTCCACACCCATAGCATCCTAAAAGGTGCGTAGCATCTCTTCTTAATGTTCAAGAGACACTGAGTTATTACTAGGGAGGTTTTAGACTAAAAGAAAATATAGATTGTTAATTAGGCGCGCTAAACATTTGGTGAAATAGTTTAGACGAGCACTTAGAACGTAAATCTCTCATTGACCTCTAGATTAGGTTATTTAGCATGCTTGTAAACACAATTATATTTAAAGGTCTCATGCGAAGTGTGTATCATACAATCAGTTAAGCAGGCGGCACAACGATATATTTATTAATAAACGGGCAAAAAGTTGTGACATAGTGCAACGTTTATTATTTTTAGGTATTTTTAAGTGTCCCGACAACTGTCGGGCCGCCTACGTGGCACCACCACAAAAAGCATTCCCGTTTAATTTATTTATTTCCAAATTGGTCTTTCCCTATCATGAAAAGTTGTGATGTTTATGAAAAATTGTGACTTTATTGATAATTTGTGACTTTTACGAAGGTTTTAACATTTATGAAAGGTTGTGACCTTTCCAAAGAGTTGTGACATTTACAGTAAGACACATTTAACATTTGATTAACACTATCCTTTATTGTCTATAAAGAGAGGGTTTCCTCTCATTTTAAAATAATAGAAATTCTAAACTTCTTCTTCTTCTTCATCTGAACGGTTAAATATTTGATTCATAAAACCTTATTTTACATCCACATAATAAAATATTTGTGTAATTTACTGTTGTTCAGTTGCGCACCGAAAAGGAGACGTTCTGTATTATGTGAGATCGACTTTTCATTTTTGTTTCATTCTATTGTTACAGATTCTTGTATGTTTTTTTACAACTTATCATACTGATACACCGTGGTTTCACGGTATTATTAATACTTTTCCTTAAGTTTAGTATGTCCAAAAGCCTTTTTGTGCTAATTTTTATGTAAAATTCTCTTTATTTGCAGGAAATCTGTATAAAAGAAGAATGCTGAGGTTTTTGAGCGAGAAATACCGAAAAGTACCACCTACGGAGCTTGTGACGGTTCGTCGTGCCCATGACGGTCCGTAGGTGGCATCGTAGTGCAGCTGCTGAAGGAAGATGGGGAAGTCTGACCAAGTGTGGGGTTACGGTGTGCGTGACGGACCGTCGTAGCCATGACGGTCCATCCTGCTGGTTCGTCATGAAGTTCAAAGAAGTAGTCCCAGTACCAAATTCCAAAAGTTTAAGTGTTTTGGAACGGAGACCCTCGACGGACCGTTGTGCCTGTGACGATCCGTCATATCTTCCATCGAGGGTAATGAAGAGGGCAGCAGAAGAAATTGCACAAGTATGGGACGACGGAGTCCATTACAATCTGTCGTGACCAGGACGATCCGTAGCGAGGTCCGTCGACCCAGCCGCGTTTTGACAGATTTCCAGCTAATAGAGTCCTTATTTAATTAGGTTTTTATTTTTTATAAATAGTTCAACAAACCTCGTTTTTTAGGTTAGACCCTTGATCATTGTTGGACCCTTGATCATTGTAAGACTCTTGATTATTTCTTAGACCCTTTGTGAGTTTCTTGGATATTTTAGACTCTTGTAATTGATTGTTGGTGTTTTTGTTGATTAATCAAGCGAACTTTCGGATTTTACTCTTTCTCATTGAAGTAAGAAGAAAGGATGTGTTAAGAGACCCACAAGTCATGAGGACCATTAGTCACTAAGCTAGAGTAACCATATATTTGCACTCATCCCCATTACAAGACATAGGAAGACCTTTTTTATTTCAGGATGCTTAAACTAATTACTAGAAAATAAGGGCAAATGTATGGGTTAAAGAATTAATTGTGTTTCTTTTTTTAGAGTTATAGTTGAATTTGATTGCTGAACTCAAAATTGATTATACAATTGTGTGTGAAAACGGAATCATCATTTGGGTGAGGGAATTCAAATTCCTATGTCTCAGATTGACCTTGAGTTTAAAATAAGCAATGTAAATTTGACAATCTTTGATAATGGTATGTCACAATTGAATCTTTGAGTATACTATTAATCCTTACATAAATAGTTTGATTCATGTTGAGTGCATTCATGTTAAGTCTTCTGTAACACTAATAGAGACATCCTTTTTGAACTAGTGAACTTCAATTTTACTTGAGGACAAGCAAAAATTTTCAGTTGAGGGTATAGATGAGTCCACGGATTGTACTTTTTTAGGGTTATATTTTATGAGAAATATTGTTCTCAAATGCTTAATTTATCTCAATATCTAATGAAAACTTTTAAGTTTCATGTATTTGATGATTCAAGGGAAGTATGAAAACTATGCCGATAACAGGATTAAAAAGGCAGAGAAAAGTTAAGAATTAAAAGCTTGAGAATTTCCAAGCCGACAATGTGGATCGTCAATAGGAATAGAGGTCACCTTTTGTTCCAGTGTGCTGAGCCGTGAAGGAAAGGGTAAAATCAATAGAAGAGAGGAAAAGTTTGAGCATCGTCAAGGATTTTGGTGAAAGAGTGTCTCATTACAAAAAAAAAATAATGACGATGCTGAAGGTTGTACCAGAAGTTAATGGACTTCACCAATGGATGAATCGCCTAGTCAGTCGGCGATTCCCACTAAAATTGTCGAATGATCCGATGCAGCATAAATTTGAAAGCTATAAATACTAGTAGAGTGTTTTTTTTATAAAAGGAGAGTTCGATTATTTTTCATTGTATTCCAACTTAGCTCAAAACAATATCATATTTTCTTACTACTTTTTATATTTTACTCTCAAGTTTTATAAGGGTCGTTGTCAATTAGAGAAAATTCCACAGAAACTATATTGCTTTCATATATAACAAAAGTTGAGTTTTTTTATTGTCTTGTCTTTGATGAACTAAGATTTTATACAATTTTACCAGTTTCAGATAAATTGCATATGTCCTTATTCCTTTGCATTAAATTGTTAACTTACGAGTTGAGTAGAGCCAAGGTAAGTTCATCCCTACTCTATTTCAAGCTTTATTACTAGTGTTTAGCATTTCAACTCGCATACTCGTACATTTAAAGTACTGATGCCAATTATCAGACATCATTTTATGATGCAGACGCAGTTAACCAAGATCAACAAGTAGCGCACCATTGATCCTATTGAGCAATACAGATCACTGGTGAGCCTCCTTGCATTCCGTAGGACATTATTTTTATTGTTTTTCTAGTTAACTTCACTAGGGCATTGTAGGTTCTATCCCAACATCCAACTTAGTAAGTCTAGAGGCTTCGTATACAGTTAGAAGTTAAGTTTGGAGTCACTTTTATTTGTTGAGACTTCAGTGCTATTTTGGAAAGAATATTGTATGGAGTATTTCTTTTAAACATGCTGTATTTCTTTATTAATTTGAGTTAAGTATTCCACTTAGTTAAGTAAGTCAGGCCAAGGTTTTTCTTGGGGTCCAGGAATAATGTTCGAGTGCCGGCCACGTCCAAGGTGTTATCTCCGAGCATGACAAACTTGGTATCTTAGCACAAAGTTCAACAATCCTAGGCAGTCTATGAAGGCATGTCTATAAAGTGTTAGTCATTGGTGTGAATCCCGCCACATCTATGATTAGGAAGCTACGACATTTAGGAAAAATCACACTTCTTTCATTTCCTTTTCGTACATTAGAGTTTATCTATAAAGTCTCTCTCTATTTCGTGCATGCGTGTACTTATAGAGTTATCTTGCCTTCATGAAGAGTAGATAGCGGTAAACAAGAAAAAAGAAATGTTGAGTAACAAGAGATCCCTAATTCACCGGATGTGCAACCCCAAGGACAGGTTACGAACACATAATTTTTAGGAATCTATAAGGATGTTAAGTCAAGTAGTAACTAACAATGTCGGGAAACATAGAGATGCTCGACAAATAAGGGTTGACACCCCGAGGATTCGTGAGTTTCTAACAATGAACACTCCTAGCTTCACCAGATCAAGGAATAGTGAGGATCTGGAGAAAATTTTGAAAGAGTTGAAGAATGTTTTTGATTAAATGCATGTGGTTGATGTTGAGAGGATTGAATTAGTTGCATAACAACTAAAGAGTGTTTCTAGAACTATGGGCAGAGATGAGGGTGCACCGCATCAAAATTAGGCTTGTTTCGAAGAAGCCTTCCTGGAGAGGTTTTCTTATATTGAGAATTGAACAAAGTGCAGGTAAGCTAGTTCTTCACGTAGAAACGGGACTCCAAGAGTGTTCATGAGTATGGGTTGAAGTTCAGCCAACTATCTCGCTTCTCCAAAGATGGTGAAGGACATGAGGAACATAATGAGGTTGTTTGTTGCCGGTTTGGGTCTTGTTTCAAGTAAAGAAGGTAGGGCTGAAATGTTGATAGGTGATGTGGATATATCAAGTATGATGGTCTATGAGAAACATGTTGAAGAGGAGAATCTAAATGATAAATTGGAGTACCAAAAAAACAAATCAAAGACTAGGAACGACTCTGGCCAACAAAAAGGTGGTTCAAAATGACCACAATTTCAGAACCCAAAGGAGCATACACCATCATCTTCTAATGCACCTGCGCCCAAGACCCGAGGTGAGTATAGTGTCAACAATTTTTTGAACTTCCACTAGACTGGCTCAGTCTCACGGAAGTGTGGCGTAAGGAGGAGTTAGGGCTCCTACATTACAAAGTATGGTAGAAACAACCCAGGAAATTATCGTGATGGACAGAAAAGTTGTTACAAGTGTAGCCAAGAGGGTTACTTCATGAGAGAATGCCCTAATAATAAGCAAGGAGGTTCAAACTTTGGCACTATAGATCAATCTTCATTATTTACTCCACCAGACAAGGCTGCATCTAGAGGAGACACTTTTGCTGTCGGTGGAGGAGCAAACCTTCTTTATTCAATCACTAGTTGTCAAGAGCAAGAGAACTCTCCAAATGTAGTTAAGGGTATCATAAAAATCTTCACTTTCGATATTCATGCTTTATTAGACCCTGGAGCAAGTTTACCTTTTGAAACTCCTTATGTTGCAAAAAATCTTGAAAATTCATTCTAAAAAACTTTGTGAATCCTTTTGTGTTTTTACACCTGTTGGGGAGTCGATTCAACAGGAAAGAGTCTACTGTGATTGTGTAATTTCCATCAATCACAAGAGCACCATGGATGATCTAGTAGAATTAGATATTGTTTATTTTGATGTCATTCTAGGTATGGACTGGCTTCATGGATTTTATGAATCAATAGATTTTAGAACTTGACACATCAAATTTTTTATTCCTAATGAGCAAGTCGTAGAGTATAGCAGTAGTTCAGCAGTGCCTAAGGGTCATTTCGTTTCGTACCTTAAGCCGAAAAAATTAATCTCAAAGGGTTGTATCTATAACTTAGTTTGAGTTAATGGAGCAAGTGTTGAGGTACCTTCCATTATGTTATTTCCTATCATTAGTGAGTTTCTAGAAATATTTCCTAATGATCTACCCGGTATCCCTCCAAAAAAAAAAGATAGACTTCAGCATAGACATCATCCCAGATGAGGTAAAAACTAACTAAAATAACAATTCTAGAATAGTGTCTTGCATGTATTGATAATTCTTTTGCTTAGAAGTCTTTTTAACGGATGGCCAACGTTAGAACTCGCCTTAATGCTACTTGTCGGATGAAGGAGGTACATAATAGAAAAATAATTATCAACATAGATTTAGTGTATACTACCTAATAGGCTAGTATTTATTGGTACGAGGTAATAACTTAGTCAAATGTCAAATACGATGCTTAATATGAGGTAAAGATAAGGGTTAGTATAGCAACACACGTAGCCAGACCAAGGTGCGGAGTGAAATTTTCTAGATGTCGGACCAAGGATTTAGAAATACATAACTTATCACTTTGCATGCAAGATACTAGGAAAGAATTGTTATAGTTAGAATTATCAAGTTATGAACCTGTGGGAAACACGTAAACCCTAGTTACTTTGATTAATTGATTAAACTCCAACATTCGAAGCTGTTAGTTGTCTCCTTTGATTTCACTAGTTATTTTCATTTATTTAGAAACAGAAAAACCCCATTTTACCATTTTTGCTTTCCAAGGAAGTAATTGACTGAACAATAGTAATAATAGATTGAAGTTAAGTCTAAACTATTTTCCTCGTGGGAACGATCCCAACCTCATTAGTTGGGTTATTTACTTGACACGACAGGTTTACTTCTTATTTGAGAAGTAAGCTTGAGCGTATCACATATTAATATTTTTTTTGACTACATGTTTTAAACATTGTTGTTTATGCTTCTATATAGTAATTGTTATAATTATTTGTTAGTAAAAAATATATGTAAATCCATCTATGCGGATTCACAAATAACTTTTTACATAATACATTTATTTGCAACACACTTCGAAGAAATCTTTTCTTCTCCAAGAGATCAAACCTAAAAATATATGTGTTATTTTTGTTGTCCTAATAACGTTATAGGAGTAAAAAAAAGAAGTCAAATGATAGAATTAAAACTAACAATTAATTATAATTATATATGATACACAATAATGACTATTAACTTTTTTCCCATTATCTCTTACTTTTTTTTCATTCTTTTCAAGTATCCGTAATGTTATTTTATGCATAACTTCAATTCCAAAAAACTATCATAACTATATTGCATATTAAATTTGGATTTTGGAGGATTCCATGTTAATTTGATAACACAGAGTCATTATGTATTACTTATTGGTATATCATATTATTATGAAACCTTTGCTTTTGATAAACCACATTAGTTATACATACATACATGCATATATATATATATATATATATATATATATATATATATATATATATATATATATATATATATATATATATATATATATATATATATATATATATATATATATATATATATATATATATATATATATATATATATATATATATATATATATATATATATATATATATATATATATGTATGTATGTATGTATGCATGCATGCATGTATGTATGTATGTATAATATTTTGAAAGTAATTGATAGGTTATACTAATGAAGTTTTCAAAGAACAAAATTGATAAAATATTTATTTGACTCTCTAACTAAAGAGACTATGTAACCATGGTAAATAAAATTATGACAACTAGGAGAAAATAGTGTTATGATTTATAATTTTGCCTTTTATTTTAATATAAAAAATTGTAAACTAGAATTTACTAACCTTTCATGAAAAATTGTGGCTTTTATGAAAAGTTGTGGCTTTTACAAAAAGTTGTGACTGTTATGTTAAGTTCTGACTTTAACGAAGGGTTGTGAGTTTTATGAAAGGTTGGAACATTTATGAATGTTTTTGACATTTACAAAAAGTTGTGACTTTTACTACGACTTGTGACCTTTGCAGTAAGGCACAATTAGCATTTGTTCACATTATACTTTCCTCTCCTTTTTAAATAATGAAAATTCTCTACTTCTTCTTGTGCACAGATAAATATTTGAATCAAAACTTCTTTGTTATTATTCTTCTTCTTTTTTACCATAATTAAATATTTTTGTACTTTGCTCTAGTTGAATAACTCACTGACAAGAAGACACTCTGCATTCAGTGGACTCGAGTTTTCATTTTTATTTCAGTTATTTGTCATGCCTCGAGCTACCCCCGAGATGCGTACACGAAACCTAGGATCACAAGTGATCCAAGCTAACCCTGCTGGCATTACCATGAGCATACTAAAGATAATAAACTATTGCGGAAGCTAAATTATACTTAAGTTGAAAAGATGGGGAATACCCATATTTTATAACTGAGATATTTGAAAACAATGAGTTCAATACTTAAAGAAATATTAACTCAATACTAAGCTGAAGCTAACTATGTCTGAAAATGGCCTCTAAACTAGACTAGAAATACTGGGATAAGCCCTAGCTAAATGACTAAAGACTGAAATGAAACTCATAATTGTTGTCCTTGGAGAATGAGGACTCACCACCGAATCTGCTGAACTGGAGATTGGGAAATCGATCTATGCGTGATCTGGATGCTGAGAACCTGAACCTACATCACGAGAAGATGTAGCGCACGTATGCATCAGTACTTGAAAGGTACAGAGCATGTAGGATAGAGTACAACTGAAATAAAACATAACTGAACAAGCACAAAAACAAGTATAATAATCTGAACGTGATGTGCTGATTTCTGAGCTAACTGGATGCATGACCAATTTATAACATGCTGAAACTAAATACTGAATATACTTATAAATGTTCAATGCATAGAGTCTGACTGAACTGTGGGAGCTACTAATAACCGATAATAAAACCACATGAGCAAAATGTGGAGTCCGATGTATACACCCCATCGAGAGAACCCAATATACCCTGCCAAAAGTATAAAGGCATGCTGGCGTCATCACTAAACTGATTTCCCATAGAGGGGACTTACAACCTACTTGGCTAGTAGTTCTGGGACTATTGGGTACGCTAAACCCTATTCCACTCGATATTATGCTACTCCTAATGAAATCTGTAAATTAACTGTGAATTTATGTAAATACTGGATAGCTCAAAACTGAAATTGCAAATTGAGAATGAAATAATTAATCTGGTAATTATGCATTTATAACTGAGGCATGTATATCTGAAGTGTCTGAAATATCTGACCTATCATGTGTAATTCAAGAACTAAAGGAATACATAGTTACGGTTATGAAATTCATGCGATATCTGAGTAATAACATGATTATATGATTTGGAACATATATCTAACTAAATCATGAAGTTCTATCAAAGTTATAGAAACCCTAAGTTTAATCATGATAAGAGAATCAAGAATTGACTGAAACTAAGGACCCAATGGGTGAAAGGAAACCACTAGTGAAATCCCACATACCTGGTGATGAAATCCACGGAAAAATACTTGAGTTTCGGGGATGGAAATGCTGGAGCTTGTGGCGTTCTTAAACTAGGGTTCTTGAGCTTTTTTCTCTTCTCTTGCTTCTAATTTTCTATGTTTTGATTTAATGATTGGACTTGAATATGTTTTAATTATGTTTCTAGGCTTAAATTGACTAAAATCTGATGACTTAGGGTTAACGATGTGACTTAGGGTTTAAACGGAGTGGGAAAGGTCAAAAAAAATCTGGGAAGGTTGCTACCGGGCCTCATGACGGCTAGGACTGACGGTCTGTCGTGCACCCGACCCCCCGTCATTAGGTCCGTCGTGAGGGCCTGTTCGACAGGCCTGTACCAAAATGGGCATAACTTTTTACTCAGAGATTTTGTTTTAGCAAGGTCGGTGGCTATGGAAATATAATTTAATTTTCTATCTGTGGGTAGGTCATGGGAGACCTAAGTCATTTTGTTCTAAGAGTTATAATCATTTTAAGTTGACCCAACTGAATTTCCCTTTAACTGGCTGCAAATTTTCCACCTACGGACCGTAGGTCCACCTACGAACCATGTTAGTCATCCACCTTGTCAGAGAGTGGTTGAAGGGAGTCTTGATCGACGGTCATGGACTACGGACCGTCCTTTGACCTACGGACCGTAAGTCCGTCCGTCGTCCAAGACTTAACCAATTTTTCTAGCCTGAAATTTTTGGGAGTTTCTGATCCCATCGACGGTTGTACAGGACGGACCATGGTTCAGGGTACGGTCCGTCGTTGCCACCGTTGGTAGCACCTGCAGATTTTTCTGAAAAACTAATTTTTGGTCTGTTTTGGTTACGGGGTGTTACATTATCTCCCTCTTGGGAACATTCATCCTTGAATTTAGACTAAACTAGCTGAAATAGAGGGAGAGAGATGCAAACCCCAACACTCAACACTGAGAACTTATTGAGTTCTGAGTACATGCAATTACGCTAAAAATTAAAGTTTAAACTGAGGGAACATGATTCTAAAACTGAATTTACGCATGAATGACCGTAAAACTGAAGAGGAACTATTACCTCATGTTGGAGTGGAATCGGAAGGAAAAAGGTAAGGATACTTTCCTTTCATGGCTGCTTCTGCTTCCCAAGTAGCTCCCTCTACGGACTGACTCCTCCACAAAACCTTGACTAAAGCTACTTCTTTGTTTCTCAACCTTCTAACCTGACGGTCAAGAATCTCAACTGGTACATTCTCATAATAAAGACTATCTTTCACCGCCGCACTCTCTAATGTCACTATAGAGGCTGGGTCACCCACACACTTCTTCAAGAGTGAGATGTGGAAGACCGGATGCACTGCTGCTAATTTTGCTGGCAACTCTAACTCATATGCCGCCTTGCCAATCCTTTTTAAGATCTTGTAAGGGCCTACATATGTAGGACTGATCTTCCCTTTTTTTTCAAATCTCATCACCCCTTTCATAGGTGAGACTTTCAGAAAAACCAATCATCAACTTGGAACTCTAGTTCCCTTCTCCTTATATCTGCATAAGATTTCGGACGACTTTGGGTTGTCTTAAGTATATCTCTAATGAGTTGCACTTATCCATAGCATAAATGACTGAGTCTGGACCTATCAAAACTGCTTCACCTACTTCAAACCAACCAACAGGAGATCTACATCTACGACCATATAAAGCCTCATAAGAGCCCCTCTGAATGCTGGAATGGTAGCTATTATAGTAGGCAAACTCAATAAGAGGAAGGTGATCATCCCAACTACCTTTGAAATCGGTCACACAAGCTCTCAACATATCCTCTAAGGTCTGAATGGTACGCTCTTCCTGCCCATCCGTCTGTGGATGAAATGTTGTACTAAGGTTAACTTGAGTACCAAGACCTTTTTAAATGACTTCCAGAAATGAGAGGTAAACTGAGGACCTCTATCTGAGATGATAGACAAAGGAACCCCATGCAACCTCACAATTTCAATAAGGTAAAGCTTGGCATAATCCTCTGCCGAATATGTAGTCTTGACCGCCAAAAAGCAAGAAGACTTAGTCATCCTATACACTATCACCCAAATTGAATCATGATGTCTGCGAGTACGAGGTAACCCTGTGATGAAATCCACATTGATGACATCCCACTTCTAAGTAGGAATATCGATCTCTGGAGTCATACCTCCTGGTTTCTAACTGTCTACCTTGACTTGCTGGAAATTGGGGCACTTACTCAAAAATTCTACTATATCCCTCTTGATGTCATTCCACCAATAGATTTCCCGCAGTTCGCGGTACATCTTAGTGGCACCTGGATGAATAGAATACCTGGAGTTATGAGCATCTGCAAGAATATGCTGCTTCAACTCTCTCACATCAGGAACACACAATATACATTGGTAGCGAAGTACACCGTCTCCCCCCTGGGAGAAAAGCTCCACTCTCTGATTGTTGACTGCACCCTTTAGTTCAACAAAGATTGGATCACTCTCTTGATTTTCCTTAACCTCCACTACCAAAGACGATTCTGCCCCATTCTGAACTGTTATACCGTTGTCTGATATACTCATAAGGCAAACTCCCAAAAGAGCAAGCCTGTGAACATCCTTCAGTAGCTCCTTTCTTTTTTCCTGGACATGGGCTACAGTACCCATAGATAATCTACTAAGAGCATCGGCTACTATATTTGCCTTTACAGGATGATAATGCACACCATATCATAATCCTTACAGAACTCAAGCCATCTCCTCTGGCGAAGATTCAACTCTTTCTGGGTAAACACACACTGAAGGCTCTTATGATCGGTGAACACATCTACATGAACACCATACAAGTAATGTCTCCTTATCTTGAGTGCGAACACCACTGCTGCAAGCTCGAGGTCATGAGTTGGATAGTTTTTCTCATGCACCTTAAGATTTCTAGAGGAATAAGATATAACCTTATCTCTTTGCATCAACACACAACCAAGGCTAACTCTTGATGCATCACAATAGATCACATAACCATCTAAACCCTCTGGTAGAGTCAAGACAGGAGCTGTAGTCAATCTAGTTTTCAATTTTGCGAAGCTTTTTTCACAATCATCTGACCATTGGAACTTGATCATCTTCTGAGTCAACCTAGTCAATGGTGATGCTATGGATGAAAATTCATCAACGAACCTTCTATAATAACCTACTAGACATAAGAAACTTCTGATATCTATAGCAGAGGTAGTTTTGGGTCATTGTTTCACAGCTTCTATCTTTTGTGAATCTACGCAGATCCCTTCGCTAGATACAATGTGATCGAGGAAAGCAAAGGATTGCAACCAAAACTCACATTTACTAAACTTAACGAATAATTGGCAATTATTGAGAGTCTGCAAAACAACTCTCAAATGACTTGCATGTTCTTCCTCACTCCTAGAGTAAATGAGTATATCATCAATGAAGACGATAACGAACAAGTCTAAGTATTGTTTGAACACTCTGTTCATCAAATCCATGAAAGCTGCAGGAGCATTAGCTAGTCCAAATGACATAACTACAAATTCATAATGACCATACCAAGTTCTGAAAGTTGTTTTTGGAATGTCACTATCTCTGACTCTAAGCTGAAGATAACCCGATCTGAGGTCTATCTTTGGGATATGACTAGCACCCTGAAGTTGGTCAAACAAGTCATCAATCCTGGGGATGGGACACTTATACTTGATCGTGACCTTGTTCAACTGTCTATAGTCAATGCACATTCTGAGAGAACCATCTTTCTTCTTTACGAACAATATTGGTGCACCCCATGGTGAAATACTAGGTCTGATGAAACCCTTATCTAGAAGGTCTTTCAACTACTCTTTCAATTCCTTAAGATCTGCTGGAGCCATTCTATAAGGAGGAATATAAATAGGCTGGGTATCTGGAAGGAGATTAATTCCAAAGTCGATTTCTCTTTCGGGAGGAACCCCGGGAAGATCTTTTGGAAATACTTCTGGAAATTCATAGACTACTGGAACTGACTCAAGAGATGGGTTTTTAATGCTATAATCCTTAACCCAAACTAGATGATAGATATAACCCTTAGGATAAAGTACAGCTGAAATAAAACATTACTGAACAAGTACAAAACAAGTATAATAATCTAACGTGATGTGCTGATTTCTGAGCTAAGTGGATGCAATGAAAAATTTATAACATGCTGAAACTGAATACATAATATATTGATAAATGGTCAATACAGAGAGTCTGGCTGAACCGTGGGAGCTACTTATAACCGATAATAAAACCACATGAGCTAAATGTGGAGTCCAATGTATACGCCCCATCAAGAGGACCCAATATACCCTGCCAAAGGTATAAAGGCATGCTGGCGTGATCACTAAACTGATTGCCCACAGAGGGGACTTACAACCTACTTGGCTAGTAGTTCTGGGACTATTGGGTACGCTAAACCCTAGTCCAACTCGGTATGATGCTATTCCTAATGAATTCTGTAAATTAACTGAATATATCTGAATTTCTGTAAATACTGGATAGCTCAAAACTGAACATGCAAACTGAGAATGCAATTATTAATCTGGTAATTATGCATTTATAACTGAGGCATGTATATCTGAAGTGTCTGAAATATCTGACCTAGCATGTGTAATTCAAGAACTAAAGAATACATAGCTAGGGTTATGAAATTGATGCGATAATCTGAGTAATAACATGATTATATGATATGGAACATATAACTAACAGAATCATGAAGTTCTATCAAAGTTCTAGAAACCCTAAGTTTATTCATGATAAGAGAATCAAGAACTGACTGATACTAAGGACCCAATGGGTGAAAGCAACCCACTAGTGAAATCTCACATACCTGGTGATCAAATCCACGGAAAAATACTTGAGTTTCAGGGCTGGAACTGATGGAGCTTGTGGCATTCATGAACTAGGGTTCTTGAGCTTCTTTCTCCTTGCTTCCTTCTAATTTTCTATGTTTTGATTTAATGATTTGACTTAGATATGTTTTAATTATGTTTATAGGCTTAAACTGACTAAAATATGATGATTTAGGGTAAAAACGAAACAACTTAGGGTTTAAATGGAGTGGGAAAGGTCGAAAAGACAGCTGGGAAAGGTTGTTGTCGGGCCTCACGACGGCCAGGACTGACGGTTCGTCGTGCGCCCGACGCCTCGTCGTGAGGGCCTGTTCGACAGGCCTTTTTCTAAAATGGGCATAATTTTTTACTCGGAGGTTTGATTTTACCAAGGTCGATGGCTATGGAAAGATAATTCAATTATCTATCTGTGGGTAGGTGATGGGAGACCTAATTTTCCACCTACGGACCGTAGGTCCGCTTACGAACCATGTTGGTCATCCATAGCTCTTGTTAGAGAGTGGTTGAAGGGAGTCTTGATTGATGGTCATGGACTACGTACCGTCGTTTGACCTACGGACCGTAAGTCCGTCTGTCGTCCAAGACTTAACCAATTTTTCTAGGCGGAAATTTTTGGGAGTTTCTGATCCCATCAACGGTTGTGCAGGACGGACCGTGGTTCAGGCTACGATCCGTCGATGCCACCGTTGGTAGCACCTGCAGATTTTTCTGAAAAACTAATTTTTGGTCTGGTTTGGCTATGGGGTGTTACATTATTGTTACAAATCGTGGTATGTTTTTACAATCATTAATTTATGCTTATGATATTAATTGTTGTTTTTTATTACATATTTAAACTTTGTTGTTTATGTTTATATAAATTATTGTTATAAGTATTTTTTAGTTCATACTATATAAAAATCTAACTATGCAGATTCATAAATAACTTCTTACAGAATAGATTAATATACGACATTCTTCAAAGAAGTATTTTCTTTTCCAAGAGATCAAGCCTAATAATTTATAAGATTTTTTATTGTTGTCATAATAATGTTAATATTAATATGAGTAAAAAAATAGAAAGTCAAATGGTAAGAATTAAAACTAGCAATTAATTATAATTATATGATATAAAAAAATGACTATTCTCTCACACCAAAATAGTTTTTTTCAATTTTTTTTCCCATTATTCCTTACTTTTGTTTCATTCTTTTCTAGGATCCTTAATGTTTTGTTTGTGCAAAACTTCAGTCCCAAAACACTATCTTAATTGTCTTACATATCAAATTTGGATTTTAGAAGATTGCATGTTAATTTTAAAACACGTATTGACTACATATAACTCATTGGTATATTCTATTATTATGGGACCTTTGCTCTTGATAAACATACACACACCCACACAATATTGAAACTACTTGATAGTGTTATTATACAATTATGTAAACTACGAGAAAATAGTGTTATGATTTGTAATTTTACCTATTCTTTTAATATAAATAAATGTAAACTAGAATTGAATAACCTCTATACTACTAAAAATAAATTTATCGAAAAATACTATAACATCAAAATACAAGAAAAGCTCTGTTCTAATAAATTTTAAACAAGAATATTCTAACCGCACGAAGTGTAGGCTCATTTACTAGTAATAATACATTCATTAACAATATCAATAGTCAAAATCCTCCATCCATATTTTGTAGAGGTAAAAAAATAATAAAATTCTCAACTCAAGTATGCGTATCAAAAGAAATTTAAAATGCGAAAACAAAAGTAATGAAAACATCACAAATATTGGGAAATCATTCTAAAGAATACATAGAAAAATAATATTAACACAACAAGATGAAATCATAACAAACATTGCATACCCCTATCAGAATATTATCTTATCTTGACGTGCAATGTAGTTGAGATAATTAAAAACAAACAAAAACTTAGGAATACGAAAACAAAAAACAAACAATTTCTTTGAAGAATATTAGAAAGAAACATTTTCATCGTAGTAGAATAACATAATTTGAAGTTTCAACTCATTGAAAAATGCAAACATACTAATATTTTATTTAAGAAAGAATATATTCTTAAGAATGATACGAAAGAAATGACATTTTTTGGTGAATATGATTTACATGAAATGTTTCGTGTATTGTTTTATTTAGATTTCATATTATTAACAAAAAATGAAGTATTCTCTCAAGGAGGGGTGTGAACTGTTATACAAAGTGAAAACTTGCTATACAAATCTTAAATAGTTGATAATAAAGATCATTAAAAAAGAGCTAACAGTAAGTATTCATAAGTAATAAATACAGTGGGCTCACCATCGGATATACACTATAATCTTTTTAGTACATTTCAGAAGTTATTTTAAAACTAAAATATAATTCGATTAAAATATCATCTTGAGTGTCTAAAAGATCAACATCGCGTCAATTGCATGCAACGTATTCCGATTGCTTTTATCAAGTGAACACTAATAAAGAGGGAATGAATTATTCAACTGGACTTCATCAAAGTGTTCACATCTTTAAAGTCAATTTTCAAATTATGATCTATGAGAATAACACTATAAAGATTAGGACAACTAATAGAAAGACTAAAATAATATACAAAAAAGATCACTTTTCCAACCTTCTTGAATTTTTTTAAAAAAATAACTGATGTAAACATATTTTTATATTTTTACATTCTTTAGGGTAAAAAGCATATCAGTACAATTTTATGCTCAATTTTAAGAGGATTGTCACAAAATACATTCATGTCCTTAATAAATTTCACTAGGAAAGAGGCATTTATCGCTAATCACATTTTTAGTATCCTAGTAGCTAAAGAAGAAATAAATTCTCCTTTATAACAAGAATATAAGGAAACACTTTGTACCATATTTTTATCCATACTTCATATAACATTTAATTCAAAAAATTTAAGATCACAATCAATGACAATTTTTGCTCCACAACTATAAGAAACAAGTGTATGTTCGCATTCTATTTGCATATTAATACAAAGCAACCTAACTAAGAGAATGTTCACATTTAATACTCAAGTCTCTGGAAAGTTATTTGAACTAACTAAATGGTTGGGATAAGTTTTTTTTTACCTTGATAAGTACATAATGAACAATACTTATAATCTTTATTTTATAAAATAAATATTTCTTTCTCACTTGAAAGAGTAGTCTCATCTTTATTTGCTTTATTGATTCATGAATTTCCTCCTTTCAGAGTAATCCTTTTCATGATCCTATTGTATTCAAGAATATGTCCAAAACAAATAATGATGGTTTTCTCTTACTCCTTTCAGGCAAGAAACCAAGGGAAGCATGGGGGATTCCATACGCAGAATGGTCCAGACAGAAGAAATTAAGATTTGAATAGAAATCAACATTCTAAATTTGAGAAAAGTAGTCTGAAAGTTTTTGGAATAAAATACTTTGCAGGTATGCTACTAATGGACTAACTATCTAATGATTTCATTCATTGGACACTGCCAGAAATTTCATCGATGATTTACAAGGAAAGAAAGGTAACAAATAGTTCATAACCACATCTTTGAACTTCATGTCTTCTCTCCTAATGTAGTTTGTAGGTAATTTTGATTCCTCATTCATTTCCCACTTATAAGCAAACCTTAAAGTCCTCCTTTGGAATCTGCAATCCAAGATAAAAGAGGTATTGTAATCAGATGAAAGATATAAACAATTACAACTCAAACTCATACTAGTTGGTGTCATTCCCATGAAACATTTATTTCTACTCCTCCCTATTTAGGGCAGGCACTTTCAACATGTTCACTTACAAAGGCTCATTTAGATAATGTATTCATCAACATCTCGCATAAAAAATAAGGAAAACACTATTTAAATGAGTCTTTGTAAATGAGCATGTTGAAAGTGCCCAACTTAAATAAAGAGGAGTAGAAAAAATATTTCATGGGATTGATACCAACTAGTAGGAGTTTGACTTGTAATTTTCTAATTGATAGGTATATATCTCTTTCACTTGATTAAAATACCTCTTTTGACTTGGACTGGAGGTTTTAGAGGATGACGTTAACGATGTTTCTTATATGCAGCAATGGAATGAGGAATCTAAATTACCTACAGACTACACTAGGAGAGAAGACATGGAGATCAAACATGTGGCAATGGAATATGTATTGTCTTTCCTTCCTGGTAAATGATTGATGAATTTCCAGGCAGTGTCCAATGAATGGTATCATTGGATAGTTAGTCTGTTAGTAGCATATTAGCAAAGTATTTCATGTAGAAACATTCATGCTACTTTTATAAAATTGCGCATGTGAATTTCCAATCAGACCCTAAATTCTTATCTTTGACCATTGTGTGAATGGATTCCCCCTTCCTTCACATGGTTTATTGCCTGAAAGAATTAAAGTTCTCAGTCTAGAAGCGGGTTACTCTTTTGCCAGTGGGTTGCTCATGTCAAAAAACAATCATTTAAAAGGTTAAGTCTTAGAATAAGAAAAATTCTTAGTCATACTATGTAGCTAATTAGTTATATCATCTTGTTTCCTCTTACTTGCCTCACTTGTCTTCATTTCTTATTTTGAAGATTCATTTTCATTTTTCAACTATCTTTTATTGTTTCTTGTAGACACTCCCTAACTTCATTTAAAATATCATCTTTTTTTTAATATCTTGAGTTTCCACTATTCACTCCCTTATTTCATTATGTTTCTTATTCATTTCATTGGAGTGCAAGGCTTCGAGGATTCCACTTAACTCATTGGCATCACTAAAGTTTCAAAGACTACCTAAATTGTTGGATTAACTTTTATCTAAATGAGATCACCTTAAAATAGAAGAGTCCCATATACCTCAAGAAGACGGACATCATAAATACTTAAAGGATAAATTTGAGTGGTTAGATCTTCTCAACCAATCCAACACCCAAATTCCTTTAAATGTTAACTATATATGTGAATCTGGTGGTTTTTCTTGCACTCATAGGGTTTTCAATTTGGTTACATTTCGGAGACAACACTTCTATATGCTTCAAAGTGTTGGAGAAGCCTTCATTTATACTCGAAAAGCTTCTCCAAAAAATTGAAGATAGTAGGGTTGCCTCTCAAATTGGAGAAGCCTTCATTTATACTCGAAAAGCTTCTCCAAAAATTTGAAGATAGTAGGGTTGCCTCTGAAATGTATCAAAATTTTAAACCCTGAGAGTTTAAGACAGACCACCAGGTTCACATATATAGTGCATATTAGTAGGAATTCAGTTTTTGGATTGATTATGACCTTCTACCCACCCAAATTTGTCCTCCCGAAATGTATGATTGTCTCCTTCTTTTTCTATTTGGGACTTTTCTTTTTTACCATGTTCTCAATTTCATATTACAAGGTATCTCCAATAACTGAGCCAAAATAGATCCACGAATTTGATATAACACAATATATCTACACCTAAGGTTCAACAAGTGCAACAAATCTTGTATCCCTCGTCAATAACTTCAAGTTTAGTCAAGTTTTCATTAGGTTCATGCTTTCTCTTTCTTTTAAAAGCACTACTATAATTATTATAGAATTCTACACAATAATCTCTATAGAAGTGGACCAATATAAGACATAATTAACACTAAAAAATTGTTAGTAAAAATAATGAACCGCACAAGTCACTCTCTCACCTGTATCACTTATTATTGCACTCATTTTTATTTGCACTGGACTACACAATCAAAGTCACATGATTTAGACCCTGGCTCAATGATTTCATCACTAAAGGGTATCCCTTTTTCTCTTCATAGTTCTACAATATCAATTAAGGTCAATATAAGCTTACGAGTATTGATTCAGAATGGAATTTATGTCACTAACAAAGGAAATAAAAACAGTACCGAACATGGAATAAAATAAACACATAACACAACTAAAACAGAAAAACATTAAAAAAATTGCAATGAAATGAAATCTAAACATAAAAGCTACATAACGCTAGCATGAAATAATATTAATTGTAACATAATTATAAAACTTTATAGAAAAATAAGAAAAACATGAACTACAAGACTAAGTGTTAAACTTAGACAGCAAAATAGTCACAACACAAATTTGGTTATTTCAGAAAATTCTGGAATTTAAGCATTGTTCTTCAAGACTCTCACATTTTTCTCAATTTATTTGACAAAATACAGTAGAAAGACCCCCTTAAAATCCACAAAATCTCCTCAAAATTTCAATGATAAGAAGAGGAATTTAATACACCCGCTTCATGATCTTCACGAATCTGGCTAGCTATTTTTAAAATCATCATCTTCTTCCTCGAATCAGGTCTGAATATTTTGACTCAAAACTAGTTCAAAGCTATACCAAATGAACCAAAATTTCAGATTTGAAATCTTTCAGACATTCTAGATATTTTTAAGTGATTAAAGAAGAGAGAAGAAAGAAATACATATCAAAGGTAAAGAAAAAATAATACTTTTTCGAAGTAATTAAAGAGCAACTTCCTAATTTGAACAAGGTACTACATCATTAAATTTTACTCATACATATATAATGTTAGCAAATTATATTCAAGAAATATCCAATAGAGAGAAAAAGACAAAACGCATCAAACTCACCTGCTAGAGTAGTCACAGAAAAATATTATCTACCACAATAGTACTAATCCTATTATATATAACTAGGGTTGACTTAGTTAAGAAAATAAATAACTACCATTAATAACATTGAAATCATACATTCGTACTATGATTTTAAAATTCTAAAACATAATGATAATCTTTTTCTGTATCGTGTAACTAAAACATCACAATCTTTTGTATTGGTTCTTTGATTTCATTTTCTCTTTAAAAACTACATAGACTTCATCCAAAATAGAAATTATTCCATGTAATGAATACTTTGCGGACTTGTAATACCTCACCCATATACTTTTCTAATCTACCTTTAAATATCGTAATATCTAATATATGTTGGGTTTTCAAAAGGTGTGAATGGAAAATGAAGAGTTGCGACTTTTATGAAGAGTTGTGACTTTTACGAAATGTTGCGACTTTTATGAAAAGTTGTGACTTCTATGAAAAGTTGTGACTTTTATGGAAAGTTATGAGTTTTATGAAAGGTGACGACCTTTCTGAAAGATTGTGACTTTTCCAAAGGTTTGTGACCTTTCTGGTAAGGCACAACAAGAACCTTTTTGCACTACCCTTTGTTTTCTATAAATTGAGGGATTTCCTCTCATTTTAATTGAAAATTCATGGACTTCTTCTTCAACTACTAAATCTAGTATTCTAAGTGTACTTTACTGCCGTTGAGTGGTTCGCTGACATCGGAGTTTTTGGTATCTATACTCTGGTAATTGAGATTATTTTACCTTGGGAGGTCATATTCTGAATCAAACCTCGGATACTAGAGGGGAATAATTTACTTAAGGGGATACTGTGAGTTCAGTGGACTTGTGTCACGACCCAAAACGGGGCCGCGACTGGCACCCACATTTACCCTCCTATGTGAGCGAACCAACCCATATAGACCTTAACATTTCAATATATAACAACAGAAAATAATGCGAAAGACTTAACTCATTAATAAAACAATGCAAAACTATTATTATTATCCCCAAAATCTGGAAGTCATCATCACAAGAACATCTATCTCAAATTGCTAAACTAAAACTGTCTAAGAAGCTAAAACAAATACTAGCTAGTCCATGCCGGAAGTTCAAGGCATCAAGACTTGAAGAAGAAGACCCAGTCCAAGCTAGACGCATTAGCTCACCCTGAATTTCCGAAGGTAGTGAAGACTGGCTAGATCTACTGTTGAGTTGAAGTTGACGGAATGTTTGCTGCATTACACAAATAACAAGGAAGAAAACATGAAAGTAGGGGGTCAGTACAACCACAAGTACTGAGTAGATATCATCGGCCAACTCAAAATAGGGAACAGTATATATCAATAATAATGTAAATCAACTACAATACTCAACATGTAGCAATAACAACATGAATTCATCAATAACTACAACCGAGTTCACACATGAGGACTCAAGCCTCAATACCATACTCATTTGGGGAATTAGGTTCATTAGATTGAGTATATTCATTATCTTTCAAGATTCATTATCTTTCTTCCTCTCGTGTCGGTACGTGACACTCCGCTCCTCTATTTCTATCCTGGTGCCGGAACGTGGCACTCCGATCCTCATATTCATTCTATCCTGGTACCGGAACGTGGCACCCGATCCATATTCTATCCTGGTGTCGGAACGTGACACTCCGATCCTCATATTCATTCTATCCTGGTACCAGAACGTGGCACCCGATCCATATTCTATCCTGGTGTCGGAACGTGACACTCCGATCCTCATATTCATTCTATCCTGGTACCGGAACGTGGCACCCGATCCCCTAATTCATCAAGCCTTCTTTTTATACTAAGGCATCATAAATAACAAGTGAATTAGGGTTCTTTCAAGATTTGGGATTCAATAGCTTCATCATGCTTTGTTAATTCATCACAATTTCATATTCATGTTCATGCAAGCTTACAATTAAGCACATAGTAGGGTTTACAATACTATCAACACATAATATTCACTATTAAGAGTTTACTACAAGTAGCATGAAATAAACCATAACCTACCTCCACCGAAGAATTGATCAAACAAGCTAATCCTCAAGCTGCGTTTTCTCCTTCCTCTCGATCGATCCCTCTCTTTCTCTTTTGTTTTATTCAAACCCTCTTTCCTTTACCCTAATTATCATATAATTAAGACTAAAAGAGGACAATTGAACCCACTAATTAACTTAAGGTTACTTCTTTTAACCCCCAAGTAATTAGACTTTTTAATATTGACCCTAAATCTGTATAATTAAGGAAAGAATAGTCCAAAACGACCCTTAAAACGTGTAGAGGAATCCTATTCTACCTGGGATTTGCGCAACCTGTGACGGTCCGTCCTGCCACTTCGTTACGATGTTCAGAGAGTCGATTTTCAGTACCCAATTTAAGAATTCTAAGTGTCATGGAACGAAACCCCCTCGACGGGCCATCGTGACCACGACGGTCCGTCGTGACACCCGTCGTCCCAGCCAGTTTTCCCAGAATTTCTATCTGCTGCTCAAAACGACTAAACAGGTCGTTACAACTTGATCTTTTTCCTATTAAAAATTTTCCAGATTCTGGTACTTGTTTTACAAATTTTAGATTTGTGAATTAATTTCAGTTTTTCTATTCTTTTGTTCTTCACTAGTTCATTAAACTCGGTAACTTCGTGTTTCTGCAAGTTTGTTGGAATCAGTTTGATTCTTTAGACACATATTAACAACAATTCTTCTTTCAAAATAATTTTCACATATTTTTTTTAAATGTGTTTCTGATTCTAGTTTCGCTACTAGTTTTAATTTTTCAGTTGTGAAAATGTTCTTAAACTTTGTTGTCTTACAAAGATGTTCAAAGTTTTGTTCTAAGTATGTTTGGAATACAAGATGAACAACAATCTTAAGGAAATTAATATACAGTTAGTATTTGTTGTATTCTACTGAAGAATTTGATCATTATTATTCTTATTGTTATTATTATTATTATTTTTATTTATTATTATTATTATATTATTATTATTATTATTATTATTATTATTATCATTATTATTATGATTATCATTATGATCATTATTATTATTGTTATTATTATTATTATTATCATTATAATTATTATTATTATTATTATTATTATTATTATTATTATTATTATTATTATTATTATTATTATTATTGTTATTATTGTTGTAGTTATTACTATTATTATTATTATTATTATTATTATTATTATTATTATTATTATTATTATTATTATTATTATTATTATTATTGTTACTATTATTATTATTATTATTATTATTATTATTATTATTATTATTTTGGTGACTAAACTTTTTATTAATTACCAGAATCAGCATTACAAAGCAAGCTACTAACACAGTAGCATCAAACATCAAGGAAAACAAACTACACTATCCCTACACTATTAGCTAATATTACCAGTTCAAATACATCTTTGAAATATTAGTAGGAATTCTAGTCATAGTCACACAAGCAATCTCTTTTACTATACTCTCCTCCTTTCTATTTTTTTGCTCAAAAATTTTGTTGTCTCTCTCTATCCATAAGCCATATATGCCTTCTGTTATCACTGTCTTGAACATTTGTACTGTAGTTCTCTTCCCCTTCCCATTCTGGACATACCATTGTTGAAACTTCTCCCAGACCATTGGAACAGTACCTTGATGATCTAACCTTCTCAATAAACTCTCCCACAGCTTCCTTGCAAACTGACATTGTAGAAACAGGTGTTCTGTAGTTTCTTCTGCATTCTTACATAACACACACATTTTATCTACTTCAAGTCCCCATCTAACTAATCTATCCACAGTTGATAATTTTTGTTTCATTATCATCCACATTATGATATAGGCTTTTGGTCTTGCTGCATTACTATACATGAGGCATGTCCATGTTGGCCTTTGTTTTCTTCCTGTCATGTGATAGTAAATATGTCTAAGTATACCTTTCCCTTTGTTTTGCTCTTGCTGAACTTGATCAATTGTAACCTTTGCACTCACTATTTTCTTAACCATCCAGCTTGCAGAATTGCTCATCTTCCACTCCCTCTGTCCTTTTATATATTATGCATGAATCCATTTAATCCACATCTTATCTTCTTTGTTTTCTAGGTCCCAACATAATTTAGCTATTGCTGACCTGTTCCAAATTTTCAGATTGATCAGGCCTAAACCTCCTTCATATTTAGAACAACACACTTTGTCCCAAGCAATTAGAGCTTTCTTTGATACATATCTCACCCCTGACCATAGGTAACTTCTGCATAAGCCTTCTATCAACTTGATAATCTTTGCAGGTATAATAAAAAGTTGTGCCCAGTATGCTTGTACTCCAAACAAAACAGTCTTGACTAGTTGAGCTCTTCCTGCATAGGACAGCGTTTTTGTTGTCCAAGAGTTGATTCTTTTCATGATTTTCTCTGTAAGTGGATACCATTGGATTGTATTCAACTTCTTTGATGACAGTGGCACCTCCAAGTATTTGAAAGGAATCTCTTCTATTGTGCATCCAAGTTGTTGGACAATTTGTTGTCTCACTTCCTTCTGTACTCCACCACAGTAACTTGAGCTTTTGTTAAGGTTAGCTTGCAACCCTGATGCTTGAGAAAACTCAGTGAAACATTTATGAAGTGCCTTAATAGAATTTAGATCTCCTCTTGAAAACAGCAACAGATCATCTGCAAAACACAAATGAGTTACATCCAACTTTGCACATTTGGGATGATACTTGAAGTTCTTCTCTTCTTTGAGACCTTTGAGCAATCTACTGAAATACTCCATTGCTATAGCAAAGAGAAAGGGTGACATTGGATCCCCTTGTCTAAGCCCTTTAGCTGCATCAAAACTTTGAGTGTTCTGACCATTAACAACAATAGTGTAGTTCACTATTTTAACACACTTCATTACCCATTGAGTAAATAAGTCAGGAAAACCCAATCCCTCCATTACTTGCTCTAGGAAAGGCCATTCTACAGAATCATAAGTTTTTTGTAAGTCAATTTTAAGCATACTCCTAGGAGAAACATTCTTCCTTGTGTAAGCCTTAACCAATTCATGAGCTAAGATAATGTTATCTCCAATTTTTCTCCCTGGGATGAATCCTGCTTGACTATCACTGATAATAGTATGGATGACTTCATGCAATCTTTGAGTAATCACTTTTGAGATGATTTTGTACAACACAGTGCAGCAAGCAATAGGTCTGAATTCTTTCACATTCTTTGGACTGTGGACCTTAGGAATTAGTGAAACAAGTGTGCAACAGGCAAATGGTATGAATCTCAGCGCAAATATGCGACTGTGGCGCATGAAATTCTTTGTATTGTTAAATGCGTTTTAAAATTTCATGATGATTTATATAATCAGAAATTTATTATTAGAACTTATGCTCAATCAGCCAAATACATGTTTGCTAAAGATTTTAAACATGATATTTTGAAGTTAATGTTTGCCAGGTGGCAAGCACAGTTAGCTCCTTTCGACTTCGAAATCCATTATAAAAAGGGAACTGATAATTCTCTTTCTGATTTCCTATCAAAGAGAATTCTTGAATTGTTAATTTCTTTGTCTAGAATGGCCTCTTATCAGTATTTCCTTGGAGAAAAATCTCTTATTACTATTCCAAAGATTCTACCTTTAGAAAAAGATTTAAAAGAAAGAATTATAGATATAATTGTCGATGATCTTGCTATAGATTTCTTTATATTAGGGTCTCGATTTTCTGACCTCTCCCTAGCTGATAATGACTGGGAACTTGATATTGAGGGATATTTCTCAGGTTTATACTAAGCCTGTATTGTTCTACCTTTGCAGTATGGCAGGCAATGAGCCTCCGCCATGGTCACATGTACGTGGTCGTGGGGGAAGAAGTCGAGGAAGGGGAAGATCATCCTCTTCACACTCTACAAGGTCGTCATACGACTCCTGTTTCCCAGTAATACAGCATGGAAACAAAACCTTGATTAAATCAAAGGTTGGAGAAGCTTCTTCATCAGCTTCATCTTCAATAAATCTTAAGGATATTCCTAAAGATAGTTCATTATATGAAAAAATTCAAGCATATTTGCAGACAAAAGAGCAAAGTTATACTTATGCTTCTTTAGCCAAAGAAACTGACCCAGTCAGCATTCCAGAAGAAACGGCGAAAAAAGAAATTATATTTCTTTTAGAAAACTTTGATATCAAGAGAAGTAATGAAACTTGGAATATACTCCAAAGGTATCTTACAAAGGGATTATATTTTCCTGGCGAGGCTTATAAAACTCGGACCTATTATGAATCCATTCTAAGTTATACTGGAAGTGCAGAATTTCAACACTGCTCCGATTTTGATAAGAGAGTATATAACTTCTCCAAAATCACAATTAAGCAGATTATATCAGCTGAAGATTGGGGAATCTCCACTATGCAGGAGAGGCAGGTTTCAGTGAACGGCATAAATATGAATTTTACATATTGGGATTATATCCAAGCCTTTCACAAAATCTTTTATTACAATAACAGCAAATTAAAGCACACTTGGTTTATAAAAATATGTGTTAAAGTTTTTGCAAAAAATTTACCAAATTGGTTTTTAAATTGGTGGTCTATGCATGGACCAACAGTAAAAATTTTGCCTGATAATTTTCTTATTTTATACAAAGAATGGGCAAAAGCCTCCCCGTTTATAACAAATCTATTTTTACAGGATCATATCTCATGCATTGAGAAAATTGATCAAATGTACTTTTTTATAGAATTTTCTATTCCATGGATCCATAAATGGACTCCGGAAGTGGGTTATACCCCAATTGAAAATATCCCTTGTTTATACAGAAAATATTTTACAAATTTTTGGGATAAATAAAACCGAAAAGATCCAGCAACAGGTCAATTATATGGACAAGAACTACTGGATCAAATCACCAGCACTATAAAAATTTATCAGGACTTCCCTCAAAAGGATATCTCTACCGGAAGTTCAATGAAGAATGTCGCCAGAAGAATTTCCATTCAAGATGGAAATAAGGAAGAAATGATAAACAACTACCTGGCCGAAATTAAAAAGAACTTATTAACAAATATCACAGAGTTTGATAAATCAGACACTTCTTCTATGAGAAGTGGACAAAGTGATACAGCTGATGGACAATCAGTAGACCAAAATATTGAGCTATCAGAAGGACAACTACAGAAAGTGGAAGATTTCCTGGCATCCATGAAGGAGAAAGATGGCACAATAATGAAAAATCTGAAAGGGAAGGATAAGATTTAAAATCTTATCAGAAATCTTATCTTAAACAGCATTCAAGATTCGAAATCTTATCAGAAATCTTATCTTGAATAATAAATAGTGTTTAAAACAGTATGTAGGGCCCATATGAGGACCCCACTTTGTTTTTAATTTTTCTATATAAGGAGCCTCATTCAGAGGCATAGGATAAGTTCAGACAATAAGTTTGAATTAAGTTTTAACTTTTCTCTCTTTTTTAAAAACTTTCTTGTGAACAATAAATAATAATAGCTTTGGTTTGAAGACAATCTTCAAGGTATTTTCTTTAATTCCTTTTATTATCATCTTTTTATGATCGCCGCCTATATGGCCGGCTAAGATAATTTTCATATCTCTGTTAGCTTCATAATTTCTGTATGATGTTCTTGTCTAATATCTGGATCTAATCAAGTTATAATGAATTCTTATTATAGTTCTTAAATCTTTTATCACAAGTTTTGAATTGGTTTCAAGATGGTGGTAACTGTGATATTAATGATAGCGAGCATGTGGTATAGTAAGTCCCCTTTAAAGATGAAGAAAGGGGCAGCCTGAAACACTTGTTAGAACTGCTATCCATTAATATTAAGGCAAGCTCCATGCTTGTGTAAAAGTTTACCATATAGCCGAAACTTAGGGTAAAACTTTTAACATAACTATAATATGTTTCAAAGTATAACTTGGTCATGTGCAAAGCTAGATCTGGATGGCCGCGCGGACTATCGCCAGCCTCTTGGATATTATTATTTTTATTTTAATTATTAGTATTATTATTATTGTTATTATTATTATTATTATTATTATTATTATTATTATTATTATTATTAGTATTAGTATTAGTATTGTTATTATTATTATTGTTATTATTATATTATTATTATTATTATTATCATTATTATTATTATTATAATTATCTTTATCATTATTATTATTATTATTATCATTATTATTATTATTTTCATCATTATTAGTATTATTATTATTATTATTATTATTATTATCATTAGTATCATTATTATTATTATTATCATTATTATCATTATTATCATGATTAATATTATTATTATTATTATTATTATTATTATTATTATTATTATTATTATTATTATTATTATTATTATTATAACTATTATGTTTATTATTATTAATATCATTATCATTATTATTATTATTGTTGTTATTATTTTTATTTTAATTATTAGTATTATTATTATTGTTATTATTATTATTATTGTTATTATTATTATTATTATTATTATTATTATTATTATGATTATTATTATCATAATTATTATGATTATCATGATCATTGTTATTATTATTATCATTATTATTATGATTATGATTATTATTAGCATTATTATTCTTATTCTTATTATTATTATTATTATTATTATTATTATTATTATTATTATTATTATTATTATTATTATTATTATTAATATTATTATTATGATTATCATTATTATCATTATTATTATTATTATTATTATTATTATTATCCATATTATTATTATTATTATTATTATTATTATTGTTATTGTTATTGTTGTTGCTATTATTATAAGTATTATTATTATTACTATTATTATTATTATTATTATCATCATCATTATTATTATTATTATTATTATTATTATTATTATTGTCGTTGTTGTTGTTGTTGTTGTTGTTGTTGTTGTTGTTGTTATTATCCTTATTATTATTATTATTATTATTATTTTTATTATTATTATTATTATTATTATTATTATTATTATTATTATTATTATTATTATCATCATCATCATCATTATTATTATTATTATTATTATAACTATCATTCTCATTCTTATTATCATTATCATTATTATTATTATTATTATTATTATTATTATTATTATTATTATTATTATTATTATTATTATTATTATTATTATTATTATCATAATTATTATTATTATTATATTATCATGATTATTATTATTATTATTATTATTATTATCATTATTATTAATATTATTACTATCATTATTATTATTATCATTATTATTATTATCATTATTTTTATGATTATTTTTATTATCAGTAGTATAATTATTATTATTATCATCTAATGAAGCCTTTACCTAAAAACTCTTGAAGTTGGGCCTTTAACTCCCTTAACTCAGCTGGAGCCATTCTATAAGGGGGTATGTAAATGGGCGAAATGCAGCTCGCATCAATACAAAAATCAATATCCCTATCCGGTGGCATACCAGGAAGGTCTGCGGGAAACACATCTAAAAACTCACGGACTATCGAGACAGACTCAATCGAAGGTACTTGGGAAGTATCATCCCTGAGATGTGCCAAGAAAGCTAAACAACCCTTACTAACCAGTCTCTTAGCACGAAGAAAGGAGATGATACGAACTGGGGTGGAAGTATAGTCACCCTCCCACACTAGCGGATCTGTCCCAGGCTTGGCCAATGTCACCGTTTTAGCATTACGATCTAAGATTGCAAAATTTGGAGAAAGCCAAGTCATACCCAGAATTACATCGAAATCAACCATTTCTAGGATAATCAAGTCTACATGAGTATTGCTTCCCCCAAAAGTCACAAGACAAGACCTATACACCTTCTCAACTATCACAGACTCACCCACAGGAGTAGAGACACGAAGAGGCATGTCAAGCAAATGTAAATCAAGACCAGTAGCAAATGAGGAAGATACATATGAAAATGTGGATCCAGGATCAAATAATACAAAAGCCATGCAATCACAAACCAAAAGATTACATGTGATAACAGCATCAGATGTCTCTGCTTCAGACCTCCCAGGGAAAGCATAACAATGGGCCCTATCACCTGTCTGCTCGTTGCCCCTACCATGTTGTGCTGTAGTAGCTCCAGCTTGTCCGCCACCCCGGTTGCTTTGGTGACCACCATTACCTTGACCACCACGTCCTCCAGAATGGCGTCCTCTCCCATGACCACCACTACCTCTAACTATTGGGGGTCTGTAACTCTGTTTTGGACAATATCTCCTAATATGTTCAATCTCCCCACATCCATAACACTCTATGGGGTCAAGCATAGGTCTCTGTGAGAACGACGAAGTCTGGGGATAACCTCCAAACTCAGAGAAATGCTGACTGGTCTACGATGGACCCCCAGCTACAGCCTGCAGTGAAGACTGAATAGGTCGGGCTGGGTAACCTCCTGAACTCTGCCCTCTGGAGTAAGAACCACTAAACCCACCTCCCTTACGAAACTTCTTAGATGTCGATGCCATGGTGAAGTCATCTGGCTTCACCCCCTCCACCTCTATCACAAAATCCACCACTTCCTGAAAGGATTTTGCTGCAGCAGCTACCTGTAAGGATGGAATTTGCAAATCTGACCTCAATCCCTTCACAAAACGGTGAATCCGCTCTTGTGGACTGAAGCAAAGCTGGGTGGCATACCTGGATAGTGCACGAAACTTAGCCTCATAAGCAGTAACCGACATTCTGCCTTGCTCTAGGCTCAGGAACTCATCTCTCCTCCTATCCCTTAAAGTCCGGGGTATATACTTCTCCATAAATAAGCTAGAGAAGGATGCCCAAGTCATAGGTGGTGCCTGTGCTGGTTTACACTCAACATATGACCGCCACCACATTTTGGCGTTCCCCTGAAACTGATAGGTTACAAACTCAACACCAAATCGTTCTACTATGCCCATCTTATGTAGCAGCTCATGACAATCAACCAAAAAATCATAGGCATCATCAGATTCAGCACCCTTGAAGACTGGAGGTTTCAACTTCAAGAATTTAGTGAAAAGTTCATGCTGATCACTCGTCATTATAGGCCCTGTAGTCAATCGAGGAAACGTGCCTACTTCCAATGAGGCATCCATGCGGGGTGCCACAGCAGCGGCATGTTGTGCTCCCGGAACCTGAGATGCTGGTGCAGAAAACACTGGAGGTGTCTGTCCTTGATCAGATAACCCGCTAAGATAAGTAAGAACCTAGTTAATCATATCTGGGTAGGTTGGGGTGGTAATTCCTCATCTTGCACTTGCTCATTTTCCCCTTCCTCACCCTCTCTTAATACCTCATCAGTCGGTGGAGGAGTCACCGCCCTATTATTAGCTGGACCAGGTGTTTGTCCTCTACCTCTAGAGGACGTCCTCCCGCGACCTCTACCACGGCCTCTTGCCACTGCCCCTCTTCGAGCTACAGCCCCAGTGGCTGGCTCAGACGCATCCTGTCTTGCCGGTGTTGGTGTTGGCGCAGTTGTTGCTCTAGTTCTAACCATCTGCGAAATAGAGTGAGGATGTCAGATACCAATTTGTATCACCTAGATACCAATTGGATCCAAGTAATAGCACAGAAAGAAAGAATGGAATTTTCCTAAAGTCCTATAGCCTCTCAAAGAAAAGTAAAGGCGTCCCCCTACCGTTCCTCAAGACTCTACTAGACTCCTTCTTATGTGATGAGACCAACGAAACTAATGCTCTGATACCAAGTTTGTCACGAACCAAAACGAGCCGCGAGTGGCACCCACACTTATCCTATTATGTGAGCGAACCAACAATTCTAAACTCCAACATTTACTAATATTTCAACCATAATGAATAAAATATAATGCGGAAGACTCAAAATCTTATTAATATAACCAATAAATAAGCTTCTACAATTTATCAACTATTATCCCCAAAATCTGGAAGTCGTCACACCAATAACATCTATCCTCAAATTTCTAAATCTAAGAGTATTTAAGAAGCTAAAATAAGTAAAGGAAATGGTCCATGTCCGAACTTCAAGACATCAAGACGTGAAAGAGAGAATCCAGTCCAAGCTAGGAACAGTAGCTCACCCTGAATTCTGATATACTGAAGACTGGCTAGAGTTGCGGACGAGTTGAAGTTGATGGCACGTTTGTTGTACTCCACAAATAACAAGAAAGAAAATACAAGTAGGGGTCAGTACAAGGAACACGTACTGAGTAAGTATCATCGGTCAACTCAAAATAGAAAGCAATATATATCGAATAATAATATAAAATCAACTACAATACTCAACAGGTAACAACAACAAGTACAAAACCCTTCGGCAACAACACCAAGCACATCTATGAGGACTCAAGCCTCCACACCATACTCATTTGGGAAATAGGTTCTTTGAATTGAGTGTATTAACATAATTCCAGATTCATTCTCTTTATTCTTCTTGGATCGGAACATGACACTCTGATCCCCTACTACTACGTGTCGGAACGTGACACTCCGATCCCCTAATACTACGTGTCGGTTCGTGACACCCGATCCCCTAATACTACATGTCGGTTCGTGACACCCGATCCCCTAATACTACGTGTCGGTTCGTGACACCCGATCCCCTAACACTACGTGTCGGTTCGTGACACCCGATCCCCTAATGCTATGTGTCGGTTCGTTACACCCGATCC